>OZ018318.1:7851883-8334229 GCA_963969495.1 Ceratothoa steindachneri
CGAATGGGCGCGGAAACAACCGTGCTCGTTGGCCTGGATGGGCCAGGAGCAGAGGGTGCTTTTCTAACTATTGAGGCATATGACGTCCCAGGCAGAGCCGGGCGCGCCAGGACCAAGTCCTTAGCCTCGCGGAATGAGAGTCGATCCTGGGCCTGAACGGCCAGGATTTCTTTCTCAAGGAGATATGCACCACATTGCTTCGAAGAAGCAGGGTGCGGCTCTCCGCAATTGACACACTTGGCCACACACGATTTGGACTTATCGTGTGCGACCTTGGAGCAATTTACCCAGACTTCGGGTGACCCCGATTTTGCACGTCTACATGATCGATTCGTGTGGCCGAAGCGGTGACAGTAATTGCACCGCCGCGGCAGTGGCACGAATGCCTTCACGCGGTAGCGGTACCAACCGGCACGCACCGACTCAGGGAGCTTGTCACAGTCGAACGTGACGAAGAGTGTAGGGGTAGGTCTCGAGGCCCCTCCCTGTTTTCTCATCACACGTTCGACCTTGACCGCCCCATGGTCGGCCAGCTCTAGGGTGATGTCTTCTATGGAGTAGTCAACGAGTTCCCTCGCATAAACTACTCCTTTTACAAAGTTCATGGTAGAGTGCGGCGTCACACTCACCGGGGTGCCATGAAGTGTCCGAAGAGCACTTATCTTGGCCGCCTCGGCGGGATTCGCCGCATTCGCCAGAAGGCTCCCGTCCGAGAAACGGGTTACCTTCGGCTCTCTACCAATTGCACTAGCTAATCTTCTCCTCTGATGGATCATGTTGCCCTTGGACAACATGGTGCCATCAGTGGAGCGAATAACGAGGAAGCGTTTGAAGCCAGCGGGCTCGAAAACGCCAGGTAACCTCTGAATCAGGGGCCCCGATGTCATCGAGGCTCCGCCCTGTGCACTCTTGGTATTAGTCTTCTTTGTCAGGGGCTCCGCAACCGGGGGGGCAGAGGGGGCGGATGTGCCGATCTTGGCTTGGTCGCTTGCCAGAGTGGCAGCAGACCCATCCGTCCCCGCAGCCCCCGCGGATGGAGAGGAGCCCCGAGTCTTTTTTGTCTTTTTCTTTTTCTTTTTCGGAGAGGAGGGCGGGGAATGAACCCGCTTTTCACCTCCGCCGGCAGAAGTCCCCAGGCCAGATGGACCAGCCTCAGCCGAGTCCCTCTCCGAAATGGAGAAGGTCCTGGTTGTCGTAGGGGCACCTGTCGGAGGAGATCCCTCCCCTCCTTTTACTGGCTCGGAGCCCTCAGCCATTTGAGGAGGACCTTGCATAGGGGCGGATTTGGGTTCGGTGCTTGGCGCCGAGCCCGAATTCCCCCCCATGGAAGGCCCTACCGTCTGAGGCTGGGTCTCCTCAAGGACCATGTCTATCACAGGTGGGGCCTCCAGTTGGCCATCGACACGGCGTATAAATGATAGATTTTGAAGACGAGAGGAAAAGGGATGTGAGGAAGGTATGGGTGGGGATGAAGCAGGTAGTTAAAAACCAGCCACCCCAGACCGGAGCTCAGGGGTTAGGGAACATTGTCCCCCACCCCCTCAGCCCCGATGCGGGACGGTTGGCTGAAAGGAAGGTCAGCATCTACCCTGTGAAATTAGAGGCTGACCAGAGAAAGTTGTGGGAGAGGTTGTGTGAAAAGAGAGGAAACAAGTGTTTTGAAGGAAGGAAGAGAGGCTAGGCTGGGGCCGGACGGGGTGCTGAGTCCCGTCAGCACGGCGGCCAGAATGGCAAATCGTCGCGCCCCTACCGTCTGAGGCTGGTTTTCCTCAAGGACCATGTCTATCACAGGAGGGGCCTCCAGTTGGCCATCCCCTCCCAGGACATCGCAGGTCCCCTTGGCAGCGTCATAAGTCTTTAGTGGGGAGGCACAGGCCTTGACCCCGGCAAGGTTTAATATTTTTGCCAGCAGGTCTTTTGAGGGAAGCGACCGAAGGGGCCTGGCTTCCCTCTCCCCCCTAAGGGGGTTTGCCCTACCGAGCCGCTTTGATGCGGAGCGGCTGGCTAAGGGCTGCCTGCTGGCTTTCTTGGCAGTCCTCTTGGAAAGAAAAGAGGGGACTGCCGCTGGGAAAAGGGAGGTGCCCGAAAGCACCTCCAGAGAAGGGGGTGAGGGGGAGTCCCTTGCACCCGTAGGCGAAGGAGAGGAGTAAGCCTCCTCTCTGGTTAGAGAAATATGGAGGGTTTCCTGTGCAAGCACAGGAAGGGGGACCTCCATTTTTTTGCTGGAGCTGCCCGAGGGCAGCTCCGTCGATGAGCAAGGGGGAATTAAGGGGAGATGGTTTTTTTTTCATCATTGGGCATGGTGACGCTCTTTGTTTTACGGGACGCAATCGCTCACCACCTCTTGCAGTAGCCCGCACTGCAAGAGGTGCTTACAGGCCCGGCAGAGCCAGGCGCCGCCATTTGGGACCACCCCTCCCGCCTGGTGGCCTGGCAGTCTTTCGGCATGGCGGCTCCACCTTAGACACGGCGTAAAACAGATAGAATGTGAAGAGGAGAGGAAAAGGGATGTGAGGAAGGTATGGGTGGGAATGAAGCAGGTTGTTAAAAAAAACCCATCCCGAACCGGAGCTGAGGGGTTATGGAACAATGTCCCCTCCCCCCTAAGCCCCCAACCGGGGTGGTTGGCTTGAGAAGAAGGTCAGCATTCTACCCTGTGACATTAGAGGCTGACCAGAGAAAGTTGTGTGAAAGGTTGTATGAAAAGCGACGAGGTAGGGGAGAAATCGGGCTATCTGAAGGAAGGAAGAGAGGCTAAGCTGGGGCCGGACGGAGCGCTGGATCCCGTCAGCACGGCGGCCAGGATGGCAAATCGCCGCGCCCCTTACGGGGCAAAAGAGATCGAAAGGTCGTCCACGTAGAGCGTAGCGAGATTTTTTTTTTTTTTTTTTTTAAGGGCTCATCTGGCGACTGCCTACTTGGGCATTAGTCGCCGTATTAAAACTGGCCTAGTTCTAGGCTACTTTAAAATAAAATTAAAGAAAAAAACAAAACAAAACACCCCAAAATGGGGAAAGGAAGCAAGCTGGTCCATCGGGGAGAGGTCCCCCCGGCGCAGGAGCGTGCAACTAAAGGAAAAAAACAAACAAAAAACAAAACAAAACAAAACACAAACCTTGCTTAAATAATAGGGAGAAGGCCGGCCTCCCCCAAAAAGTCAGCAAGTCCACCAGTCAAAGTGCACGCACTCGTCCCGAGTACAAGGGACAGGCGGTAGCGACCCCGCCCATCCCGGTACCGGGACAGGTGTCGTGCGCGAAGATCACCCAGACTGGGACATTCGACAAGAATGTGCCGAACAGTCTGGGGGACGACGCAGTCGTTGCAATAGGGCGCAGACGAGCGCTCCACCAGATAGCGATGCGTCACACGAGTGTGTCCGATTCGGAGACGACAGAAAGCAACCTGAAGCCGCCGCGGCATTGGGGGATAGGTCCATGGGAACAGTCGCGGTGCAATGGCATGCAACTTTAAGTTCCCTTCGACCGTCTCCCATCTTCTTTGCCAAGCAGTCCGAAGAGCTGCCCGTATTCCTGCCATGTAGTCGGTGTGAGGAAGAGCGAAACGCTGGTCCGGTCGCAGAGTCCTCGCGGACTCTTTGGCGCCCTCATCAGCGCGCTCATTCCCCGCAATTCCCACATGTCCAGGAACCCAGCAGAAGATAATCTCGACATCTGCCCGGCTCGCCAAAACCGTGGCGTCACGGATATCGCGAACCAGGGGATGCGGAGATTCCAATGCCCCGAGAGCACTCAGGGCGCTTTGTGAGTCGCTATAGATCACAATCCGGTCTCCGAACCGGGCACGTCGCGTAATCTCCCGTACCGAGTGGTGTATTGCCACCAGCTCGGCCGTGAAGACAGACGCAGCGCCTGGTAGAGCCCCGCTGACTTCAAACAGAGGGGATACGGCGTGGAAGCCGACCCCCTCTTGGGACTTGGAGCCATCCGTATACACTGGCACGGTTCCAGCGTGACACGATGTGTGCTCCAAAAAGGTCGAACGCAATACTCCCGGCGCAGTACAAGCTTTGGGAGCAGAGGCGTGGCGACAAATAGCCAAATGTGGTACCCTCCAGGGTGGCGTCCTGGGCAGAACCAGGGGCGCCACCGGCCCGAGAGCTATATCTACCTCTCGAAGGAGTTTCCTGGCCCTAAACCCAAAGGGCTTAGGGTATGACTGGCGTCTCTCGGCGGCATAGGCACCATCGAGATCAGCTGCGGATGCAGTGAGAGCTGTTGGCGACTGAGGGAGGCGCCGGGCTCGCGCGTACAGGCGAGTGATGCACTGCACGCGGCGCAGAGCGAGTGGCATCTCCCCAGCATCGACCAACAGGCTCTCAATGGGGGAAGTGCGGAAGGCACCGGTCGCAAGGCGAAGGCCGGTGTGGTGGATCGAATCCACCTTCCGCAATAAACGCTCGGCTGCGGATGCATAAAACTCGCATCCGTAGTCGAGCTTCGAGCGAACAAAGGATCGATAAAAAAGTAAGGCGGTAGCCCTATCAGCGCCCCAAGCGCTGAACGTCACGGAACGGAGAATGTCCATGGCGCGGGTACAAGAGACCCTAAAGCTGCGAATGTGAGCCTCCCAGGTGAGGCGTCGGTCGAATACAAGACCAAGGAAACGGTGCGACTCAACCACATCCAGGCGCACCCCATTAAGAAACAAATCTGGGTCGGGGTGAAGCCGTGGATGGCGGCAGAAGTGCACCACCTTAGTCTTGGCCAAAGAAAACCGAAACCTGTGCGCTTCGGCATAGCGAGAGACGCGGTTCAATGCCTGTTGGAGTCGGCGCTCCAGAGTTGGCATCTGGGCCGCGCCAAAAGAGATCGAAAGGTCGTCCACGTAGAGCGTAGCGAGAACATCTTCCGGCAGCACCGAGGTGATGCCGTTGATGCTCAGGGCAAAGAGTGTGACACTGAGGACACTTCCCTGCGGGACACCCTCTTCCTGCTCCTTTGGACCGGAGAGGGCTCCCCCCACCCGTACGCGGAATCGACGATCTCGCAAAAAATCAGATATAAAAATTGGGAGGCGTCCCCTCGCCCCCATCGTGTGGAGAGTCTCCATGATACCGTATCGCCATGCGGTATCATAGGCCTTCTCCAGATCAAAAAACACCGTGGCGTAGTGCTGTCTACGAAGGAAAGCCTCGCAGACGGCACTTTCCAGTCGGAGCAGAGCATCCGACGTGGAGTGGAACTTACGGAAGCCGCACTGTGCAGAAGACAGATGGCCTCCGCTGTCCAGGAAATAGGCTAATCTAACATTTACCAATTTCTCCATCAACTTGCACACGCAAGAGGTTAGAGAGATTGGGCGGAAACCGGTCGGAGTAGAGTGATCTCTCCCCGGCTTGCGAAAGGCGAGCACAGTAGCGATTAGCCAGGAGTCTGGGAGAAGACCTTCCACCCAGATCCTGTTGAACAAATCTAACAGAAAGGCCATGCCTCGCTCACCCAGGTGTCGAAGCATGGCGTACGGGACATCGTCCGGACCATGGGCGGTGTCCGCGCACGAAGCGAGAGCGGAACGCAACTCACTCACAGTAAACTTGTCGTTGAAGGGTTCTCCGCCTCTGGAGGTAAAGTCCAGCCGGCGGCCTTCCGCGACATCACGACGTGCATTGAATGCTGGCGGAGCAGCATCACGGCTAGAGAATGCGGAAAAAGCGGTCGCTAAGGATTCCGCCACGGACGCGGGGTCCGAGATTGCGGTCCCATTCTCCTGGAGAACGGGAGGGGGGTCCTGCGAGAACTTGCCCCGAATCCTTTTGACTCGCTTCCACACCTCAGCTAAAGGGGTCTTCCCGTTAAGTGAAGACACGTATGCCCGCCAAGAAGAGCGGCGGGCGTGCTTCGAAATATACCGGAACCTAGCCCTAGCCAGACGAAATTCAGCGACAGTGAAATCGTTCGGGCGGCGCTTATAGCGCATGTAGGCATAACGCTTCTGTTTGAGGGCCGTCTCACACTCGGCCGACCACCATGGGAGTGGTCGGCGTGCAAAACGGCCAGACGTCCTAGGAATAGTAGTCAGGCCCACGGCGATGAGGTTGCCGGAGAAGAACTCAACGGCCTCATCTACCGACCTAAACTCCTCGACTGAGATAGAGAATTCAGTCATTTCCTGAAATGCAGGCCACCGCGCCCGCGCCAAGCACCACCGAGGTGGTCTCTCAGGCGGCAGTTGCCCTGAAAAGGATATTTGAATGGGAAAGTGATCACTACCATGGAGGTCATCGACCACCCCCCAATCAAAATCAGGCTGTGCATCCGAAGAGCACAAAGATAGGTCAAGGCAAGAAAATGAAGCGGTTCTCGGACAGTGATGCGTAAACTCATCCACGTTTAGGACACCCATCTCAAGCTCTTCGATCAGATCGGCAAGGACTTGTCCCCTGGGATTTATGGAGTAATCTCCCCAGAGAGGATGCCTGCCGTTCAGATCTCCAAGCAAGAGATAGGGTCTCGGCAACCGTGCAACGACGCGGCGGAAGTCCCCCGCGTCGAAGTCAGCTGACGGTGGAATGTACGCAGAAATTATAGTATACCTCCTATCCAGGTGCAGCTGCACAGCCACTGCCTGAAAGGAGGTAGCTAAAGAGAAAGGAAGAACGGAGACATCATGCCGGGTGTAAACTGCGCATCCCCCAGCCCGGCCATCCCGCGGTGGTGGGGTCGCAAGACCCTTATACCCCGGGAGGGCAGGGAGGGGGCACGCACCTAGCATGGTCTCCTGCAAAAAAATAGCTAACGGGGAACGGGACGAGACGAGCCTCCGCAGCTCCTCCCAGTTGGCCCGGAGTCCACGGCAATTCCATTGAAGGAATATGCCCTCCAGGCCTAGCTCGGAGGAGACGCGGGGGCCCATATCGAATTGAAGACCCTCACGGGAATGGCCGTACGCTTCCCGGGGGCAGAACCCCGGGCGCTGTTGGCCGGACAAAGCGCTGAAGGCGCTGTCGCCTTCGAGGACTTATTGGGGGAGGTTGGGCTCGCCATGCGAGTCTTTTCCTCCCTCCGCCTCGAAACTTTAGGCGGGCGTTGCGGCTTCGGAGGCGGGGGGCCCTCTTTTCGAGGAACCACCGTCTCCGAGCCACTCGCTCCACCTCGGGGCGTGGGCAAAGGGGCCGAAGCTCCTTTGTTGCTGTCCTCCTTTCGGGGAACAGCTTTAGGAACCCCGGAAGATGGCCTAGCGACCATCTTCAGGGGTGTTGCCTCCTGTGAGTCTAACGACTCGGTGGAGGCGCGTGGCCGTTTCGCTTTACGCGAAACGGTCACGCTGGGGGAAGAGGGGGGAGCCCTGGTTTTAGCCGGGGCAGGGTATGAACCCTTTTTGCCGCCAGCTTTACCAGGGGAGCGCCCAGGTTGGGTAGAGCCCACAGAAGGGCTCCGAATGGGCGCGGAAACAACCGTGCTCGTTGGCCTGGATGGGCCAGGAGCAGAGGGTGCCTTTCTAACTATTGAGGCATATGACGTCCCAGGCAGAGCCGGGCGCGCCAGGACCAAGTCCTTTGCCTCGCGGAATGAGAGTCGATCCTGGGCCTGAACGGCCAGGATTTCTTTCTCAAGGAGATATGCACCACATTGCTTCGAAGAAGCAGGGTGCGGCTCTCCGCAATTGACACACTTGGCCACACACGATTTGGACTTATCGTGTGCGACCTTGGAGCAATTTACACAGACTTCGGGTGACCCCGATTTTGCACGTCTACATGATCGATTCGTATGGCCGAAGCGGTGGCAGTAATAGCACCGCCGCGGCAGTGGCACGAATGCCTTCACGCGGTAGCGGTAGCAACCGGCACGCACCGACTCAGGGAGCTTGTCACAGTCGAACGTGACGAAGAGTGTAGGGGTGGGTCTCGAGGCCCCTCCCTGTTTTCTCATCACACGTTCGACCTTGACCGCCCCATGGTCGGCCAGCTCTAGGGTGATGTCCTCAATGGAGTAGTCAACGAGTTCCCTCGCATAAACTACTCCTTTCACAAAGTTCATGGTAGAGTGCGGCGTCACACTCACCGGGGTGCCATGAAGTGTCCGAAGAGCACTTATCTTGGCCGCCTCGGCGGGATTCGCCGCATTCGCCAGAAGGCTCCCGTCCGAGAAACGGGTTACCTTCGGCTCTCTACCAATTGCACTAGCTAATCCTCTCCTCTGATGGATCATGTTGCCCTTGGACAACATGGTGCCATCAGTGGAGCGAATAACGAGGAAGCGTTTGAAGCCAGCGGGCTCGAAAACGCCAGGTAACCTCTGAATCAGGGGCCCCGATGTCATCGAGGCTCCGCCCTGTGCATTCTTGGTCTTAGTCGTAGTCATGGGCTCCGCACACGAGGGGGTAGAGGGGCCGGATGTGCCGATCTTGGCTTGGTCGCCTACCAAAGTGGCAGCAGACCCATCCGTCCCCGCAGCCCCCGCGGATGGAGAGGAGCCCCGAGTCTTCTTCGTCTTTTGAGTCTTTTTAGTCTTTTTCTTTTTAGGAGAGGAGGGCGGGGAATGAACCCGCTTTTCACCTCCGCCGGCAGAAGTCCCCAGGCCAGATGGACCAGCCTCAGCCAGGTCCCTCTCCGAAATGGAGAAGGTCCTGGTTGTCGTAGGGGCACCTGTCGGAGGAGATCCCTCCCCTCCTTCTACTGCCTCGGAGCCCTCAGCCATTTGAGGAGGACCTTACATAGGGGCGGATTCGGGTTCGGTGCTTGGCGCCGAGCCCGAATTCCCCCCCATGGAAGGCCCTACCGTCTGGGGCTGGGTCTCCTCAAGGACCATGTCTATCACAGGAGGGGCCTCCAGTTGGCCATCCCCTCCCAGGACATCGCAGGTCCCCTTGGCAGTATTGTCACTAGTCAGGTGGTGTGGGGAGGCACAGGCCTTGACCCCAGCAAGGTTCAAAATTCTTGCCAGCAGGTCTTTTGAGGGAAGCGACCGAAGGGGCCTGGCTTCCCTCTCCCCCCTAAGGGGGTTTGCCCTACCGAGCCGCTTGCACGAGGGGCGGTCGGCAATGGGCTGCCTGCTGGCTTTCTTGGCAGTCCCCTTAGAAAGCAAAGGAGGGACTGCCGCTGGAGATAGGGAGGTGCCCGAAAGCACCTCCAGAGAAGGGGGTGAGGGGGAGTCCCCTACACCCGTAGGCGTAGGAGAGGAGTAAGCCTCCTCTCCGGTTAAAGAATTATGGAGGGTCCCTTGCGCAAGCACAAGGGGGGGGACCTCCATTTTCTCGGTGGAGCTGCCCGAGGGCGGCTCCGTAGATGTTTTTGGGGAAGTTGGGGGTTGGGGTTTTTGTTTTTTTTCATACATGGGCATGGTGACCCTCTTTTGATTACGGGACGCAATAGCTCATCACCTCTCGCAGTTGCCCGCACTGCGAGAGGTGCTTACAAGCCCGGCAGAGCCAGGCGCCGCCATTCGGGACCACCCCTCCCGCCTGGTGGCCTGGCAGTCCTTCGGCATGGCGGCTCCACCTTGGACACGGCGTAAAAAATATAGGTTGTGAAGAGGAGAGGAAAAGGGATGTGAGGAAGATGTGGGTGGGGATGAAGCAGGTTGTTAAAAAAACCCCATCCCGAACCGGAGCTGAGGGGTTAGGGAACAATGTCCCCTCCCCCCCTCAGCCCCGATCCGGGGTGGTTGGCTTGAGAAGAAGGTCAGCATTCTACCCTGTGAAATTAGAGGCTGACCAGAGAAAGTTGTGGGAGAGGTTGTATGAAAAGCGACGAGGTAGGGGAGAAATCGGGCTATCTGAAGGAAGGAAGAGAGGCTAAGCTGGGGCCGGACGGAGCGCTGGATCCCGTCAGCACGGCGGCCAGGATGGCAAATCGCCGCGCCCCTTACGGGGGCGTGGCGACAAATAGCCAAATGTGGTACCCTCCAGGGTGGCGTCCTGGGCAGAACCAGGGGCGCCACCGGCCCGAGAGCTATATCTACCTCTCGAAGGAGTTTCCTGGCCCTAAACCCAAAGGGCTTAGGGTATGACTGGCGTCTCTCGGCGGCATAGGCACCATCGAGATCAGCTGCGGATGCAGTAAGAGCTGTTGGCGACTGAGGGAGGCGCCGGGCTCGCGCGTACAGGCGAGTGATGCACTGCACGCGGCGCAGAGCGAGTGGCATCTCCCCAGCATCGACCAACAGGCTCTCAATGGGGGAAGTGCGGAAGGCACCGGTCGCAAGGCGAAGGCCGGTGTGGTGGATCGAATCCACCTTCTGCAATAAACCCTCGGCTGCGGATGCATAAAACTCGCATCCGTAGTTGAGCTTCGAGCGAACAAAGGATCGATAAATTTTTTTTTTTTTTTTTTTTATAGAGCCCATCTGGCAACTACCCACTTGGGCATAAGTCGCCGAAAAACACGACAGCCTAGAATTAGGCTACTTTAAAGTTAAAATATGAAAACTTAACAATCAATATAAATTTGAAAAACTTAACAATCGAAGCAATCTCCGGCAGCGGGGGGAGGTCCCCCTCACCCCGGTGCAGGAGAGTGCAATCTAAAACAAAACAATAACAAAAAAAGGAACCTTAAATAAAGGGGAGAAGGCCGGCCTCCCCCAAAAAGTCAATAAGTCCACCAGTCATGGTGCACGCACTCGTCCCGAGTACAAGGGACAGGCGGTAGCGACCCCGCCCATCCCGGTACCGAGACAGGTATCGTGCGCGAAGATCACCCAGACTGGGACATTCGACAAGAATATGCCGAACAGTCTGGGGGACGACGCAGTCGTTGCAATAGGGCACATGCGAGCGCTCCACCAAGTAACGATGCGTCACACGAGTGTGTCCGATTCGAAGACGACAGAAAGCAACCTGAAGCCGCCGCGGCATTGGGGGATAGGTCCATGGGAACAGTCGCGGCGCAATGGCACGCAACTTTAAGTTCCCCTCGACCGTCTCCCATCTTCTTTGCCAAGCAGTCCGAAGAGCTGCCCGTATTCCTGCCATGTAGTCGGTGTGAGGAAGAGCGAAACGCTGGTCCGGTCGCAGAGTCCTCGCGGACTCTTTGGCGCCCTCATCGGCGCGCTCATTCCCCGCAATTCCTACATGTCCAGGAACCCAGCAGAAGATAATCTCGACATCTGCCCGGCTCGCCAAAACCGTGGCGTCACGGATTTCGCGAACCAGGGGATGCGGAGATTCCAATGCCCCGAGAGCACTCAGGGCGCTTTGTGAGTCGCTATAAATCACAATCCGGTCTCCGAACCGGGCACGTCGCGTAATCTCCCGTACCGAGTGGTGTATTGCCACCAGCTCGGCCGTGAAGACAGACGCAGCGCCTGGTAGAGCCCCGCTGACTTCAAACAGAGGGGATACGGCGTGGAAGCCGACCCCCTCTTGGGACTTGGAGCCATCCGTATACACTGGCACGGTACCAGCGTGACACGATGTGTGCTCCAAAAAGATCGAACGCAATACTCCCGGCGCAGTACAAGCTTTGGGAGCAGAGGCGTGGCGACAAATAGCCAAATGTGGTACCCTCCAGGGTGGCGTCCTGGGCAGAACCAGGGGCGCCACCGGCCCGAGAGCTATATCTACCTCTCGAAGGAGTTTCCTGGCCCTAAACCCAAAGGGCTTAGGGTATGACTGGCGTCTCTCGGCGGCATAGGCACCATCGAGATCAGCTGCGGATGGAGTGAGAGCTGTTGACGACTGGGGGAGGCGCCGGGCTCGCGCGTACAGGCGAGTGATGCACTGCACGCGGCGCAGAGCGAGTGGCATCTCCCCAGCATCGACCAACAGGCTCTCAATGGGGGAAGTGCGGAAGGCACCGGTCGCAAGGCGAAGGCCGGTGTGGTGGATCGAATCCACCTTCCGCAATAAACGCTCGGCTGCGGATGCATAAAACTCGCATCCGTAGTCGAGCTTCGAGCGAACAAAGGATCGATAAAAAAGTAAGGCGGTAGCCCTATCAGCGCCCCAAGCGCTGAACGTCACGGAACGGAGAATGTCCATGGCGCGGGTACAAGAGACCCTAAGGCTGCGAATGTGAGCCTCCCAGGTGAGGCGTCGGTCGAATACAAGACCAAGGAAACGGTGCGACTCAACCACATCCAGGCGCACCCCATTAAGAAACAAATCTGGGTCGGGGTGAAGCCGTGGATGGCGGCAGAAGTGCACCACCTTAGTCTTGGCCAAAGAAAACCGAAACCTGTGCGCTTCGGCATAGCGAGAGACGCGGTTCAATGCCTGTTGGAGTCGGCGCTCCAGAGTTGGCATCTGGGCCGCGCCAAAAGAGATCGAAAGGTCGTCCACGTAGAGCGTAGCGAGATTTTTTTTTTTTTTTTTTTTTTTTTTTTTTTTTTATAGAGCCCATCTGGCAACTACCCACTTGGGCATAAGTCGCCGAAAAACACGACAGCCTAGAATTAGGCTACTTTAAAGTTAAAATATGAAAACTTAACAATCAATATAAATTTGAAAAACTTAACAATCGAAGCAATCTCCGGCAGCGGGGGGAGGTCCCCCTCACCCCGGTGCAGGAGAGTGCAATCTAAAACAAAACAATAACAAAAAAAGGAACCTTAAATAAAGGGGAGAAGGCCGGCCTCCCCCAAAAAGTCAATAAGTCCACCAGTCATGGTGCACGCACTCGTCCCGAGTACAAGGGACAGGCGGTAGCGACCCCGCCCATCCCGGTACCGAGACAGGTATCGTGCGCGAAGATCACCCAGACTGGGACATTCGACAAGAATATGCCGAACAGTCTGGGGGACGACGCAGTCGTTGCAATAGGGCACATGCGAGCGCTCCACCAAGTAACGATGCGTCACACGAGTGTGTCCGATTCGAAGACGACAGAAAGCAACCTGAAGCCGCCGCGGCATTGGGGGATAGGTCCATGGGAACAGTCGCGGCGCAATGGCACGCAACTTTAAGTTCCCCTCGACCGTCTCCCATCTTCTTTGCCAAGCAGTCCGAAGAGCTGCCCGTATTCCTGCCATGTAGTCGGTGTGAGGAAGAGCGAAACGCTGGTCCGGTCGCAGAGTCCTCGCGGACTCTTTGGCGCCCTCATCGGCGCGCTCATTCCCCGCAATTCCTACATGTCCAGGAACCCAGCAGAAGATAATCTCGACATCTGCCCGGCTCGCCAAAACCGTGGCGTCACGGATTTCGCGAACCAGGGGATGCGGAGATTCCAATGCCCCGAGAGCACTCAGGGCGCTTTGTGAGTCGCTATAAATCACAATCCGGTCTCCGAACCGGGCACGTCGCGTAATCTCCCGTACCGAGTGGTGTATTGCCACCAGCTCGGCCGTGAAGACAGACGCAGCGCCTGGTAGAGCCCCGCTGACTTCAAACAGAGGGGATACGGCGTGGAAGCCGACCCCCTCTTGGTTTTTTTTTTTTTTTTTTTTTTATAGAGCCCATCTGGCAACTACCCACTTGGGCATAAGTCGCCGAAAAACACGACAGCCTAGAATTAGGCTACTTTAAAGTTAAAATATGAAAACTTAACAATCAATATAAATTTGAAAAACTTAACAATCGAAGCAATCTCCGGCAGCGGGGGGAGGTCCCCCTCACCCCGGTGCAGGAGAGTGCAATCTAAAACAAAACAATAACAAAAAAAGGAACCTTAAATAAAGGGGAGAAGGCCGGCCTCCCCCAAAAAGTCAATAAGTCCACCAGTCATGGTGCACGCACTCGTCCCGAGTACAAGGGACAGGCGGTAGCGACCCCGCCCATCCCGGTACCGAGACAGGTATCGTGCGCGAAGATCACCCAGACTGGGACATTCGACAAGAATATGCCGAACAGTCTGGGGGACGACGCAGTCGTTGCAATAGGGCACATGCGAGCGCTCCACCAAGTAACGATGCGTCACACGAGTGTGCCCGATTCGAAGACGACAGAAAGCAACCTGAAGCCGCCGCGGCATTGGGGGATAGGTCCATGGGAACAGTCGCGGCGCAATGGCACGCAACTTTAAGTTCCCCTCGACCGTCTCCCATCTTCTTTGCCAAGCAGTCCGAAGAGCTGCCCGTATTCCTGCCATGTAGTCGGTGTGAGGAAGAGCGAAACGCTGGTCCGGTCGCAGAGTCCTCGCGGACTCTTTGGCGCCCTCATCGGCGCGCTCATTCCCCGCAATTCCTACATGTCCAGGAACCCAGCATAAGATAATCTCGACATCTGCCCGGCTCGCCAAAACCGTGGCGTCACGGATTTCGCGAACCAGGGGATGCGGAGATTCCAATGCCCCGAGAGCACTCAGGGCGCTTTGTGAGTCGCTATAAATCACAATCCGGTCTCCGAACCGGGCACGTCGCGTAATCTCCCGTACCGAGTGGTGTATTGCCACCAGCTCGGCCGTGAAGACAGACGCAGCGCCTGGTAGAGCCCCGCTGACTTCAAACAGAGGGGATACGGCGTGGAAGCCGACCCCCTCTTGGGACTTGGAGCCATCCGTATACACTGGCACGGTACCAGCGTGACACGATGTGTGCTCCAAAAAGATCGAACGCAATACTCCCGGCGCAGTACAAGCTTTGGGAGCAGAGGCGTGGCGACAAATAGCCAAATGTGGTACCCTCCAGGGTGGCGTCCTGGGCAGAACCAGGGGCGCCACCGGCCCGAGAGCTATATCTACCTCTCGAAGGAGTTTCCTGGCCCTAAACCCAAAGGGCTTAGGGTATGACTGGCGTCTCTCGGCGGCATAGGCACCATCGAGATCAGCTGCGGATGCAGTGAGAGCTGTTGGCGACTGGGGGAGGCGCCGGGCTCGCGCGTACAGGCGAGTGATGCACTGCACGCGGCGCAGAGCGAGTGGCATCTCCCCAGCATCGACCAACAGGCTCTCAATGGGGGAAGTGCGGAAGGCACCGGTCGCAAGGCGAAGGCCGGTGTGGTGGATCGAATCCACCTTCCGCAATAAACGCTCGGCTGCGGATGCATAAAACTCGCATCCGTAGTCGAGCTTCGAGCGAACAAAGGATCGATAAAAAAGTAAGGCGGTAGCCCTATCAGCGCCCCAAGCGCTGAACGTCACGGAACGGAGAATGTCCATGGCGCGGGTACAAGAGACCCTAAGGCTGCGAATGTGAGCCTCCCAGGTGAGGCGTCGGTCGAATACAAGACCAAGGAAACGGTGCGACTCAACCACATCCAGGCGCACCCCATTAAGAAACAAATCTGGGTCGGGGTGAAGCCGTGGATGGCGGCAGAAGTGCACCACCTTAGTCTTGGCCAAAGAAAACCGAAACCTGTGCGCTTCGGCATAGCGAGAGACGCGGTTCAATGCCTGTTGGAGTCGGCGCTCCAGAGTTGGCATCTGGGCCGCGCCAAAAGAGATCGAAAGGTCGTCCACGTAGAGAGATTTTTTTTTTTTTTTTTTATAGAGCCCATCTGGCAACTACCCACTTGGGCATAAGTCGCCGAAAAACACGACAGCCTAGAATTAGGCTACTTTAAAGTTAAAATATGAAAACTTAACAATCAATATAAATTTGAAAAACTTAACAATCGAAGCAATCTCCGGCAGCGGGGGGAGGTCCCCCTCACCCCGGTGCAGGAGAGTGCAATCTAAAACAAAACAATAACAAAAAAAAGGAACCTTAAATAAAGGGGAGAAGGCCGGCCTCCCCCAAAAAGTCAATAAGTCCACCAGTCATGGTGCACGCACTCGTCCCGAGTACAAGGGACAGGCGGTAGCGACCCCGCCCATCCCGGTACCGAGACAGGTATCGTGCGCGAAGATCACCCAGACTGGGACATTCGACAAGAATATGCCGAACAGTCTGGGGGACGACGCAGTCGTTGCAATAGGGCACATGCGAGCGCTCCACCAAGTAACGATGCGTCACACGAGTGTGTCCGATTCGAAGACGACAGAAAGCAACCTGAAGCCGCCGCGGCATTGGGGGATAGGTCCATGGGAACAGTCGCGGCGCAATGGCACGCAACTTTAAGTTCCCCTCGACCGTCTCCCATCTTCTTTGCCAAGCAGTCCGAAGAGCTGCCCGTATTCCTGCCATGTAGTCGGTGTGAGGAAGAGCGAAACGCTGGTCCGGTCGCAGAGTCCTCGCGGACTCTTTGGCGCCCTCATCGGCGCGCTCATTCCCCGCAATTCCTACATGTCCAGGAACCCAGCAGAAGATAATCTCGACATCTGCCCGGCTCGCCAAAACCGTGGCGTCACGGATTTCGCGAACCAGGGGATGCGGAGATTCCAATGCCCCGAGAGCACTCAGGGCGCTTTGTGAGTCGCTATAAATCACAATCCGGTCTCCGAACCGGGCACGTCGCGTAATCTCCCGTACCGAGTGGTGTATTGCCACCAGCTCGGCCGTGAAGACAGACGCAGCGCCTGGTAGAGCCCCGCTGACTTCAAACAGAGGGGATACGGCGTGGAAGCCGACCCCCTCTTGGGACTTGGAGCCATCCGTATACACTGGCACGGTACCAGCGTGACACGATGTGTGCTCCAAAAAGATCGAACGCAATACTCCCGGCGCAGTACAAGCTTTGGGAGCAGAGGCGTGGCGACAAATAGCCAAATGTGGTACCCTCCAGGGTGGCGTCCTGGGCAGAACCAGGGGCGCCACCGGCCCGAGAGCTATATCTACCTCTCGAAGGAGTTTCCTGGCCCTAAACCCAAAGGGCTTAGGGTATGACTGGCGTCTCTCGGCGGCATAGGCACCATCGAGATCAGCTGCGGATGCAGTGAGAGCTGTTGGCGACTGGGGGAGGCGCCGGGCTCGCGCGTACAGGCGAGTGATGCACTGCACGCGGCGCAGAGCGAGTGGCATCTCCCCAGCATCGACCAACAGGCTCTCAATGGGGGAAGTGCGGAAGGCACCGGTCGCAAGGCGAAGGCCGGTGTGGTGGATCGAATCCACCTTCCGCAATAAACGCTCGGCTGCGGATGCATAAAACTCGCATCCGTAGTCGAGCTTCGAGCGAACAAAGGATCGATAAAAAAGTAAGGCGGTAGCCCTATCAGCGCCCCAAGCGCTGAACGTCACGGAACGGAGAATGTCCATGGCGCGGGTACAAGAGACCCTAAGGCTGCGAATGTGAGCCTCCCAGGTGAGGCGTCGGTCGAATACAAGACCAAGGAAACGGTGCGACTCAACCACATCCAGGCGCACCCCATTAAGAAACAAATCTGGGTCGGGGTGAAGCCGTGGATGGCGGCAGAAGTGCACCACCTTAGTCTTGGCCAAAGAAAACCGAAACCTGTGCGCTTCGGCATAGCGAGAGACGCGGTTCAATGCCTGTTGGAGTCGGCGCTCCAGAGTTGGCATCTGGGCCGCGCCAAAAGAGATCGAAAGGTCGTCCACGTAGAGCGTAGCGAGATTTTTTTTTTTTTTTTTTTTTTTTTTTTTTTTTTTTTATAGAGCCCATCTGGCAACTACCCACTTGGGCATAAGTCGCCGAAAAACACGACAGCCTAGAATTAGGCTACTTTAAAGTTAAAATATGAAAACTTAACAATCAATATAAATTTGAAAAACTTAACAATCGAAGCAATCTCCGGCAGCGGGGGGAGGTCCCCCTCACCCCGGTGCAGGAGAGTGCAATCTAAAACAAAACAATAACAAAAAAAGGAACCTTAAATAAAGGGGAGAAGGCCGGCCTCCCCCAAAAAGTCAATAAGTCCACCAGTCATGGTGCACGCACTCGTCCCGAGTACAAGGGACAGGCGGTAGCGACCCCGCCCATCCCGGTACCGAGACAGGTATCGTGCGCGAAGATCACCCAGACTGGGACATTCGACAAGAATATGCCGAACAGTCTGGGGGACGACGCAGTCGTTGCAATAGGGCACATGCGAGCGCTCCACCAAGTAACGATGCGTCACACGAGTGTGTCCGATTCGAAGACGACAGAAAGCAACCTGAAGCCGCCGCGGCATTGGGGGATAGGTCCATGGGAACAGTCGCGGCGCAATGGCACGCAACTTTAAGTTCCCCTCGACCGTCTCCCATCTTCTTTGCCAAGCAGTCCGAAGAGCTGCCCGTATTCCTGCCATGTAGTCGGTGTGAGGAAGAGCGAAACGCTGGTCCGGTCGCAGAGTCCTCGCGGACTCTTTGGCGCCCTCATCGGCGCGCTCATTCCCCGCAATTCCTACATGTCCAGGAACCCAGCAGAAGATAATCTCGACATCTGCCCGGCTCGCCAAAACCGTGGCGTCACGGATTTCGCGAACCAGGGGATGCGGAGATTCCAATGCCCCGAGAGCACTCAGGGCGCTTTGTGAGTCGCTATAAATCACAATCCGGTCTCCGAACCGGGCACGTCGCGTAATCTCCCGTACCGAGTGGTGTATTGCCACCAGCTCGGCCGTGAAGACAGACGCAGCGCCTGGTAGAGCCCCGCTGACTTCAAACAGAGGGGATACGGCGTGGAAGCCGACCCCCTCTTGGTTTTTTTTTTTTTTTTTTTTTTATAGAGCCCATCTGGCAACTACCCACTTGGGCATAAGTCGCCGAAAAACACGACAGCCTAGAATTAGGCTACTTTAAAGTTAAAATATGAAAACTTAACAATCAATATAAATTTGAAAAACTTAACAATCGAAGCAATCTCCGGCAGCGGGGGGAGGTCCCCCTCACCCCGGTGCAGGAGAGTGCAATCTAAAACAAAACAATAACAAAAAAAGGAACCTTAAATAAAGGGGAGAAGGCCGGCCTCCCCCAAAAAGTCAATAAGTCCACCAGTGATGGTGCACGCACTCGTCCCGAGTACAAGGGACAGGCGGTAGCGACCCCGCCCATCCCGGTACCGAGACAGGTATCGTGCGCGAAGATCACCCAGACTGGGACATTCGACAAGAATATGCCGAACAGTCTGGGGGACGACGCAGTCGTTGCAATAGGGCACATGCGAGCGCTCCACCAAGTAACGATGCGTCACACGAGTGTGCCCGATTCGAAGACGACAGAAAGCAACCTGAAGCCGCCGCGGCATTGGGGGATAGGTCCATGGGAACAGTCGCGGCGCAATGGCACGCAACTTTAAGTTCCCCTCGACCGTCTCCCATCTTCTTTGCCAAGCAGTCCGAAGAGCTGCCCGTATTCCTGCCATGTAGTCGGTGTGAGGAAGAGCGAAACGCTGGTCCGGTCGCAGAGTCCTCGCGGACTCTTTGGCGCCCTCATCGGCGCGCTCATTCCCCGCAATTCCTACATGTCCAGGAACCCAGCAGAAGATAATCTCGACATCTGCCCGGCTCGCCAAAACCGTGGCGTCACGGATTTCGCGAACCAGGGGATGCGGAGATTCCAATGCCCCGAGAGCACTCAGGGCGCTTTGTGAGTCGCTATAAATCACAATCCGGTCTCCGAACCGGGCACGTCGCGTAATCTCCCGTACCGAGTGGTGTATTGCCACCAGCTCGGCCGTGAAGACAGACGCAGCGCCTGGTAGAGCCCCGCTGACTTCAAACAGAGGGGATACGGCGTGGAAGCCGACCCCCTCTTGGGACTTGGAGCCATCCGTATACACTGGCACGGTACCAGCGTGACACGATGTGTGCTCCAAAAAGATCGAACGCAATACTCCCGGCGCAGTACAAGCTTTGGGAGCAGAGGCGTGGCGACAAATAGCCAAATGTGGTACCCTCCAGGGTGGCGTCCTGGGCAGAACCAGGGGCGCCACCGGCCCGAGAGCTATATCTACCTCTCGAAGGAGTTTCCTGGCCCTAAACCCAAAGGGCTTAGGGTATGACTGGCGTCTCTCGGCGGCATAGGCACCATCGAGATCAGCTGCGGATGCAGTGAGAGCTGTTGGCGACTGGGGGAGGCGCCGGGCTCGCGCGTACAGGCGAGTGATGCACTGCACGCGGCGCAGAGCGAGTGGCATCTCCCCAGCATCGACCAACAGGCTCTCAATGGGGGAAGTGCGGAAGGCACCGGTCGCAAGGCGAAGGCCGGTGTGGTGGATCGAATCCACCTTCCGCAATAAACACTCGGCTGCGGATGCATAAAACTCGCATCCGTAGTCGAGCTTCGAGCGAACAAAGGATCGATAAAAAAGTAAGGCGGTAGCCCTATCAGCGCCCCAAGCGCTGAACGTCACGGAACGGAGAATGTCCATGGCGCGGGTACAAGAGACCCTAAGGCTGCGAATGTGAGCCTCCCAGGTGAGGCGTCGGTCGAATACAAGACCAAGGAAACGGTGCGACTCAACCACATCCAGGCGCACCCCATTAAGAAACAAATCTGGGTCGGGGTGAAGCCGTGGATGGCGGCAGAAGTGCACCACCTTAGTCTTGGCCAAAGAAAACCGAAACCTGTGCGCTTCGGCATAGCGAGAGACGCGGTTCAATGCCTGTTGGAGTCGGCGCTCCAGAGTTGGCATCTGGGCCGCGCCAAAAGAGATCGAAAGGTCGTCCACGTAGAGCGTAGCGAGAACATCTTCCGGCAGCACCGAGGTGATGCCGTTGATGCTCAGGGCAAAGAGTGTGACACTGAGGACACTTCCCTGCGGGACACCCTCTTCCTGCTCCTTTGGGCCGGAGAGGGCTCCCCCCACCCGTACGCGGAATCGACGATCTCGCAAAAATTCAGATATAAACATTGGGAGGCGTCCCCTCGCCCCCATCGTGTGGAGAGTCTCCATGATACCGTATCGCCATGCGGTATCATAGGCTTTCTCCAGATCAAAAAACACCGTGGCGTAGTGCTGTCTACGAAGGAAAGCCTCGCAGACGGCATTTTCCAGTCGGAGCAGAGCATCCGACGTGGAGTGGAACTTACGGAAGCCGCACTGTGCAGAAGACAGATGGCCTCCGCTGTCCAGGAAATAGGCTAATCTAACATTTACCAATTTCTCCATCAACTTGCACACGCAAGAGGTTAGAGAGATTGGGCGGAAACCGGTCGGAGTAGAGTGATCTCTCCCCGGCTTGCGAAAGGCGAGCACAGTAGCGATTCGCCAGGAGTCTGGGAGGAGACCTTCCACCCAGATCCTGTTGAACAAATCTAATAGAAAGGCCATGCCTCGCTCACCCAGGTGTCGAAGCATGGCGTACGGGACATCGTCCGGACCATGGGCGGTGTCCGCGCACGAAGCGAGAGCGGAACGCAACTCACTCACAGTAAACTTGTCGTTGAAGGGTTCTCCGCCTCTGGAGGTAAAGTCCAGCCGGCGGCCTTCCGCGACATCACGACGTGCATTGAATGCTGGCGGAGCAGCATCACGGCTAGAGAATGCGGAAAAAGCGGTCGCTAAGGATTCCGCCACGGACGCGGGGTCCGAGATTGCGGTCCCATTCTCCTGGAGAACGGGAGGGGGGTCCTGCGAGAACTTGCCCCGAATCCTTTTGACTCGCTTCCACACCTCAGCTAAAGGGGTCTTCCCGTTAAGTGAAGACACGTATGCCCGCCAAGAAGAGCGGCGGGCGTGCTTCGAAATATACCGGAACCTAGCCCTAGCCCGACGAAATTCAGCGACGGTGAAATCGTTCGGGCGGCGCTTATAGCGCATGTAGGCATAACGCTTCTGTTTGAGGGCCGTCTCACACTCGGCCGACCACCATGGGAGTGGTCGGCGTGCAAAACGGCCAGACGTCCTAGGAATAGTAGTCAGGCCCACGGCCATGAGGTTGCCGGAAAAGAACTCGACGGCCTCATCTACCGACCTAAACTCCTTGACTGAGATAGAGAATTCAGTCATTTCCTGAAATGCAGGCCACCGCGCCCGCGCCAAGCACCACCGAGGTGGTCTCTCAGGCGGCAGTTGCCCTGAAAATGATATTTGAATGGGAAAGTGATCACTACCATGGAGGTCATCGACCACCCCCCAATCAAAATCAGGCTGTGCATCCGAAGAGCACAAACATAGGTCAAGGCAAGAAAATGAAGCGGTTCTCGGACAGTGATGCGTAAACTCATCCACGTTTAGGACACCCATCTCAAGCTCTTCGATCAGATCGGCAAGGACTTGTCCCCTGGGATTTATGGTGTAATCTCCCCAGAGAGGATGCCTGCCGTTCAGATCTCCAAGCAAGAGATAGGGCCTCGGCAACCGTGCCACGACGCGGCGAAAGTCCACCGCGTCGAAGTCAGCTGACGGTGGAATGTACGCAGAAATGATAGTATACCTCCTATCCAGGTGCAGCTGCACAGCCACTGCCTGAAAGGAGGTATCTAAAGAGAAAGGAAGAACGGAGACATCATGCCGGGTGTAAACCGCGCATCCCCCAGCCCGGCCGTCCCGCGGTGGTTGGGTCGCAAGACCCTTATACCCCGGGAGGGCAGGCAGGGGGCACGCGCCTAGCATGGTCTCCTGCAAAAAAATAGCTAACGGGGAACGGGATGAGGCGAGCCTCCGCAGCTCCTCCCAGTTGGCCCGGAGTCCAGGGCAATTCCATTGAAGGAATATGCCCTCCAGGCCTAGCTCGGAGGAGACGCGGGGGCCCTCCTCGAATTGAAGACCCTCACGGGAATGGCCGTACGCTTCCCGGGGGCAGAACCCCGGGCGCTGTTGGCCGGACAAAGCGCTGAAGGCGCTGTCGCCTTCGAGGACTTATTGGGGGAGGTTGGGCTCGCCATGCGAGTCTTTTCCTCCCTCCGCCTCGAAACTTTAGGCGGGCGCTGCGGCTTCGGAGGCGGGGGGCCCTCTTTTCGAGGAACCACCGTCTCCGAGCCACTCGCTCCACCTCGGGGCGTGGGCAAAGGTGCCGAAGCTCCTTTGTTGCTGTCCTCCTTTCGGGGAACAGCTTTAGGAACCCCGGAAGATGGCCTAGCGACCATCTTCAGGGGTGTTGCCTCCTGTGAGTCTAACGACTCGGTGGAGGCGCGTGGCCGTTTCGCTTTACGCGAAACGGTCGTAAAGCGAAACGGTCACGCTGGGGGAAGAGGGGGGAGCCCTGGTTTTAGCCGGGGCAGGGTATGAACCCTTTTTGCCGCCAGCTTTACCAGGGGAGCGCCCAGGTTGGGTAGAGCCCACAGAAGGGCTCCGAATGGGCGCGGAAACAACCGTGCTCGTTGGCCTGGATGGGCCAGGAGCAGAGGGTGCCTTTCTAACTATTGAGGCATATGACGTCCCAGGCAGAGCCGGGCGCGCCAGGACCAAGTCCTTTGCCTCGCGGAATGAGAGTCGATCCTGGGCCTGAACGGCCAGGATTTCTTTCTCAAGGAGATATGCACCACATTGCTTCGAAGAAGCAGGGTGCGGCTCTCCGCAATTGACACACTTGGCCACACATGATTTGGACTTATCGTGTGCGACCTTGGAGCAATTTACACAGACTTCGGGTGACCCCGATTTTGCACGTCTACATGATCGATTCGTATGGCCGAAGCGGTGGCAGTAATAGCACCGCCGCGGAAGTGGCACGAATGCCTTCACGCGGTAGCGGTACCAACCGGCACGCACCGACTCAGGGAGCTTGTCACAGTCGAACGTGACGAAGAGTGTAGGGGTGGGTCTCGAGGCCCCTCCCTGTTTTCTCATCACACGTTCGACCTTGACCGCCCCATGGTCGGCCAGCTCTAGGGTGATGTCCTCAATGGAGTAGTCAACGAGTTCCCTCGCATAAACTACTCCTTTCACAAAGTTCATGGTAGAGTGCGGCGTCACACTCACCGGGGTGCCATGAAGTGTCCGAAGAGCACTTATCTTGGCCGCCTCGGCGGGATTCGCCGCATTCGCCAGAAGGCTCCCGTCCGAGAAACGGGTTACCTTCGGCTCTCTACCAATTGCACTAGCTAATCCTCTCCTCTGATGGATCATGTTGCCCTTGGACAACATGGTGCCATCAGTGGAGCGAATAACGAGGAAGCGCTTGAAGCCAGCGGGCTCGAAAACGCCAGGTAACCTCTGAATGAGGGGCCCCGATGTCATCGAGGCTCCGCCCTGTGCATTCTTGGTCTTAGTCGTAGTCATGGGCTCCGCACACGAGGGGGTAGAGGGGCCGGATGTGCCGATCTTGGCTTGGTCGCCTACCAAAGTGGCAGCAGACCCATCCGTCCCCGCAGCCCCCGCGGATGGAGAGGAGCCCCGAGTCTTCTTCGTCTTTTGAGTCTTTTTAGTCTTTTTCTTTTTAGGAGAGGAGGGCGGGGAATGAACCCGCTTTTCACCTCCGCCGGCAGAAGTCCCCAGGCCAGATGGACCAGCCTCAGCCAGGTCCCTCTCCGAAATGGAGAAGGTCCTGGTTGTCGTAGGGGCACCTGTCGGAGGAGATCCCTCCCCTCCTTCTACTGCCTCGGAGCCCTCAGCCATTTGAGGAGGACCTTGCATAGGGGCGGATTCGGGTTCGGTGCTTGGCGCCGAGCCCGAATTCCCCCCCATGGAAGGCCCTACCGTCTGGGGCTGGGTCTCCTCAAGGACCATGTCTATCACAGGAGGGGCCTCCAGTTGGCCATCCCCTCCCAGGACATCGCAGGTCCCCTTGGCAGTATTGTCACTAGTCAGGTGGTGTGGGGAGGCACAGGCCTTGACCCCAGCAAGGTTCAAAATTCTTGCCAGCAGGTCTTTTGAGGGAAGCGACCGAAGGGGCCTGGCTTCCCTCTCCCCCCTAAGGGGGTTTGCCCTACCGAGCCGCTTGCACGAGGGGCGGTCGGCAATGGGCTGCCTGCTGGCTTTCTTGGCAGTCCCCTTAGAAAGCAAAGGAGGGACTGCCGCTGGAGATAGGGAGGTGCCCGAAAGCACCTCCAGAGAAGGGGGTGAGGGGGAGTCCCCTACACCCGTAGGCGTAGGAGAGGAGTAAGCCTCCTCTCCGGTTAAAGAATTATGGAGGGTCCCTTGCGCAACCACAAGGGGGGGGACCTCCATTTTCTCGGTGGAGCTGCCCGAGGGCGGCTCCGTAGATGTTTTTGGGGAAGTTGGGGGTTGGGGTTTTTGTTTTTTTTCATACATGGGCATGGTGACCCTCTTTTGATTACGGGACGCAATAGCTCATCACCTCTCGCAGTTGCCCGCACTGCGAGAGGTGCTTACAAGCCCGGCAGAGCCAGGCGCCGCCATTCGGGACCACCCCTCCCGCCTGGTGGCCTGGCAGTGCTTCGGCATGGCGGCTCCACCTTGGACACGGCGTAAAAAATATAGGTTGTGAAGAGGAGAGGAAAAGGGATGTGAGGAAGATGTGGGTGGGGATGAAGCAGGTTGTTAAAAAAACCCCATCCCGAACCGGAGCTGAGGGGTTAGGGAACAATGTCCCCTCCCCCCCTCAGCCCCGATCCGGGGTGGTTGGCTTGAGAAGAAGGTCAGCATTCTACCCTGTGAAATTAGAGGCTGACCAGAGAAAGTTGTGGGAGAGGTTGTATGAAAAGCGACGAGGTAGGGGAGAAATCGGGCTATCTGAAGGAAGGAAGAGAGGCTAAGCTGGGGCCGGACGGAGCGCTGGATCCCGTCAGCACGGCGGCCAGGATGGCAAATCGCCGCGCCCCTTACGGGGGAGCGTAGCGAGAACATCTTCCGGCAGCACCGAGGTGATGCCGTTGATGCTCAGGGCAAAGAGTGTGACACTGAGGACACTTCCCTGCGGGACACCGAATTCCTGCTCCTTTGGGGCAGAGAGGGCTTCCCCCACCCGTACGCGGAATCGACGATCTCGCAAAAATTCAGATATAAACATTGGGAGGCGTCCCCTCGCCCCCATCGTGTGGAGAGTCTCCATGATACCGTATCGCCATGCGGTATCATAGGCCTTCTCCAGATCAAAAAACACCGTGGCGTAGTGCTGTCTACGAAGGAAAGCCTCGCAGACGGCATTTTCCAGTCGGAGCAGAGCATCCGACGTGGAGTGAAACTTACGGAAGCCGCACTGTGCAGAAGACAGATGGCCTCCGCTGTCCAGGAAATAGGCTAATCTAACATTTACCAATTTCTCCATCAACTTGCACACGCAAGAGGTTAGAGAGATTGGGCGGAAACCGGTCGGAGTAGAGTGATCTCTTCCCGGCTTGCGAAAGGCGAGCACAGTAGCGATTCGCCAGGAGTCTGGGAGAAGACCTTCCAACCAGATCCTGTTGAACATATCTAACAGAAAGGCCATGCCTCGCTCACCCAGGTGTCGAAGCATGGCGTACGGGACATCGTCCGGACCATGGGCGGTGTCCGCGCACGAAGCGAGAGCGGAACGCAACTCACTCACAGTAAACTTGTCGTTGAAGGGTTCTCCACCTCTGGAGGTAAAGTCCAGCCGGCGGCCTTCCGCGACATCACGACGTGCATTGAATGCTGGCGGAGCAGCATCACGGCTAGAGAATGCGGAGAAAGCGGTCGCTAAGGATTCCGCCACGGACGCGGGGTCCGAGATTGCGGTCCCATTCTCGTGGAGAACGGGAGGGGGGTCCTGCGAGAACTTGCCCCGAATCCTTTTGACTCGCTTCCACACCTCAGCTAAAGGGGTCTTCCCGTTAAGTGAAGACACGTATGCCCGCCAAGAAGAGCGGCGGGCGTGCTTCGAAATATACCGGAACCTAGCCCTAGCCCGACGAAATTCAGCGACAGTGAAATCGTTCTGGCGGCGCTTATAGCGCATGTAGGCATAACGCTTCTATTTGAGGGCCGTCTCACACTCGGCCGACCACCATGGGAGTGGTCGGCGTGCAAAACGGCCAGACGTCCTAGGAATAGTAGTCAGGCCCACGGCCATGAGGTTGCCGGAGAAGAACTCAACGGCCTCATCTACCGACCTAAACTCCTCGACTGAGATAGAGAATTCAGTCATTTCCTGAAATGCAGGCCACGGCGCCCGCGCCAAGCACCACCGAGGTGGTTTCTCAGGCGGCAGTTGCCCTGAAAATGATATTTGAATGGGAAAGTGATCACTACCATGGAGGTCATCGACCACCCCCCAATCAAAATCAGGCTGTGCATCCGAAGAGCACAAAGATAGGTCAAGGCAAGAAAATGAAGCGGTTCTCGGACAGTGATGCGTAAACTCATCCACGTTTAGGACACCCATCTCAAGCTCTTCGATCAGATCGGCAAGGACTTGTCCCCTGGGATTTATGGAGTAATCTCCCCAGAGAGGATGCCTGCCGTTCAGATCTCCAAGCAAGAGATAGGGCCTCGGCAACCGTGCCACGACGCGGGGGAAGTCCCCCGCTTCGAAGTCAGCTGACGGTGGAATGTACGCAGAAATGATAGTATACCTCCTATCCAGGTGCAGCTGCACAGCCACTGCCTGAAAGGAGGTATCTAAAGAGAAAGGAAGAACGGAGACATCATGCCGGGTGTAAACCGCGCATCCCCCAGCCCGGCCATCCCGCGGTGGTGGGGTCGCAAGACCCTTATACCCCGGGAGGGCAGGCAGGGGGCACGCGCCTAGCATGGTCTCCTGCAAAAAAATAGCTAACGGGGAACGGGACGAGGCGAGCCTCCGCAGCTCCTCCCAGTTGGCCCGGAGTCCACGGCAATTCCATTGAAGGAATATGCCCTCCAGGCCTAGCTCGGAGGAGAAGCGGGGGCCCTACTCGAATTGAAGACCCTCACGCTTCCCGGGGGCAGAACCCCGGGCGCTGTTGGCCGGACAAAGCGCTGTCGCCTTCGAGGACTTATTGGGGGAGGTTGGGCTCGCCATGCGAGTCTTTTCCTCCCTCCGCCTCGAAACCTTAGGCGGGCGCTGCGGCTTCGGAGGCGGGGGTGGGCCTCTTTTCGAGGAACCACCGTCTCCGAGCCACTCGCTCCACCTAGGGGCGTGGGTGAAGGAGCCGAAGCTCCTTTCGGGGGACAGCTTTAGGAACCCCTGAAGATGGCCTAGCGACCATCTTCAGGGGTGTTGCCTCCTGTGAGTCTAACGACTCGGTGGAGGCGCGTGGCCGTTTCGCCTTGCGGGAAACGGTCACGCTGGGGGAAGAGGTGGGAGCCCTGGTTTTAGCCGGGGCTGGGTATGAACCCTTTTTGCCGCCAGCTTTACCAGGGGAGCGCCCGGGTTGGGTAGAGCCCGCAGAAGGGCTCCAAATGGGCGCGGAAACAACCGTGCTCGTTGGCCTGGATGGGCCAGGAGCAGAGGGTGCCTTTCGAACTACTGAGGCATATGACGTCCCAGGCAGAGCTGGGCGCGCCAGGACCAAGTCCTTAGCCTCGCGGAATGAGTCTATCCTGGGCCTGAACGGCCAGGATTTCTTTCTCCAGGAGATATGCACCACATTGCTTCAAAGAAGCAGGGTGCGGCTCTCCGCAATTGACACACTTGGCCACACACGATTTGGACTTATCGTGTGCGACCTTGGAGCAATTTACACAGACTTCGGGTGACCCCGACTTTGCACGTCTACATGAGCGATTCGTATGGCCGAAGCGGTGACAGTAATAGCACCGCCGCGGCAGTGGCACGAATGCCTTCACGCGGTAGCGGTACCAACCGGCACGCACCGACTCAGGGAGCTTGTCACAGTCGAACGTGACGAAGAGTGTAGGGGTGGGTCTCGAAGCCCCTCCCTGTTTTCTCATCACACGTTCGACCTTGACCGCCCCATGGTCGGCCAGCTCTAGGGTGATGTCCTCAATGGAGTAGTCAACGAGTTCCCTCGCATAAACTACTCCTTTCACAAAGTTCATGGTAGAGTGCGGCGTCACACTCACCGGGGTGCCATGAAGTGTCCGAAGAGCACTTATCTTGGCCGCCTCGGCGGGATTCGCCAGAAGGGTCCCGTCCGAGAAACGGGTCACCTTCGGCTCTCTACCAATTGCACTAGCTAATCCTCTCCTCTGATGGATCATGTTGCCCTTGGACAACATGGTGCCATCAGTGGAGCGAATAACGAGGAAGCGTTTGAAGCCAGCGGGCTCGAAAACGCCAGGTAACCTCTGAATGAGGGGCCCCGATGTCATCGAGGCTCCGCCCTGTGCACTTTTGGTGTTAGTCTTGGTCAGGGGCTCTGCACACGAGGGGGTAGAGGGGCCGGATGTGCCGATCTTGGCTTGGTCGCCTACCAAAGTGGTAGCAGACCCATCCGTCCCCGCGGATGGAGAGAAGCCCCGAGTCTTTTTCTTTTTTGGAGAGGAGGGCGGGGAATGAACCCGCTTTTCACCTCCGCCGGCAGAAGCCCCCAGGCCAGAAGGACCGGCCTCAGCCAGGTCCCTCTCCGAAATGGAGAAGGTCCTGGTTGTCGTGGGGGCACCTGTCGGAGGAGATCCCTCCCCTCCTTTTACTGCCTCGGAGCCCTCAGCCATTTGAGGAGGACCTTGCATAGGGGCGGATTCGGGTTCGGTGCTTGGCGCCGAGCCCGAATTTCCCCCATGGAAGGCCCTACCGTCTGAGGCTGGGTCTCCTCAAGGACCATGTTTATCACAGGAGGGGCCTCCATTTGGCCATCCCCTCCCAGGACATCGCAGGTCCCCTTGGCAGTGTCGCCAGTCTTGTGTTGAGAGGCACAGGCCTTGACCCCAGCAAGGTTTAAAATTCTTGCCAGCAGGTCTTTTGAGGGAAGCGACCGAAGGGGCCTGGCTTCCCTCTCCCCCCTAAGGGGGTTTGCCCTACCGAGCCGCTTTGATGGGGAGCGGCTGGCTAAGGGCTGCCTGCTGGCTTTCTTGGCAGTCCCCTTGGAAAGAAAAGAGGGGACTGCCGCTGGGAAAAGGGAGGTGCCCGAAAGCACCTCCAGAGAAGGGGGTGAGGGGGAGTCCCCTGCACCCGTAGGCGAAGGAGAGGAGTAAGCCTCCTCTCCGGTTAGAGAAATATGGAGGGTCCCCTGTGCAAGCACAGGGGATGAAACCTCCATTTTTTTGCTGGAGCTGCCCGAGGGCGGCTCCGTCGATGGAACAGGGGAAGTTGAGGGTTGGGTTTGTTTTTTTTTATCATCATTGGGCATGGTGACCCTTTTTTAAACACTGGATGCAATCGCGCACACCTCTCGCAGTAGCCCGCACTGCGAGAGGTGCTTACAAGCCCGGCAGAGCCAGGCGCCGCCATTTGGGACCACCCCTCCCGCCTGGTGGCCTGGCAGTCCATCGGCATGGCGGCTCCACCTTGGACACGGCGTAAAAATTAATAGATTGTGAAGAGGAGAGGAAAAGGGATGTGAGGAAGGTATGGGTGGGGATGAAGCAGGTAGTTAAAAACCAGCCACCCCAGACCGGAGATCAGGGGTTAGGGAACATTGTCCCCCACCCCCGATGCGGGACGGTTGGCTGAAAGGAAGGTCAGCATCTACCCTGTGAAATTAGAGGCTGACCAGAGAAAGTTGTGGGAGAGGTTGTGTGAAAAGAGAGGAAACAAGTGTTTTGAAGGAAGGAAGAGAGGCTAAGCTGGGGCCGTCCCCTTGGAAAGAAAAGAGGGGACTGCTGCTGGGAAAAGGGAGGTGCCCGAAAGCACCTCCAGAGAAGGGGGTGAGGGGGAGTCCCCTGCACCCGTAGGCGAAGGATAGGTGTAAGCCTCCTCTCCGGTTAGAGAAATATGGAGGGTCCCCTGTGCAAGCACAGGGGGGGAAACCTCCATTTTTTTGCTGGAGCTGCCCGAGGGCGGCTCCGTCGATGGAACAGGGGAAGTTGAGGGTTGGGTTTGTTTTTTTTTATCATCATTGGGCATGGTGACCCTTTTTTAAACACTGGATGCAATCGCGCACACCTCTCGCAGTAGCCCGCACTGCGAGAGGTGCTTACAAGCCCGGCAGAGCCAGGCGCCGCCATTTGGGACCACCCCTCCCGCCTGGTGGCCTGGCAGTCCATCGGCATGGCGGCTCCACCTTGGACACGGCGTAAAAATTAATAGATTGTGAAGAGGAGAGGAAAAGGGATGTGAGGAAGGTATGGGTGGGGATGAAGCAGGTAGTTAAAAACCAGCCACCCCAGACCGGAGATCAGGGGTTAGGGAACATTGTCCCCCACCCCCTCAGCCCCGATGCGGGACGGTTGGCTGAAAGGAAGGTCAGCATCTACCCTGTGAAATTAGAGGCTGACCAGAGAAAGTTGTGGGAGAGGTTGTGTGAAAAGAGAGGAAACAAGTGTTTTGAAGGAAGGAAGAGAGGCTAAGCTGGGGCCGTCCCCTTGGAAAGAAAAGAGGGGACTGCCGCTGGGAAAAGGGAGGTGCCCGAAAGCACCTCCAGAGAAGGGGGTGAGGGGGAGTCCCCTGCACCCGTAGGCGAAGGAGAGGTGTAAGCCTCCTCTCCGGTTAGAGAAATATGGAGGGTCCCCTGTGGAAGCACAGGGGGGGAAACCTCAAATTTTTTGCTGGAGCTGCCCGAGGGCGGCTCCGTCGATGGAACAGGGGAAGTTGAGGGTTGGGTTTGTTTTTTTTTATCATCATTGGGCATGGTGACCCTTTTTTAAACACTGGATGCAATCGCGCACACCTCTCGCAGTAGCCCGCACTGCGAGAGGTGCTTACAAGCCCGGCAGAGCCAGGCGCCGCCATTTGGGACCACCCCTCCCGCCTGGTGGCCTGGCAGTCCATCGGCATGGCGGCTCCCCCTTGGACACGGCGTAAAAATTAATAGATTGTGAAGAGGAGAGGAAAAGGGATGTGAGGAAGGTATGGGTGGGGATGAAGCAGGTAGTTAAAAACCAGCCACCCCAGACCGGAGATCAGGGGTTAGGGAACATTGTCCCCCACCCCCGATGCGGGACGGTTGGCTGAAAGGAAGGTCAGCATCTACCCTGTGAAATTAGAGGCTGACCAGAGAAAGTTGTGGGAGAGGTTGTGTGAAAAGAGAGGAAACAAGTGTTTTGAAGGAAGGAAGAGAGGCTAAGCTGGGGCCGGACGGAGCGCTGGATCCCGTCAGCACGGCGGCCAGAGTGGCAAATCGCCGCGCCCCTTACGGGGTGGGTTGCCTCAAGGACCATGTCTATCTCAGGGGGCCTCCAGTTGGTCATCCCCCCAGGACATCACATGTCACATTGGCAGCTCTGTCACAAGTCAAGTCTGGGGAGGCACAGGCCTTGACCCTGGCAAGGTTCAATATTCTTACCAGCATGTCTTTTGAGGGAAGCGACTGCTGGGGCCTGGCTTCCCGCTCTGCCCTAAGGGTGTTTGTCCTACAGAATTGCTTCAATAGAGAGCAGTCAGCTATGGGCTGCCTACTGGCTTTCTTGGCAATCCCCTTGGAAAGTAAAGGGGGGGGGGCTGCTGCTGAGAAGAGGGAGGTGCCTGAAAGTACCTCTAGACAAGGGGGTGGGGGGAGAGTCCCCTACACCTGTAGGCCAAGGAGAGGAGTAATCCTCCTCCCCGGTTAGAGAGATTTGGAGGGTCCCCTGCGACAGCATGGGGGGGGGACCTCCATTTTTTTTTCTGTAGAGCTGCACAAGGGCGGCTCTGACGATGGAAAAGCGGAAATTGCTTTTGCTATCATCATTGGGTATGGTGACTCTTATTTTTTTTAAGGGAAGCAATCGCTCATCACCCCTCGCAGTAGCCTGCCCTGTAAGGGATGCATACAGGGCTAGCAGAACCAGGTGCCGCTATTCAAGGCCACCCCTCCCGTCTGGTGGCCTGGCAGTCCCTCAGCATGGCTGGCGACTGAATAAATAACTACCTTAAAAATAACCAATAATGCATTCTGAGCACCATGTTTGGTCTCTGTTTATCTCTTTGTTTTCAAATTGTCGTATGTATTGAAACTAATGTGTAAACCATTTGTTGTTGATTTTACACTGCTTAGCAGAGAAATGTCAATTTTCCTATTTTGGTTTTATTAATATATTTTTTACTCAACTTTGAAAATAAGAAATACCGTAATTTTGCATTTCAATGATAGCTAAAATATATATCAACTGAGGAGGAGAAAAAATAAGACATCAATTCATGAAAACTTTTATATAATCTTTTTTTTTCTAATATACCATCACCTACAAATTTCAAGAATGTAGAAATGCTACATAAAAAAGGTAAGGGGATCAAAACATTAGTCAAAGATTTCATGGTATTTTTTTTTGGTTTGGTTTGCAATTCAAAGATAATTAATTCTTTGATCTAGGATTATTTGGCCAATATATAATTTACTTGAATATATAGCCTACTATAATAAATTACCAAATATTAGCTCTTTACTTATATGGGATATTTACCCTACATTAAAAAGATTTTTTTAAAACATTAGTAATAAATACTATATCTTTCTCTATGTATTTATATATATATATTACAATTTTGTACAATTCCAACATTAAGAGATTTAAATAAATATTTTACAATTTCCAATGATTAAAAAATGCACAGCTACCATATTATTTCCTCGAGTTTCACCCTCAATAATAAAGAAAAGAGCACAGAATGCAATACTCATCATATACATAATTGCAGTTAAATTTCTTCTTGGCCCAAACCACGTAAGTTGTCCCATATTTTCATCAGTATTTAAGTGGTCAGAGTATGGGAAAATATCAAATGACTACTCTGAAAAATACACCACCAGACTTTCAACTTTTTATTTGTAATAAATATTTAAAATGACTAAATATAGAAGAGCCAATCAAACCTTTGAATCTTTGAGAGAAAAGCAAATTACTTCACCTAAACACAGCCATTCAAAATATAAGAAAAATATCTTCAAATTCTATCTTTGAAAATGTATCCCTTTAAAACCCATCAAAGGTTAACTAAGAAAGAGCAAGCAAAAGTATCTATATCACAGGCAGTAATTATTATTACCTTAGGTATGTTCAGAGATCATATCTTGACATTAATAGTCTAATGTCGTCTACAACCAGTTTAAAAGTCCAGGTTAAGTTATTATCACTTAGAAAGAAACTGCCTAATACCTAAACTTACTTGAAACCTGCTACATTAATATCTTAGTTACCAAATGCTATTTCCCTTCATAAAAAAACAAGCTATACAAGCCATTAATATTTCCATTAACATAAGAATGATATGTACCTCATCCATAAAAGAAAAGTACCCCCAATCATTTAAAATTCCTAAATCTAAATAAAAAAAAAATTATAAATGGTACAAGCCATCGTTTTAATAATAAAATTTTAAATCTAAGCATATAAGCTATCATTTTGAGGCTAAGAAATTTGAACACAGACTCGGTGAAATAGATAAATAGCTCTAAAAAAATCCAAACCTCTACAAAGTGTGGCATAACCCCAAATTTTGCTTGAAATTAATTTTATTAAATATAAAAAAGTACAATATCTAACGTATCTGTTTTATATTTTTATTTCAATGAATATACAGGTAGTCAACTTACGATTCCGTAACTTGCAATTTTTAAAATTTATAATAATCATTTTTAAAAACGTTAGCATTGCAAATAATGCTTAATAGTCTACTGTAACAGTAATGCATACCTGCAGACTCACGTATTCTATTGTTATATCAATTTCTTGCTACTGTTCAAATCATTCACCTTTCATGCTTGGGAAGCATTCTCAAGTCTTTAAGTGAATGAATAAAGAAAAGGAGAATGATTGATTTAAATATGAAAATAATAATTGTACATAAACTGGCAAATAAATAGCATCAATTATAGATTTGCAAATATGTGAGGATCATAAGCAATTATATTTCATGCTACAAGGAAATAGAAAATAAAAAGCAAACTTCAGATGATAATATTTTCAAGACATCGTCTCATCATGTTCAACCACTCTTTCAAGTGGCAACGGATCTTTGAGTATTTGTGAGGGAAATGATGATCTTGTGCAAGTGTGTAAAGTGCATTCAATCTCTAACAGCAAATATTAATTTATTTATGACATATACACTGTAATAATATGAGCCATAATTATATTTAGTTATGTACTTCCTTTTGTTTAATAAAAAAATGATGCTATTTATTATTTTTACTCTAACTTAGCCATTACCTACCATATATCCATACAATTAGAAGTGCATTTGGCCTATGAATATTTTGACTTGCAATCACATTTTTAATCCTACATCATTACAAGTTGAGGACTACCTGTAATTCATATATTGGTTCACATTTCTTATCTTTTGTAAGATAGGTAATATCTAAACTAGATTGTAAGGGGGATTATAGACAAGTAAATTATGCAGAATTTCATAACATTGTTATATTTGAACAACACTTCAACAATTGTCAGGCAAAAGTAAGACTGGTATAATAAAACTTCTACATATAATTATCACCAGGGTTTAAACTTAAAATGTTACAGTTTCAAAATATATTTAAAAATATCTCTGAATTAAAGCACAAATAACATATATACCTGAATTTACATGTGTGCGAAAAAGCTATTATTTATAATTAGCTCTAATTAAGTTCAAAATTTGTAGAAACTTTTTTACCTATATAATAGAGCTTTCATCATAAAATTAAATGAAACCACTTGATACCCCAAAGTAAAAATAGAATTGCCATATAGTTGGCAAATACATTTTCTCAAATGAGAAAGAAGCTGTATTGAGATTCAATCCAATAAGAATGATCCTTGGATTCAATAGTCAAAGCAAATTACAGCATAGGGTTTGAAAAATATAGGACTATATATATATGCAATATAGCTTACTTTATAGGGTTTATAGAAACAAGTTGAAGGATAATTTCTAGTTGTATAAGTTTCAAGAACACAAAAGGGAATAGTATCAAAACTCAAAAAAAGTAAAAGAAATTTCTTAAACTATGATAGAAAATATCTTGGCATTTTGTTGCACATAATTGTTCAGTGATTTTTTTTCTTAAGATACGAGTATATGAATCTACATAATGCTATGACTGGAAGAAGACTAGGCATCAAAGAATAAAACAGAAGCATCACTAGATGGGGCTTAAATTATTGCAACTCATTCAAATTCATTCATTTTATATTTTTAACATAAATATTCATAAAATAAACTTTAAGGAAACACACAAGCCGCTTGAACAGAGCAAAGAAAACCATGAAAAAAAATCTCACTGAATCAAAAAATTATTAACTACTTCGACTGTCTATCAAGCCCTTTGAAAGCCCAGTCCCTGCTGTTTTATTGCCATATGGATAGCATTTCGGATGAAGTACGAGTCATTATTGTTGTCATTTTCACAACCTTTGGCTACATCACTCTCAAGATGCATTTTAGGAGAAGTATGGTGATCATTCAGTGCTCTCTTCTCTACAGTGCCTTCAATCAAGGTAGTTTCTTGTTGTGGACTTGTAGGTGTTGTGAGACAGTTCTCATTATTGTCCACTTTGAGACTCATATTAAAAGAGGTCCCATTCTCAGGGTCAGATGGGGATAACCCCTGACACACTCCTTCACTTCTATTGCAGTCTAATGATTGGTTCTCTCTTTCTTCATGGAAGGATTCTTTTAAATTAGAAGTTTTGCTCAAATCAGGAATGTTTGGCTCGACTTCCCCACCTTCTCCCTTAATTGGAAAGTTCTTTATTTGTTCTTCACATTGTCCAGAGAACAGGGAAGGGGTGACTGCAGGAATGCCCCGAACATCACAATCGTTTTGGTAATCACAGAGATTCTGGGTGGGGCTGCAATGATATTCACATGACTCAGTAGTATTCTGGCTAAGAAGTGCAAGTGGGGTTGGATGGGAAAGATAAGGAAGAGGTTTATCAATGAGATGCGCCAAAGATGGGTGTTGGGTATGATTCAGGGTGAGGTATGCCTCTTCACTGCCCTGGGATGGAGGGTGAGAAAGTAGGCTGCATTGCTGTTGTGGTTGTTCACTTGCTAAGTCATCAGGCCCACCTTCACCCAGTTCACTGTCTTCCTCACTCGAATCATAATCAGATGTTGTGGCACTTTCGAGGGGGTCATAATGGTAAGGTGAAGGAAGCAATCCTTTCTGATGGAGGGCAGCAGATAGTGCTTGAGTTTCAAGGCTGCGTTGGTGTGCCTCTTCCGCTTCTCTTTCTTCATCATCACTGAGACTAAGAACAAGAAGTGGGTGAAGTGGGTGAAGTGCCTGCGAACGTTCTGTGACTGGTGAGAAGCCCATGTTCTCAAGCATCCTATTTACTGTATTGTCAAAGATGCTTCGGCATAGCTGACGTGTGTGCCATCGAATAAGCCGTGCATCGGGGTCTGGAGGGATTTGAGCATGGAAGCTATTGAGACATTCCCTGGGTGAGAGTGGTGTTCCGTGAGGAAGATTTGTACCCATCACTGCACCATAATGAGCATGATAAGAGGTAGGCATTAAAGGACCAACAAATCCTCCTTGGTGAGGTGGACCTATCATGTGCATTTCTGGGGTTTTACCTTCTTTTAAAACTTTAGGGGGATTACAAACCTCTTCAACACCTACACAAAAATTTGACCCTTCTGCATACCTCTGTGGAAGATTAATATCAGCAGCCTTTTCCTCAGGATTTGGATCTTGATTTTCTTGGGTCATAGCTTGTGCTGATGATTTGATGTTCTGGCACATTTTTTTCAAAGTATAATCATAGTTTTTTATTTCCCAACCATACCGGGCTTTTTTAAAGGGTCTTGGAGGTGGCCCAAAACTATGTAAACAACGATGGTTTACTTTTCTATGGTTTTCTAACAACTGAGGTTGAAGCTCTGATTTGTTCACCTGTTTACTCTCATTGTTGAATAAACTAGGTGGTAAATTTTTAGCATATTCATGCTGAGTTGTATTTACTGGAGGACAGGATGTTATTTCATAGGTGCTACAATTGTTCATGGTCCACGAGGTAAATGTAAAATCTGCAGAAGTTAAAAGTTTGTAGAAAAAGTCATTGAAAACTACTTAATTTTAAATCTTAAATTACTTTTAGCATCTTTTAAGTTTAGGTTTTATCTTGAGAATCAAAACTGCTTGAAGTAAAATATAGGATTGGCAAGAGTAAAGGAACATTCTACATTTCCCTTATTCATACAAACCATTTAATACTTCAGAAATGAAATAGTTATTATAGGAATACAAGAAATTAAAGCTTGATGACTGCCAAAATACAAATGATAGAGTCTTGAAACATGGTCACCTTCTAGACAAGGTTTCTAAAAAAATGAAGTCTCATAATCCTGCTGAAACGTTTACATAGATAAAAACATTAACAAATATTTTTTCATGGAGGTGGGTCTGCCAGCTAAATGACGCATATGCATCCTACTCAGTTATACAGGGAAGCTTTTCCCTGTTAAGGGATAGGAGAAGGGTAAGTGGTGGAATCATTTTAGACGCTCAGCTGCCAGCAAGGGCACAACTCATGAATTTATTATTAAGCTATTTTAAAAATTAAAAACAAAGTTACAAAAATGAAAACACAAAACCAAGACCAAAAAAAGGCAAAAAGAAAAAGGTATCTCAGCCACTGGAGGTGACTACACACATTCTGGTATCAGGACAGGTAGCATGCGTGTAAATTTCATGTCTGGGAAATCAGATGGTGCTGTGTCCCACAAGTATGTCTGATTCCCAGTACTCAATGGAGGAGGATAGGTCCATGGGAAAAGGCACAGCTCAAGGCAGTCAACTTCAGATTCCAGTCATCTCCCATATTCATGCTGCCCATTTCCCTCAATCCTGAGATGTAAGGAACACAGTAGAAGACCATCTTGAGAATCTCCAGCATGCTCTATGAGTTGTCATAAATCACAATTTGCTCTCCAAAGGAGGAAAGCCAAGTAATCTCCCACACTGAGCAACAATAGTGTGGGGGTAGGAAAGCAGGAGGAGAATGAATGAATGAATGTACAATTATATCATGCGGAAAAAGTCTAGTGGCAAAGAAGAAGAGATTATTTCTGGAGAACTAGAGGCTATTGTGCAGGATTAAATGCAAGTATTCTGAGTTAGGATAGGAAGAGAAAAGGAAATATGTGGCAATGGGAGATGGAGTACATGAGGCACTTAATATAAAGATTCTACTACAGTAGGTTGATACACAGGTGAGAGGGGAGCTTGCAGGGCATAAAGTATCCATGAGTTAGGCTGGTATGACCCATGCATAGGTAGGTTAGTAGCACATGTTTATGCTGTAGAAGAATGAGGACCAGTAACCAAAGTGAAGTTGAATGCAGTGAAGATTGGTGAGAGATGGAGTTGGGCAGGAAGCCAGCTATGGAATGGGAATTGGCCATGCTGGGTTGGAGGTGACTGAGTAGTTTGGTTAGCTGCTTCATTGCCAGGTACCCCAACATTAGGGGTAGGAGTAGGAATTTCAGGAGGGGCCTGGGGGAAGAGGAATTTTGGGAGAACCTTGAGGGAAATCAATTGAAATGAATTTGATAGGTACCAGGGGGTAGATGGGACTGGTGCGGGCAGAGGATATTGCTGAGGGTTTTTCTAAAAAAAAATGATGAGCCCATCTGCCGACTGCCTACTTGGGCATAAGTCGCCGAACTTGACAGAGCCTACTACTAAGCTATATTAGAAAACAAATATGTAAATAACAATAAAAAAAGGAGGAAGGCTAAAAAAATAACAAAGCCAGAAGGAAACGCACTCCAGCATTGGAGGTAGGCCTACCTCCCCAAGCGCAGGAACATGCGACAAAAAAAAATTAAGTGGAGTAAGCTGGTCCCAAAAGTCGTATAGACAACAGATCTGTGAGCACGAACCAATCTAAAGTACAAGGGCCAAGCTGTAGCAACCTCGCTCATTCCAGTACCGGGACAGGTAACATGTGAGAAGATCACCCAGACTGGGACATTCGACAGGAATGTGCCGAAGTCTGGGGGACAAAGCATTTGTGACAATAAGCCGCAGGCAAGCGGTCCATCAAATGGTGTGTGTCCAATTCGGAGGCGAGAAAAAGCAGCTTGAAGCCGTTGCAGCATTGGGGAGGCAGGTCCATGGAACAGTTGTGGTGAAACAGCACTTAACTTTAAGTTCCCTTTAACCATTTCCCATCTTCTTTGCCAAGCTGTGAGGAGGGCAGCCTGTATTCTTGCCATGTAATCAGTGTGAGGAAGAGCGAAATGCTGGTCTAGTCATCCAGTCCTCTCAGACTCTTTGGCACCCTCATCAGCTTGCAATTCCTACATGTCCAGGAACCTAGCAGAAGATAATCAAGATATCTGCCCGGCTTGCCAAAACCCTGGTATCAGTGATCATGAACCAGGAGATGCGGAGTTTCCAATGCCCCAAAGAACACTCAGGGAGCTTTGTGAGTCAAAATAAATCACAATCCAGTCCCGGAACCGGGCACATGACGTTATCTCCCATACTGAACTGTGTATTGCAACCAACTCGGCTGTGAAGACAGACACAGTGCCTGGCAGAGCCCCGCTGAATTCAAACAGAAGGGGCACAGCGTGGAAACTGAGCCCCTCTTTAAACTTGGAGCATCTGTATATAATGGCATGGTTCCAGCGTAATATGAAGTACAGTAAACCCTCGATATAACAAACTATATGGGGCAGGGGGGTCATTCATTAAAAGCAATGGAAATAATGAACCAAGTTCGTTATGGATATGTAATACGTATGTAATTACTAATAAAGTTAAATGAAGTACACAACATAGTATTGATACGAACCTTGCACTGTAGGAGACATGTGACACACCAACAGTCACTCAGGCTGGTTGTAACACTTGCCTGTTAAACCCGATGGAGTTCGGCCAGGAAATTTGGTTTGTTATATCCAAAATTCATTATATTGAGGGTTTACTGTATGTTCTAAAAAGGCAGAACACAATACTCCAGGCGCTGTAGAAGCTTTGTGATCAGCGGCATGGTGACAAATAGTCAAAGGTGGTACCCTCCAGGGTGGTCTCCTGGGCAGAACCTGGGGCACCACTGCCCCGAGAATTATACCGAGCTCTTGAAGGAGTTTCCTAGCTCTAAACCCAAAGGGCTTAGGGTATGACTGGCATCTCTCAGCTACATGGGCACCTTCAAGATCAGCTGTGGATGCAGTGAGAGTTGCTGGCAACTGAGGGAGGCCCCAGGCTCACACCATTAGGCGAATAATGCACACTGCAGAGTGAGTAGCATCTCCCCAGTATCGACAAGTAGGCTCACAATGGGGGGCACGCAGAAGGCACCGGCCGCCAGGCAGAGAGCGGTGTGGTAGATTGAGTCCACCTTCCGCAATTCACAGTCAGCAGTGGATGCATAAAACTCGCATCCGTAGTCAAGCTTCGAACGAACAAAGGATCGCTAAAAAGTAAAGCAGTAGCTCTATCAGAGCCCCAGGCGCTGAACATGGAGTAAAGAATATCCATGGCACGGGTACAAGTACGAGAGACCCTATGGCTGCGAATATGAGCCTCCAAGGTGACGCGTGGGTCAAATACAAAACCAAGGAAACAGGCCATTCTAACACTTCCAGGCAAACCACATTTAGAAACAAGTCTGGGTTGGGGTTGAGCTGTGGATGGCGGCAGAAATGCACCACTTGTCTTGGCCAAGGAAAACCAAAGCCTGTGTGCTTTGGCATGGTGAGAGACACAGTTCAATGCCCGTTTGAGTCGATGCTCCAGAGTTGGCATCTGGGCTGTGCCAAGAGAGATTAAAAGGTTGTCCATGTAGAGCGTAGAGAGAACATCTTCCGGCAGCACTGAGGTGATGTCGTTAATGCTCAAGGAGTGTGACACTGAGGACAATTCCCTCTGGGACACCCTCTTTCTGCTCCATTGGACCAGAAAGGGCTCCTCCCACCTGTAGCCAGAATCGACAATCTCGCAAAAATTCAGATATAAAGATTGTGAGGCGTCCCATCGCCCACATCATGTGGAGTCTCCATAAAACCATATCACCATGCAGTATCATAAGCCTTCTCAAGATTGGACATAACTTAGTGCTGCCTACAAAGGAAGGCCTCACAGATGACATTTTCCAGTTGGAGCATAGCATCCAACATGGAACTTATGTAAGCCGCACAGTGCAGAGGACAAATGGCTTCTGCTGTCCAGAAAAAAAGGCTAATCTAACATTTACCAATTTCTCCATCAAATTGCACATGCAGGAGGTTAGAGAGATTGGGTGGAAACCGGGTGGGGTAAAGTGATCTCTTCCTGATTTGCAAAACCGAGCACAGTAGCGATTTGCCAGTAGTCTGGGAGGATACCCTCTACTCAGATCCTGTTGAACAAATCTAACAGAAAGGCTATACTATGCCTTGCTCACCCAAGTGTCAGAGCATGGCGTACAGGACATCATCTTGACCGGGGGCGGTGTCTGCACACAAAGCTAGAATGGAATGAAACTCACTCAAAGTAAACCTGTCATAAAAGGGTTCTCAGCCTCTGGAGGTAAAGTCCAGTCGGCGTCCTTCCATGACATGATGTGAATTGAATGCTAGCAGAGCAGCATCCCAGCTAATGAGTGTGGAAAAGCTATCACAAAGGATTCTGCCACCTCAGAGTACTACCACATGAGGATCAAACCCAGTAAATGCTGTTGGTTTCAGGGGGAGGTGGAATTTCTTGGCCATGTGGTGGGCAGAAATGGCTTGCGCAAGTCGGACAAGTTTATGGACTCTGTGCAGAAGTACCCAAAACCCCAGACGGTTAAAGAATTAAGGTCTTTCCTGAGAGTGATTAACTTCCAGCGTAAGTTCATCCCGCATTGCTCCGCCCTTTGCCAACCACACTCTTGTCTAATGGATAATCCTAACAAGACAAAACTCGAATGGACCAATCATTTGACGCGTCAAAGGCTGCTTATTTGCAATGATCTTGAATTGGCTTATCCGGATTACACTCATGGAGCACCCAAGCTGGAGCTCGCCACTGATGCCTCTGGTACTGGGGCTAGTGCTTGCCTTTCCCAAGTTCAAGAGGGAGTTGCGCGGCCTATTGCATATGCCTCAATGACTTTCAGCAGAGCGCAGCGTAACTATAGTACAATTGAAAGAGAGCTTGCTGCTATCAGATGGGCTGTTCTCACATTCAGTGGTTTCCCATTTCAAGTTCCTTTCAACCTGTACACAGATCACCGGCCTTTAGTATACATGTGCAATATGAAGAAACAGAATGGTTGCTTGTTACGCAGATATAATGATCTTGCAGGGTATGACTTTGACATCATATACTGACCAGGAAAGGAGAATGTTGTGCCAGACACATTCTCTCGCCTTAGAGTGGATTCAAGCACTGAAACTCCCTTGAGGTCTTCTAAGTTGCCTGAGGGCCTGTGTGTGTTGAGACAAGTCGCGGGAGGAGGTGACTTGATGGTACTCTCTCTCCTGCAAGTACTTGAGAACCATCATGGTCAACATGACCCATCCATCAGCGTGCCGCTATCAACTGTGGATCTCTGAGAGGCTTTGGCTCAGGAAATCTTGGACCATCCATCCGAGTACAAGTCTGCTTCTGTGCCTCACACCTGGGCAGAAATCAAACTCACGAAACTCCCAGGACAACTCCCTGTTTCTTCAAGCATTTGCCAACCTTTACAGGTTGCAAGTTTGGGTGCATTGTGAGGTTCCTCAATCTATTCGGTATGAACCTAACCAAGTGCTAGAAAGAAATTATGTTATAATTTAAGGCACATTACAAAAACACACATAAAAATATTACTGCACAAGACAAGCCATGCTAGAAGAGCTTAATATATAGCTAAAACATCTGAAAGAAAGAGTAGTAGAGTTGAATAACATAATCAGAATAAGTTAGAAGGAAACCATTTCACAGTAATACCAATTCTCAACCTCTGTACCCAGAAAACTAGATCAGAACACTCTCCCGCCAAGGTACACCCAACTAAATGGCCATAAGGAAAAGGACAAGAAAACACCTTAAACAGAACATGCCTCTTCAACGCAGTTGTGATCCTATTCTCCTTGAGACAAGAGGGGGAAAGCCTGTGAAAACTTGCCCTGAATCCTATTGACCTGCTGCCACGCCTCTGCTCAAGGGGTCTTCCTGTTAAGTGAAGAAATGTATGCTCCCTAAGAAGAGCGGTGGGCCCTAGCTTGATGAAATTCACTGACAGTGAAATTGTTCAGGTGACGGTTATAGTGCATGTAGGCATAACGCTTTTGTTTTGCTGGCCGCCTCACACTCGACTGACCAGCACAGGAATGGTCATCGTGCAAAATAGCCGGACATTCTAGGAATAGTAGTTAGGCCCATGGAGATGATGTTGTCGGAGAAGAACTCAACAGCCTCATCTACTGACCTAAATTCCTCGACTGAGACAGAGAAATCAGTCATTTCCTGAAATGCTGACCACTGTGCTGGGCTCTCAGGCAGCAGCGGTCCATAAAATGATAGTTGAATGGGAAAGTGACCACTACCATGGACATCATCAACTACCTACTACCCAAAATCAAGCTGTGCATCCGGAGAGCACAGGGATAGATAGATAGAGGAAAATAAAGCCCTTATCGGGCAGTAATGCATAAACTCATCCACATTTAGGACACCTATCTCCAGCTCATCAAGCACCTTACCCCTGGGATTGATCGAGTAATCTCCCCAAAGGGGGTGTCTACCGTTCGATCCCCGAGCAAGAGAAAGGGCCTCAGCAACCATGCTACATGGCGCAAGTCCCCTGTGTCGAAGTCGGGTGACTGTGGAATATATGCATAAATTACTGTCATTCTGGGGGAAGGAGTAACAAGGAGTAACAAGGAGTAACAAGGAAAGTAAGTACCCTAGGAGACCTTACGGTCCATTCAAAGAGGGTACCTTTAGGCTAGCAATCGAGCGGGCACATGGCTGCTCAATTGTTTTGCGTCCCTAAACGGCCACTTTTCAAGACTTTGTCTAGTCTTGACTTGAACTGGTCAACAGATTCACTGTTGACAACTTCCACTGGAAGTGCGTTCCACATACCGCAGATACTGTAAGTGAAAAAATTTCCACACAGATTGCGGTTGTAACGCTTCAGTTCAAGTTTGAAGCCGTGATTGCGCGTTCTGTTCTCACTCAGTGTGAAAATATCCCGGTAGTCAACATTGTCGAACCCTCGAAGTATTTTGAAAACTTTGATGAGCTGACCACGCTGTCTACGGGTTTCCAGCGAGAACAGATCTAATTCCCTTAGTCTATCCTCATAACTTTTATGTCGGATAGAGGGAATCAGCTTGGTTGCCCTGGCTTGTACGCGTTCCAATCTCGCAATGTCCTTTCGCAATGAAGGACTCCAAAATTGTACGGCATACTCCAGGTGCAGTCGGACAAGTGAGTTGTACAGGCACAGTACAATCTCCTGGTTCCGATAACCAAACTGGCGCTTAATATAGCCTAGCATCCTTTGGGCCTTTTTCTCCGCCTCAATGCACTGTTTCGAGAACTTGAGGTCACTAGTGATTGTTACACCCAAGTCCTTCTCAGTGTCGGTGGATTCCATAGCAGTGCCCTTAAGGATATACTGAGATTGGGGGTTTCTGTGGCCGATATGCATCACTTTGCATTTGCCCACGTTAAAAGGCATTTGCCACGTGTCCGACCACTCCCCAATCTTCCCAAGATCTTCCTGCAGGCGGGCAGTATTTCCATCCTTTGCAACGTTCATACCAAGCTTGGTATTGTCAGCAAATTTGGAAATCTTCGCAACCATGTCACCGCCCATGTCGTTGACGTAGATGATGAATAGTAGTGGTCTCAGGACAGAACCTTGAGGCACCCCGCTAGTAACGGGCACCCACTCAGAAGACTGTCCATTTACCACCACCCGTTGCCGTCTGCCACTTAGCCAGTTCTCGATTCAGCCAGCTACCTTTCCGTCTATGCCAAGCGCTCGCACTTTCCGGAGAAGGCGGCGGTGTGGTACCTTATCAAAGGCTTTCTGAAAGTCTAGGTAGACCACATCCACCGCCTTGTCCCGATCGTGCTCACTGAAAACGAAGCGGAAGAATTCCACAAGGTTCGTCAGGCATGACTGTTGCCTTCGGAAGCCGTGCTGGGAACTCCTCAGTAGCAGGTTTGACTCTAAATACGACGTCACTTTGTCCACCTTGATGCTTTCCATGAGTTTACCGACTATCGAAGTCAGACTGATAGGTCGGTAGTTCGACGGTTGGTTACGGTCTCCTTTCTTGAAGATAGGAGTCACCTCCGCCTCACGCCAGTCTCTAGGAACGCATCCGGTCCGGATTGACATGTTAAAGATAGCGCACAGATGTCGTGATACTTCATCGCACACTTCCTTCAACACTTTAGGTAGAAACCCGTCCGGTCCAGGGGACTTATTCGTCTTTAGGTCAGCGATCTTTTTCTTTATTTCTCCTTCGGTGAAGTCCATTGCCTCCAGCTTTTCCCCCCGAGTAGGAATCCGTCGGCTGGGGAATGGGACCACACTCTTCAGTAAACACTGAAGAGAAGTAGTCGTTGAGGAGGTTGGCATTTTCTGCATCTGAATGCTTTAATGTCCCCTCCTCATTCCTCAAAGGGCCAATCGTTCGACGGATTGGTTTACGGCTGTTCACATATCCAAAAAACTCCTTGGGATTCTCTTTACAGAGTCTCACCACTCGGAGTTCCTCAGACCGCTTAGCCACCCTTATGCTGGACTTCACTCTCCTGGCTAGCCTCCGGTATTCGTCAAAGTCAACCGAGATCTTCGATTGCCGGTACACATTTCTCTTCTCCCTAAGCAGTTGCCCGATTTCTCAATTAAACCCCTTTGGTTGAACAGAAGACCGACGGGGGCATTTCAGAGGGATAAAACACGATTGAAGACTCATGAATGTGGTTTTGAAACTGTTCCAAGAGTCTTCAACAGCATCGCACTCCTCTAGCCTCGCGTCAGTCAGTCCCTCGCGTAGACCTGCAATGTCTGCTCTTCTCAAATCCAGTTTCCTTGATTTACTAGTTGCAGGCTCTGCCTTGGGGACTTTGACTACAAATCTAATTAGTCGGTGGGAGCCCTGGAGTTAGCCATGACTGGGTGTGAACCCTTTATGCTGCCAGCTCTACCAGGGAAGTGCAAGGGGACGGGGGGGACCCGCAGAAGGGTTACGAATGGACACAGAAATGACTGTACTTGGTACCTGTAGGACTGGAGGGCTAGGAGCAGAGGATCTCTTAATATTGAGGCATAGGATGACCCAGGCAGCATTGGGTGCACCAGGAGAAAGTCCTTAGCCTGGCAAAATGAGAGATGATCCTAGGCCTGAATGGTCAGGATTTTCTTCTTAAGGAGGTATGCACCACATTGCTTTGAAGAAGCAGGGTGCAGCTCTCTGATATTGACATACTTGGCCACACACAATTTGGACCTATCATATGCGGCCTTGGAGCAACTTACACAGGGTAACCCCGGATCTGTGCATCTAAATGAGTCATTCGGATGGCTGAAGCAGTTACAGCACCTCCGCAGTAGTGGAAGCAGTCTCTGTCAGATCAACCGATGCCTAACCACCTCATCTCTCAGACTTTGCTGAAATTTGGTTTATAGGAAGTTTTGGGTCCCCCTAAACCCATTTCTGAAATTTTAAGGTCAATCTGACCAACAGTTTAAGCAGTTCAAGAGATATGACCTTGGGCATTTTGAGGTCACATGCGAGGTCACTAACATTTGGTGACCCATAACTAGGGTAATAATGGTCATAATTATATAAAAGTATATATATTTAGAATCAGAAAAAGACAAGGAATCCAAACATGAGAGTTTTAGAAATCTAGTTTAAAAAATAAAAAAATCATACATTTACAAAAATTTGAGGTTAAAATTGGAAAAATTTTATAAATGTGAAAAATGAATGCTATTTGAATCTGTAAAAAAAAAGAAGTTTGTTTATGCCTGCAGTTTTCATGTAACTAACACATAAGTGAGCACCATATTTATAATGGCACAAATGCCTTCCAGAGTAGCGATACCAACTGGCATGCACTGACTCACAGAGCTTATTACAGTCAAATGTGATAAAGAGCATAGGGGTCATTTTCTCATATTTTAATATGTGCTTATACTTTTCTTGTGGCTAAGACAAAAAAATTACCGTGAAGTATAAGAAGTAATTAAAATCTAACAGAATTCTACCTTTAACTTGCCTAATATTAAACGATATAAGAAAAAATTGGACCATCATATGTAGACTAGGCCTTGGTTCTAAATTTAAAGATCATATTGATGTAGCCTATTAAACTCACATGGTTTAATCTTTCTTTAAATCCAGTAGGCCACCCTATGAGCATAGAAAATCACGATTTTTATTAACTTAAACCGGTAAAGGTTAAGAGTGATGTCCTTCGCCAATCTCAATTTCTTCTTTCATCATTTCTTTCTTTTCCGATGCCATCCTGTGAGTGGTCGTAGCGTGGGTGTTTTTCACTAACTTTCTTCTTGTGGCTTTTATTGTAGCTTAATTTATTATTAGTTACTGAAAATTCTTGTAAAGGTTTTGTTCTTTTACAGCCTCTGGTTGATGAAGGCCAGTCTGGCAACCTAGTGAATGCCAGGCCCTCTTCAGGGGCTATGATAAGAGGTTTGGCCACCTCTTTGAGGATGGCGACCTCCTTATGGCCACAGCAATCCACCCCAACCTCACCCCCAAGGCCCGGGAGAGCATTGCCCCTGACAAGGTGGAGGAGATCAGGGACACAATCACCAAGGAGCTAAGGGCCATCATCAAGCCCAAGGAGGAGGAGCAGCGTCAGCCAGAAGTGCAGGAACTACAGGACTTGGATGCTTCCCTCTTCAACAAGTTGTTTGCTAGAGGCCCGGCCAACCAGCAGCAGGATGTGGGGGCAGTCCTGAGGAAGTCCATGGAGGAGTGGACACCCTCTAAAGCCGAGCTGGCTTGGCCCCTCTTCCCTTACCAGCGCAGGGAGGTATGGGGTAGACTTATTCATACCTCATGGAGGAGGAGGAGGAGGAGGAGGAGGAGGAGGAGGAGGAGGAGGAGGAGGAGGAGGAGGAGTTACATAGATACACAGATCACACGGGCCTTACGGCCCAGACTAAGGTGATCTGGCCTTAAATCTACTGCCACTTACACATAGAATAGTAGAAGTAAAGGATAGTAACAAGGAGTAACAAGGAAAGTAAGTACCCTAGGAGACCTTACGGTCCATTCAAAGAGGGTACCTTTGGACTAGCAATTGAGCGGGCACATGGCTGCTCAATTGTTTTGCGTCCCTAAACGGCCACTTTTCAAGACTTTGTCTAGTCTTGACTTGAACTGGTCAACAGATTCACTGTTGACAACATCCACTGGAAGTGCGTTCCACTTACCGCAGATACTGTAGGTGAAAAAGTTTCCACACAGATTGCGGTTGTAACGCTTCAGTTCAAGTTTGAAGCCGTGATTGCGCGTTCTGTTCTCACTCAGTGTGAAAATATCCCGGTAGTCAACATTGTCGAACCCTCGAAGTATTTTGAAGACTTCGATGAGCTGACCACGCAGTCTACGGGTTTCCAGCGAGAACATATCTAACTCCCTTAGTCTATCCTCATAACTTTTATGTCGGATAGAGGGAATCAGCTTGGTTGCCCTGGCTTGTACGCGTTCCAATCTCGCGATGTCCTTTCGCAATGAAGGACTCCAAAATTGTATGGCATACTCCAGGTGCGGTCGGACAAGTGAGTTGTACAGGCACAGTACAATCTCCTGGTTCCGATAACCAAACTGGCGCTTAATATAGCCTAGCATCCTTTGGGCCTTTTTCTCCGCCTCAATGCACTGTTTCGAGAACTTGAGGTCACTAGTGATTGTTACACCCAAGTCCTTCTCAGTGTCGGTGGATTCCATAGCAGTGCCCTTAAGGATATACTGAGATTGGGGGTTTCTGTGGCCGATATGCATCACTTTGCATTTGCCCACGTTAAAAGGCATTTGCCACGTGTCCGACCACTCCCCAATCTTCCCAAGATCTTCCTGCAGGCGGGCAGTATTTCCATCCTTTGCAACGTTCATACCAAGCTTGGTATCGTCGGCAAATTTGGAAATCTTGGAAACCATGTCACCGTCCATGTCGTTGACGTAGATGATGAATAGTAGTGGTCCCAGGACAGAACCTTGAGGCACCCCGCTAGTAACGGGCACCCACTCAGAAGACTGTCCATTCACCACCACCCGTTGCCGTCTGCCACTTAGCCAGTTCTCGATCCAGCCGGCTACCTTTCCGTCTATGCCAAGCGCTCGCACTTTCCGGAGAAGGCGGCGGTGTGGTACCTTATCAAAGGCTTTCTGAAAGTCTAGGTACACCACATCCACCGCCTTGTCCCGATCGTGCTCGCTGAAAACGAAGTGGAAGAATTCTACAAGGTTCGTCAGGCATGACCGTTGCCTTCGGAAGCCGTGCTGGGAACTCCTCAGTAGCAGGTTTGACTCTAAATACGACGTCACTTTGTCCACCATGATGCTTTCCATGAGTTTACCGACTATCGAAGTCAGACTGATAGGTCGGTAGTTCGACGGTTGGTTACGGTCTCCTTTCTTGAAGATCGGAGTCACCTCCGCCTCACGCCAGTCTCTAGGAACGCATCCGGTCCGGATTGACATGTTAAAGATAGCGCACAGATGTCGTGATACTTCATCGCACACTTCCTTCAACACCTTGGGTAGAAACCCGAGGAGGAGGAGGAGGAGGAGGAGGAGGAGGAGGAGGAGGAGGAGGAGGAGGAGGAGGAGGAGGAGGAGGAGGAGGAGGAGGAGGAGGAGGAGGAGGAGGAGGAGGAGGAGGAGGAGGAGGAGGAGGAGGAGGAGGAGGAGGAGGAGGAGGAGGAGGAGGAGGAGGAGGAGGAGGAGGAGGAGGAGGAGGAGGAGGAGGAGGAGGAGGAGGAGGAGGAGGAGGAGGAGGAGGAGGAGGAGGAGGAGGAGGAGGAGGAGGAGGAGGAGGAGGAGGAGGAGGAGGAGGAGGAGGAGGAGGAGGAGGAGGAGGAGGAGGAGGAGGAGGAGGAGGAGGAGGAGGAGGAGGAGGAGGAGGAGGAGGAGGAGGAGGAGGAGGAGGAGGAGGAGGAGGAGGAGGAGGAGGAGGAGGAGGAGGAGGAGGAGGAGGAGGAGGAGGAGGAGGAGGAGGAGGAGGAGGAGGAGGAGGAGGAGGAGGAGGAGGAGGAGGAGGAGGAGGAGGAGGAGGAGGAGGAGGAGGAGGAGGAGGAGGAGGAGGAGGAGGAGGAGGAGGAGGAGGAGGAGGAGGAGGAGGAGGAGGAGGAGATATTAGTTTAGGCTGTTTTAACTAAAAATTAAAAAAATAATAAATGTGTTTTTCTGCCTTATAAAAGCATGTTTCTGTTATCGCACTAAAGTTTACTCTGTAATTTAGCAGAGTCGCAAAGTCCACTGGAGGGGCCAAAAATAGTGTCACAAAGTTGCAGTCGCACCAGATGTGGGGGCAAAGGCAAAGTCCAAGTCTCGCCTCTAGAGGTAAATTCAAATTGGAGGTCTTCGGCATCAACAAGCTCATTGAATGCTGGAGCAGCATCCTGGCTAGAAAATATGGAGAAAGTAGTTGTGAAAGATTCTGACAAGGATGCAGGGTCTGAGATTGCAGTCTTTTTCTCCTGGAGAATAGGTAGGGTCCTTTGAGAACTTACCCTGAATCCATCTTTACTTAACAGGAAGATCAATCTGCAATAGGGCTATTCCTGTTAAGTGAAGATACATATGCACTCCGAGAGCGGCATGCATGCTTGGAAACATATGTGAACCTAGCCCTAGCTCGACAAAATTCACTCAAGCGGAGCATTTTGTGCATGTAAGCATATTGCTGCTGAGGACCATCTCATACTCCAGGCAGCCAACATGGAAGCAGACAGCATACAAAATGGCAAATGTTCTAGGGATAGAAATGCAGACCACCACACCTGCTCCAAGCACCAATGAAGCACCCAGAAAATGATAGAGGAATAGGAAAGTAGTTACTTCCATTAAGGTCATTACCACCTCCAAGAGAAAATCAGTCTGTTCATCCGGGAGCACAGTGACAGATCCCTGAAGAGGAGAAAGAGCTTTGGCAACCATGCTATGATGCGGTGGAAGTTCCCATCTTCAAAGTTGACTGATGATGGAATGTATACAGAAATAATAGTATAGCTCCTGTCAAGGTGTGACTGCAATGCCACCAACTGAAAGGAGGTATTTATAGCGAATAGGATGGTGACTAATGTCAGTTGTAAATCACACATATTCTTGCCCAACATTCATCCCAAGGTGGTGAAACTATGGGAAAGTGGGATGAAACGAGCTTCTGCAGGCTCCTCCCTCCCAGTTTGCCCAAAAGTCCATGGGAATTCCATTGAAGGAATATGCCCTTTAGACCTAGCTTGGAAGAGATGTGAGGGTCCCTCTAGAAGAGAAGATCCTCATGGGAAGAACTATGCTACCCTTAAGCAGAACGAACTCAGTGGGCTATTGGGTGTACAAGATATTGTCGCCTTCAAAGACTTATTGGCAGAGGTTGGGCTCACCATTTGTCTTTTCATCCCTCCACCTTGACACCTTTGGTGTGCTGCAGAGTCGACGGTCCCGGTCTAACCTTAGGTGGGGGCATCGACAGCCTTACAGGTCCCCAAAGACTGTATTACGACCACTAGGGAGGGGGGGATCTGCTCCTGAAAATGATTCAGTGGAGGCACGTGGCTGCTTCATCTTAGGGGAAATGGCCACACAGGATGAAGGGGGGCTGGAAGCCCAAGTGCAAGCCCTTTGAACCACCAGCTATACCAGGGGAGAGTCTGGGATGAGTAGAACACACAGAAGGGTCCCAAATGGGTGTGGAAACAACCGTGCTTGTAGGTCTGGGGGGTCCAAGAGCAGAGGGTGAATTTTTAAAAATTGAGGCATAAGATGTCCTAGGCAGTGCCAGACATGCCAGAACCAAGTCCTTAGCCTCATCAAATAGAGAAGATCCATAGACTGAATGGCCAGGATTCCCTTTACTAGGAGATATGCACCACATTGCTTCAAAGAAGAGGGATGTGGCCCTCAGCAATTGACAGACTTGGCCATACATGATACGGACTTATCATGTACACCCTTGGAGCAACTTACACAACTTCAGGTAAACCCGAATTTACATGTGTACATGATCGATTTGTACCTCCACAGCAGTAGCATGAATGCCTTCATGTGATAGCGATACAAACCAGCACAGTCAAATGTGATCAAGAGGGTTGAGGTAGGTCTCAAGGCCCCTCCCTTTTTTCTCATCATACGTTCAACCTTGACAACCCCATGGTCAGCCAGCTCTAAGGTGATGTTTTCTATGGAGTATTCCATGAGTTCCCTTGCATAAACCACTCCTTTCACAAAGATCCTGGTAGAGTGTGGCCTCACACTCACCGGGGAGCCCTTAAGTGTCCGAAGGGAACTAATTAAGGCCATTTCAGAAGTCTCTGGCGCATTTGCCAGAAGGGTCCCATCCAACAAACATCAAATTTGGCTTTCTACTAATCAAGCTAGCTTTTGATCTTTTCTGATGGATCATGTTGCCCTTGGCCGACATGTTGCCATCAGTAGAGCAAATAACTAGAAAGAGTTTGATGAGAGCAGTCTTGAGAATGCTAAGTAGTCTTTTAATGAGGGGCCCAATGTAATTGAGGCTCTGCTCAGTGTACTTTGGTCATAGTCTGACCTCCCCAAGAGGATGCCTAAGCACAGGACATGACGATTTTGACCTGGTCACTTGGAAAAATGGCAGTGGACCCTTTCAGCCCCAGTGGGAAGAGAGGAACACTTAGTCCTATTTGTCTTCCTATTACTTTTTTTTTGGCAGAGGAGGGTGGGAAATTAACCCACTTCTCTCCACCACCACCAGGAGCCCTTAGACCAGGTGGACTAGCCTCAGCAATATCATTCACTGAGATGGACGTTTTAGCAGTTAGAGGGGCATAAGCTGGTGGAGGAGGTCCCTGCTCTTCTTGTGAATACTCGGGGGCCCGAGCAGCCTGAGGAGAAACTTGCACAGTGGCAGACTCGGGTTTAGTGTTTGGCACTGAGCCTGGGTTCGACTCCATTGAAGATCCCGCCGTCTAGAGCTGGGTCACCTCTGGGACCATGACCATCTCCACCAACACCAAGGCGTGACAGATCCCATTCAAGGTACCTTTTGCCATGTCTCTGGCCAGTGAACCGACGACCTCCATCAGTGAAGAGAAGGGGATATGCACAATGACCACCTACAATGTCAAAATACATGACATTGTGGGCCCCACTTTCCCTTGCCCCTTAAGAGGGTTGGCACTATAAAGTCATTCCCACCGGGAGCATCAATTTTTGTCTGCCTGCCTGCCCTCTTGGCAATCCGTTGTGATAGAAAAGAGGGGACTGCCATTGGTGGAGAGATTGAGACTTCCACTTGGCAACTCCACAAAAGGGGGTGAGAGGAATCCCCACTACATCATAGGCTTAGCAGAGGAACGGGGTAGGTGGGTATATAATAAAGATAAGAAATAGGTAGGTCCACTAACGAGTAGGGTGGGTGATCACCTATTATTATCATACCCTGGATAGACAGGATATCCCCCTGTGTGGTATCAAGGTGTAGCTCCACTGCTACTGCCTTAAAGAAGGTATTTATAGCAAATACAAGAACAGAAACATAATCCTGGGTTTATATCTCACATCCTCCTGGCCCGCCACCATCCGATGGTGGTGGGGTTGCCAGGTCGCCTTTGAGGATTTATAGGGGAAGGTTGGGATTGCTATGTGAGTCTTTCTTTCTACCCGTCAAAACCTTTGGTAGACGAGGTGACTTTGGCAAAGGGAATCTCTCTTTTGGATGGTTTTGCGTCTCAGAGTAGTCTCAGAGGATTTGCCTCCCACAAGTCTATGCCTCAGTGGAGGTGAATGGCCCATTCGCCTTATGGGAAACAGTCACGCTGGGGAAAGGGGCAGGGGGTAGACCTGGTTTTAGCTGACAGTGGGTGTGAACCCTTTGTGTTGCTAGCTCTATCATGGGAGACCCCAGGGGGTAGATAGAATGCGCAGAAGGGTTTCTAATGGGTGTGGAAGTGGCTGTGCATAAGACATCCCAGGTGTACCATGACCAATTCCTTAGCTTCACAAAATGAGAGACAATCACAGCCTAAATTGCCAGGATTTCCTTCTCCAGGAGATGCACATTACATTGCTTCAAAGAAACAGGGTACGGCTCTCCCCAATTGACACACACGATAAGGCTTTATCATGTAACTCTCTGAATGGAAGTAAGAGGGAACCCTTTGAACCTGTATCCATTGGAGAGAGGGAAGCAACCATCTGCGCTGGTAGACTTGTAGGAGCTTCTGAGAGAGCACTGGGGAACCTGTATCTATTGGAGAGAGGGAAGCAACCATCTGCACTGGTAGACTTGTAGGAGCTTCTGAGAGAGCACTGGGGTGGGGGGGAGGGCAGCTCTTTAGAAGAGGTGGATATACCAAAGGGTTGCTCCAAAAGGGATAGAGTTGAAGCTCCTCTATCAGTTGAGGGTGGTGAGATGGGAGCTTAGCAAGCTATAGTGTGCAATGGGGTAGGGGTTGTGGAGGGAGGAGGGATTCATACTTTTATCTTTACTTGTAGTATTCATTGGGGCTAGGGAGTCGTTTTTAGAAATAAAGAATTTGTTATGACAAAAACAGAGCGGACTCCATCCATGAATGTTCTGTTTAGATGTTTTTTATTGAGGGGGCCAGAAACGAGAAAGGCAGAAGGAGTCTGGTTTCTAGTAACCACTGGGGAGGGATGCCCATTGGTGCACACAACAGGCTGTTCTGAACAATACAGTCAGTGTATAGGCGCAGGCACCCGACTATGTAGATGGGCTATGGACATCCCTGCATAGAGGTTAACCTATGCACAGCATATCCTGGTTAGTCATTATACCTTACCTCATCCCTTCTTGGTTTGAGCCCAATCTCGCAGACTCAAAAGTTCCACAGGTTCTTGGCAACCCTCTTACCCGCAAAAAGGGGGAATGGATTAGTAGCTGCCAATATTCCACTGCGGTTATTAGGGGAGGGAAACAAAACAAAACCTCCCCATGCCCAATTACAAGCCTGGGTCTGAACCCAGAGGGAGCAGTTCTATTTAACTGATCTAAATGATTTAAGGGAGAAGAGAGATGTTACAGAAAGGGAGAAAGTAGGTGTTAGCGGAAAGCAGAGAGGAGTCTAAGCTGGGGTTGGACAGGGCAAAGAGTCACATCAGCAGGGGGGTACTTTCATGCAGCTTCCTGGCACATTACACATGCAAACCTTTACCATTCAATCATCCTCTAACTAAATTCTTGTGGTTATTATCTGCTTTATCTGTACTAATATCACTTACAATGCATCTGAAAACATCACACTTGTTCATGGGTGACATTAATGACTCATCACTCCCCCCCTAATACTTTACTCATTTCAGGATTCATTTAGATACTTCCACCTCTCCCACCCTGTCAAAAGCTACAATCAACATTTCCAAACCCTCTCACTTTCAGCCACAGACACCAGGTCATCAGCATATACAAACATCGACTAAACCTGTCTATCACCAATCTCACACAACTTGCCCTTATTACCATACATATTTCTCTCAGTACTCCAGCCATAAAGATATTAAATAGGCATGGCAACATCATCCGCAAGTATGAAACCACTCACTCCAGCTATCTTTCATCTTAATGCACACCCTTACTTCCGACATACCCTCACAACATGCTACAGTTTACTACTTACTCCATACACACTAGATGGGAGCTTAAAAAAAAAAATCCCTCCATACATCCTTGGCCCCTGCATGATCATTAGATTTCTCCAAATCCATGAACCCAGCCTCCCCTTTGCATCTCTTATCTCTTGTTTATTTCAGCCAGCTGTCCCAGGCCAGATACTTAAATCCACAACCCCCAGCCCTTTTTAATTTTCAACCCTTATCAATCCTGTTATCTTTTTTATGCATCTAATCAAAATTTCTCCACACTTAACAGACATCTTCTATTAGGTATTGCGCTTACCTTTGCCTCATTTACCCCTATTACTGCATTCTTCCAGTCCTTAGGCACTCTTCCACTTGAATGCCTCACAACATAGCCACAAGACCTATTCCATAACTCAATCATCCACTTTTTATCCACCGTTTGGTGGTTTTCCTGACTTTTTGGTGGGGGCTAGTGTACTGATGACACCAGCTTCTCTATGACTACACAGATACTTCTTAAATGTAAAACATCCAATAAATTACAAATTTCTTTCATTAAATAGCATGCCTTTTTAAGCCAATAATTTGTTCAATAAGTTCACATAAGTCATTAATAATCACTGCTGAAGAAAAAAAAAAAATCAGATAGCAACTATCCCAAAACCATGTGCCAATTCAGAGATGGAACACAAATCTACCTGCTAGGAAAGTTCTGTGAGCGCCTAAGTGAAGTGGCAACTATTTCTACCATTAGTACTTGGATCCTGTGATATCATAGCTTGGTTGTATATATAACTGTCCAAAATACAAAACACTATTTACTATAAAACATGTTTAATTTCCATTTTTTGCTGCACCAGCAAAACCTCCCCAATATATATATATATATATAGATATATATAATGCATTACACTTACTTTCAATACTTAGTAGGGCCGATGTGATCCTTTTTTAATGCTTTCAGATGTCTGAGAAGATAAATTAATTTTTCAAGTCTCTGACTGAGAATATTATCCCATGATTTCTTAATGGCTGCTTTGAGTTTTTGGAGTGAGCTTATGTGGTGCCTCTGCAAATCCTTTTTTATCAAGTATCACAGATTTTCAATAGGATTTAAATCTAGACTGTGTAGCCAATCACTTATAAGTGATAAATGCCAGTCCTTAAGCCAATTAACATAACTTTTTGCAATAGCCAGAGTATCGTTGTGCTGAAAAATTTCATAACAGTGCATTGAAAACTAGCAACAAGGCAATCTCCTAATTAAATATTTTGATTCACTTTTTTATTTTTATGAAGGAATAAAAGTTCCCCAAAGCCTTAACCAAAAAAAAGCTTAAACCATTAAGGAATCGGGGTGCTTGATAAAGTGTTTAAGGTAGCATGGGTCAAGGGGGTTGCTAGTGATACAGCATTACTCATATTACAGTTAATAGTAGAGGTAACCTCATCCAACCACAAAACCTAAAGCCAATCCTGTCTCCCAAGTTGATTCACAAAATGTAACATAGTTCATACTTAATACTCACCAAACACTTTGAGGTTACTTTCCTTTAGTTTTCTTGCAGTAATGCATGAAATAAATTCTAATTCCCATGTTATGACATTACCAACCTGTTTGGTGAACTTCCTGGATTTTCATTGGGGCTAGTGTACTGATGACACCACGTTCGCTATGCCTACACTGATAATTGTTAACAAATGTAAAATAACCAATAAATCAAATTTATTTAATTAAATGGCATGTCTTTTTAAGACAATAATTTGTGCGATAAGTTCACATGTAAGGCTTTAGTAGGGGCTATTATAATCACTGAAGACAAAAATCATAGGTACTACCTACCACAAAACTACATGCAAATTCAGAGAGATGGAACATGAATCTACCAGCTAGGAAAGCTCAGAGAGCATTAAGTGAAGTGACAACTGTTTCTATCATTAGCACTGCCCAGGATCCTGTGATATAATAGCTTGGTATAATTCTGTCTAAAATACAATACACTATTAATTTATTATCAAACATGTTTTGTTTCTATAGCAAGTTTTTATATTTCCTAACCCTTCCCAAATGCAAAGCAATCTTAGGGTTACTTGACCCTATTACTTTATATTTTTCTGGACCAGGATAAGTGTGGTCAGTCACAGAAGATTTTTCTTTAGAGGACTATCTGGCAATAGTCACCAAGAGCATAAATTGCCACAATCAATTTAGGGTATATTAAAAACAAAAATTAAGTCAGTTAAAGTGCACAAACCTGTACAAAATACTAAGGACCTGCAGTAGCAAACATGCTCATCCCAGTACTGGAACAGTCTGAGGAACAATGCAGTTGTCACAGTAAGGTGCTAGCGAATGCTCAATCAAATAGCAGTGCATCAAGAGTGGGCCTAATTTAGAGGTGATAGAAGTGACCTGAAAACGCAGGAACAGTCTCAGCATGATGGTGTGCAGTCCCCAGTGGCAGTCATCTTCTTTACCAGGCTACCCAGAGGGCTGACCTAATTCTTGCCAAGAAGACAGTGTGAGGAAAGGCCAAAAGATAGTCTGGTCACCCAGTACTCACAGACTCTTTGGCACCCTCATTCCTCACAATCTCCAAATATCCAGGAACCCAGCAGAAGATGATCTTGCCATCTGAATGGCTTGTGCCATCACATACTACGAACCAGGGTAAGGAGGGCAGAGATTCCAATGAACTGAGAGAATTCAGGGGACTATGGCAGTAGCTAAAAATCATAAACCGGTCTCTGAACTGGGTACAATACATAATCTCCTATACTAATACAGACCAAGCAGAGTTGTGTTGTGCGTGAAGATTACCCAGACTGGGACATGGAACTTTAGGTCATCTGCGATCATCTCCCATCATCTTTGACAAGCAGCCTGGAGAGCTGCCCGTATTCCTGCCAAGTAATTGGTGTGAGGAAGGGTGAAATGCTGGTCTGGTCCCCAGTCCTCACAGGCTCTTTGGTACCCTAATTCCCCACAATTCCTACATGTCCAGGAACCCAGCAGAAGATAATCTTGACATCCGCCCTGCTAACCAAAACTGTGGCATCACGGATATCATGAACCAGGGGATACATAGATTCCAATGCCACAGGAGCACTCGGGGCACTATGTGCCCGGTCACTGAACAGGGCACATAGCCTTATCTCCCATACCAAGCAGTGTACTACAACCAGCTCGGCCATTAAGACAGATGCAGCAGCTGGAAGAGACCCTCTTACTTGAAAGAGAAGTGATATGGAGTGGAAACCGACCCCCTCTTAGGACTTGGAGCAAGCAATCCGTATACACTGGTACAGTTCCAGCATGACACAAAGTATGCTTCAAAAAGGCCAAACTCAATACTTCCGGCAGTGTAGAAGCTTCGGGAGCATGGCAACAAATAGTCAAAGGTGGTACCCTCCAGGGTGGTGTCCTGGGTAGGGTAGAATCCCTGGATCCAAATCCAGTTAAAAATATCTAGTAGGAGTGATTCTGTACGGGGATGGAGATGCCCAAGAAGGTCATATCAGATATTTTCTAGGCCAGGAGACATGGGGGCGCAACGAGATAGCACTGAGTGCATGTTGATGGTAGTGAACAGAGTTATAGGACTCCTGTCCACCAGGCGCAAAATGCAGGGCTTCGGCCTCCAGCCCAGGTATCGATGACACTGGCAGGATCACAGATGATTGAGCCATTCTTCTCAATTCCAGGGGTGGAATGACCAGCATACTGACCCCTGATTTTGTTTTTCTCTTCCACTTGAGCGACATGCCCGGTTCGGAGACTGGATTGTGATCTATAGTGACTCACAAAGCAGCCTGAGTGCTCTTGGGGCATTGGAATCTCCGCATTCTCTGGTTCGCGATATCCATGACGCCACAGTTTTGGCAAACAAGGCAGATGTTGAGATTATCTTCCTGGACATGTAGGAATTGTGGGGAATGAGTGCGCCGATGAGGGTGCCAAATAGTCTGCGAGGCCTCGGCGACCGGAGCAGTGTTTCACTCTTCCTCACACTGACTACATGAAAGGTCGACAGGCAGCTCTCCTGTCCTGGTACCGGGATGGGTGGGGTCGCTACCACCTGTCCCTTGTACTCAGGACAATTTTGTGCACATTGACTCGTGGACTTATAAGACTTGGGGGGGGGGCAGCCTTCTTCCCTTTATTTAACTAGTTTTTTTGTTGTTTATTGTTATTTTAGTAAGTCACACATCCCTGCACCAGGGGGAGGTGGACCTCCCCCCGATGCCGGAGCTTGCTTCCTGCTTATTGCTTTTTCCTTTTAAAAAATGTTCTTGTTTTTTTTTTCATCTTATTTTAAAGATGCCTAGTATCAGGCAGTGTGGAATAACAGTGACTAATGCCCGAGTAGGCAGTCACCAGATGAGCTCTTAAAAAAATATATATATATATATATATATATATATATATATATATTGTCTGTTCACTCTACTTACCAAATGTTGCTACAGCCGATATTAACACCTAATAAACCAATTACCAGCACCTTTACTCCTTCTTGAAGATATGAATGCTAAAAGCCCCTTATGGGGTTAAATGACTTATAATTATCGTGGACCATCGTTTGAACAACTACTCTCTACACTCCCATTTGCAATCCTAAATGAAAATACTCCCACTCACTTCCACATCCAAACCAATACTTATTCAATGATAGATCTGGCTATCTGTTAAGTAGATAGTATTCTTGGTTTTGAATACTCAGTTATCTACTCGTTGCATGGTAGTGATCATTACCTGATTAAATTGAACCTCACAGACTCTGCAAACATATCTGAAAGCCCTGATCCCTATAATATTTAAAAAGCTGATTGGAATAAATTTTTTGCTGCAACACATACAGTTCTGAAAGCAGAGGATATTCTGGATATAAATGTCCTCATGGATACCATAGTTACAATCTTCATTTCAGCTGCCACACAAGCAATCCCTCTAAAGTCGGGATTGAAGGGATGAACTCCAGTGCCCTGGTTTATGGAATAATGTAAACAAGCACATCATGCTCGCCTAAGAGCAGAAGGCTATGAAAAGGAACCACTCATTGCAAACTAAAATTAATTATACTAGAGCCAAAGCACATTGTCAAGTTTTTAAGGAAGCTCAGCAGCAATCATGGAAAAATTATGTCCTCAATTACTACCCGATTGTCATTGCATCAAGTACAGAAATGTATTAGCAAAATATCTAGTAAATTTACTCTAAATCCTACTCCAATACTACATTCTCCTGATGGAGACCTCATACGTAATCATGCCGCTCTGGCAAATTACTTTGCAAATCATTTTAGCAGTATATCTGGTGATCATAATTACTCTGACGCCTTTACCCGACAAAGAAACTGTAGAGACAGTAGTCCTGGCCCTGATGGTGTTACATATACCTTCATCAAACATGCTCACCCATCCCTAGGAGAATTGCTCTTGGGAGCATATAACAGAATATATACAGAGGGAATTTAGCTGGGGTGTGGGATTTGTATTGCCCATTCCCAAGCCAGGGAAGGATTTATATATTCAAGGGAATTACAGACCCATCACACTGACCAACTGTATGTGTAAGTTGATGGAGAAAATGGTTAACAGTTGATTTATGACTGGCCTTGAATGGGAAGGCCATTTAACCCCAGCACAATCAGGTTTCCATCCTGGATGCAGTACCACAGACTACCTGATTCAATTGCAGACATATCATGGCAGCCTTCAACTCTTGTTTGCATACCATAGTAATATTTTGGGATTTACAGAAAGCTACGATACCGTATGGAGGAGAGGTATTCTTCAGACAATATATGATTTGGGGTTCAGAGGAAATCTGCCCATCTTCATTCAGAACTTCTTAAATAATAAAAGTATCCAAGTATGAATTGGCATCACCACCTCTGACCCTAAGTTGTACCCGTTTCCTTTTGGCAATTAATGGAATCACTAGGTCTCTTCCCAACAGTATTGCATCAACTTTGTATGTTGATAACTTGGCAATATATGCAATCTTCAGGTTGCTCTATGTAAGCTGGAGGAGTGGAGTAATAAGACTGGTTTTACCTTTTCTACCACGTAAACTGCATCTATGCACATCTCCAGGAAGCGAGGATGCCTTAGGATGGTAGCAAACTTATGGTAGACCAATCACTAATGTGCTGGTCTACAAATTTATTGGGATGTACAATGATGATAAATTAACTTTGAAACCACATATTACCCAACTGAAAGTTAAATGCATTAAAACCCTAACTCTCCTCAAACATATCTCACATAGAAGCTGGGGAGCAGATTGGACATTGCTGCTGCGGCTGTACATCATGTTCTGAAGCCTCAATTAGACTATGGTTGTGAAGCATACTCATCGGCTTCTCTTACAGAATTAAACAGAATAACACCAATACATAATGCAGCCATCCGGACTGAAACTGGCGCTTTTCGATAATCCCCATTAAATAGTCTTTATGCTGAATCAGGGATTAAACCACTGGAAACATACTGAAATATAAAGCTGCTCAATATAAATCTACAAATCAAGTGCAATCCAACCCACCCTCTCTATGAACGCATAGCATTGATGGATGATGAAGATGAGTCTAGCCAAGAGGATGTGCACTAGGGTGATGACTTTTTTACAACCTCATATCCCTGTGTCATAATTTGATGAGCTTTAATTAAAGATTATATAAAATCTTACTTTCAAGGTGATTTGATAAAAAAAACTCACGCACAAAATGATTTTAAAAATTTTATTTGTCAGCTTTTTTTGTCGTTTTTGAAGTCACTGGCAGCATATACAAGATTGAACACAAGCTTATGAGTCACATATATATAACATTATATAGGGTCATCAAACACACAAGGAAGTAAATTAGTTACAATAATGTGATTGGACAGGATGAATCTCAGTGATAGGTTGTCCTTGTTGCAGCAGGACCTGTGCAAGTCTTGCATAACTGACCACACGCTCACAGCACTGGTTGCTTCAGGCAATATTGATTAGAGATACATCTGTTTTCCAGTGGGTTTTCAAGAATTTGAGATCTGTTTGGTATTCATTCAGAGCTCCAGATAGTTAATAAAAATCTTCAGCGCGGAACAAGTGGGTGCTGAACCAATGGTCAGCCCATGAGTGAGAAATGAATGAACAGGTTTTACACAGCCTGCTCCAGGTATCAGGCATCAGAATGAACGCAAGAAGGGCTAGAATGGCACGAGAGTTCCAACGTGCATTGCTGATGTTTGGGATCTTTTGAAACTTTACAAAGGGGACCTCATTCATCTCAGTGAAGTGACGGAAGACACGTGTGAGGTGATAGAGAAACCATGTCATCTATCCAGGTGCCTGTTTCCTTAATCTCAGTTTTACCGTTGCTGAAGGCTGCTTTTGATTTATCATAATTGCTCATCAAATCCTGCACAAAGAAGTACTCTATGTTTGGTGATTTAGTTGACCCATGGAGCTCATCATCCATGACAACGCGAAGAATCCGATCCAGGACATGGTGCTGGCAACTGATGAACTTGGGTTTGGGGTGACCTTTATCTTCAAACATTTGTTGCAGTCGAATAACAACGCCTGTCTTTTTGCTGGTATTCACCTCATTCATCTCAGTGAAGTGACGGAAGACACGTGTGAGGTGATAGAGAAACCATGTCATCTATCCAGGTGCCTGTTTCCTTAATCTCAGTTTTACCGTTGCTGAAGGCTGCTTTTGATTTATCATAATTGCTCATCAAATCCTGCACAAAGAAGTACTCTATGTTTGGTGATTTAGTCGACCCATGGAGCTCATCATCCATGACAACGCGAAGAATCCGATCCAGGACATGGTGCTGGCAACTGATGAACTTGGGTTTGGGGTGACCTTTATCTTCAAACATTTGTTGCAGTCGAATAACAACGCCTGTCTTTTTGCTGGTATTCACGCTTGTTATGTCGGCGACAAGCATAACAATTGATCCCCACAGGTTGAACTCCTCTAACACACCCTGGAGCTCTTTTACAATTGTTACAGCTTTCCCATCCTTCAATTTGAGCACAGCCAACTTTATTTCTTTTGCTTCATTCTTGAGGACCATGACCTGATATTCAAAGTCCTCAATGCGTTTGCTGTCAAAGTGTAAGCTCCATTTTTCCAGATGAAGCATGCTTACCAAGTGCTTCTTCACCTGAGCAGCTCTCGTGTAGATAGCCTTGTGGATTGCTGACTGACATGGGGTTGAGATTTCAATGCCCTCACCAGAAAGCTGGCGACATACCTTTGCTGCTCTGTGGGATGACAGCTTTGACCTTGTAGCAAGGAGTCTTGCTAAGCCTGTTGGGTTATGCTTCCTTTTCCTCATTGATGCTGCATTCTCATCCTCCCTAGAACTGTCTTCGCTGTTATTGGATGAGTCTGTGCTAGTTTCGGAACAATCAGGTGGTGCTGAGCTGGAAAGTGGGGACACAGTCGCTTCCATTGCCTTCTTTCGCTTGGATGGGTGGATGATCTTGTGGCACTAGCAGGTTTACCAGTGGAATAACCAACCTGGCCTTTGGTCAAAATTTGCTGTTTATAGAGGTTCTCATCTTCTTTGCACAACCAGTTGCCTTTCACCTTGGTCCCGTCAAACAGTTCATTCAAAGAATTAAAGTTTTGTTTTTTTCTGCAGTACTCATAGTCTTTCAGAAGGTTTTCTAGTTTTGCACAAATGGCTTGATCAGATACATGTGGAAAGTTCAATGTTTTGCTCCATAGGAATATAAACTCCATAACAATTAGGCCGATCCTCTCCCTCCATTCTTTGGCAGTGGATTCAAGAAATTTGAAGCATCCAACGACGTGGATTTTCAGGGGCATGCGACTCCGTTCACTTAAGGGTGCTTCATAAACTGCCATGTTGCCTCTTTTTGATGGTGCTTGAAACTGAACTAAGTTATTTGTCCAGGTTTTCTTGTTCTTCTCTGTGTTAAAAAAGCTCTTCTTGAATGACATGTTTTGTACTCAGCAACTGAAATAGAAAATAAACCTAAATATTAAATAGGTAACACATTAAAGAAACTGTTATTGAACTTTTAGATATTTTATTAAAAAACAAGCAAATTACAATTATAAAAAATAAGAGAGAAGGCAGACACTAATAAAATATTATATAATTAGTGAGAGTTAAATGTAGCTTACCAAATAATACCAGGATCTCTTTACAATAAATGCTGGAGAATACAAAAAAATTATAATAAAGCAATAATAATATCAATGCCATTAAAACTGAACTAGTAACTACCCACTTTAAACATCTCGCTTATATACCACACACGAAATGGCTGAAAAAAATTCTGGAACTCTACAGAAATCCCTCAATCGATGACGTGATGACTTTCTGGAAAATTCTATACAATTCTATGGTACATAAATTATTGCACAAGTCTGTTTGATGTCTTATATATTTAATATAAATATTTTTAACACAAATGGCCTATATTACATTTCAAAGTGGTTTGTGCGTGACTTTTTCAATATTTCAATGGAATAAAAGTAATTTTTGTCATTAATAGGCAAAAGTTCATTCATTCGTGCTACAGGAAATATTTTTTTAGAAAAAAAGTCAAAGTCATCACCCTAATGTGCACATCCCCAATCCTAGTCATACATGTTTCTTTCAACTGACGAAAGCATTGAAGAGTTTGTGTGGAATCCCATTTGCACACATTATGACAGTATTACCTAACATGTACCCTTTGTAGTCCTTAACAAACTTGAAGACTTGTAGACTTAAACAAAACCCCAAAGACTGCAGTTGCCCCCCACATACTTTGTGCATTTACATTTGAATTTCACATATACACGATACATTCAGTCTCATGGTACAGAATTTACGGCAGAACTCTATGCCATTTATTATAGCCTTAATTATGTTGCATCACTTCATAATGACCAACCTGTCACTATTCATACTGACTACAATGGGTATCTAGCAATATCCTACTAGGAATCCACTGGTTCAGTTAATACAATACAGAATATATACTCTACAATGTCTAGTTTGTCTATGTTGGGTCCCTACACATGTCAGTGAGCCAGGTAATGAAGCAGTGGACACATTGGCTCATCATTGTGCGACCACTGGACAGCTTTCAGCAATCGATCTGCCCCAGAGTGACTTTAAATATTACATCAAGGAAGCAGAGACTGTTGCGGGCCGAAAATATATCTCTAATCCCAATCGATAATCGATCCAACCCGCTTCCTACACTGTCCGGACGTGAGAAATCGAGGGAGAATAAAACGGATTGTATATACAGTCCCTTTACTTACAAAAAAAAAAGTACAATGATAATTACAGCTTATATTTACAACAATTTTATATTTACTAGGGAAGTGTGCACACTTCAAAATGAGGCTAAATTCCCCAATCCAAACACGATACCAAAAGAGAATTTTATAACCGGGAAATACAACAATTTACTTATATTCTACACAAAACAAAAAAAAACACAACAACCGAACGAAAAGGGGGCACGCGCTATCACTTGTGTGCTGGAGGTGGGTGGTAGTAGGCTAACTTAGAAGGAGGCAGGATTATCAACGAAGGCGGGTATGGCGGTTCAGGTGCTTAGAGAGGCACGAAAGCCCTCCGTCTCAGGGCGGGGCGGAGCACTCGTCTAGAGAACCCCTCTTGCTATCAGTCCACACTTCCACTCTCTGTAGAAGAGATATATCCTCCTTTTATGACCCATTTATTTATACATGGATGGTGAAACTAATAAGTGGGCATTACCCAAAAATATATCGACTAGCTTACCTCTTTCCAGAATATGACGCTTTGATAAAAGTTTATTTTAAGCAAAGTACAATATTATTATAGTGATATCTCAAAATTAGCTACTATCTTTCCAGAATATAACGCCTGGAAAGAAAGAAAAACATGGTAATCATTTTATACATAAAATAAACAAAAATAAAACAAACCCATTCCCACTCACACACACATTCTTACAGAGGGAGGGAGAGGGTACTGAGAAAAGGGGTGGGAGAATGGCCCTTTTACACACACTCACATTCGCTCCACCACACCCCTCCTTCCTTAAGCCATTCGACCAGCCACTCACTAAACCCTTTCAATCACTCTTCACGGTACCACTTGTGCTCAATCGCACCCTTCTGCACCCATTCACACTCTTCTACTGGTCCCTGGCTACGCGTAGCAATTAGTCGGGGTTGTTCATCAGTCGTCCTGTCAGTCTCATCGTCACTATTTATCATCTCATCAACCATACTCTTAGCCCTCATTACGAGTTCTCCCATCTCACGACAGAATTCTTTCATACTCTTCCGTTCAGAACCCTCCCTCTTCATACCCCCATTCATCAGCTCCTCACTCACAGCTCTCATCCAACTCAAGGTACATTCTTGCGAAACAGACAGGTCACTCACATCCCCTGTATTCTCAACAGGCATACCAGAAACCCCTTTGACTGGTTCCCACCAGAAACCTGAAAAATCAGCCACTTCATCATTCACTACATCAAACTCATCCCTACTATTACCATTTGTAAAACCCGAAAAATCAGCCACACTAGGTTCATTCTGCCCAAACACACTGTCATTCATACTGTTCCCAAAACCAGAAAAATCAGGCACAGGCAGCTCACTCACTCGTCTACTTATACCAGCCAGATCACTCACCTGTTTACGCAAAAACTCAATCTCCCTTTCAAGATCCCCCATACCAGAAACACTCTGCTCAGACTTACTTTCATTCGTACTTGCATTCTTCCTTTCACTCTTCTTTGTACGCTTTCTACTCCTCGAGACTAAGACTAGCTCTTTCCCAGACAGATCCATACTATCACATTCAATCTCATCATCATGCACTTTACCTCTCTCTCTACACAGTCCATACACTGGATGGCTCACCAGGTAGTCAGGAGGTTCTCTCCATCTCCTTAACTGACTCTGATGAGCCCGCACTCTCTCAGTCATGCCGTCATTCAAACTCTCCAAAACATACGTTACTCCATTTTCCCAAACTCTCACAACTCTATAAGGTCCATCAAACTTCTCACTCATCTTTGATACATTCAACCTACCCTTCACTTCTTTCACCTTCAATACTTTTGTACCTAATTCAAATGAACGGAACCTTTCATGCGCCTCACGCCATACACTCTGCTCACTTTCACTCAAACGAAACCTATCTTTCACTCGCCTTTCAAAATTCATCACAAACTGACATGGGGACATTCCAGTTGCACTATGCACAGTTGAATTATACGCCCACAACACTCTCCCCAGACACACATCCCAGTCATTCACTGTCGTACTCATCATTCTCAACATCTCACACAAGGTTCTTATAGTCCGTTCAGCCAATCCATTTGAAGACGGTACATACCGAGTTGTTCTCACATGCTCCACACCATTCTCTCTCAACATTTGCTCAAACACTTCCCCTACAAATTCAGGCCCATTATCACTCAGACATCTTCTAGGCTTCCATACACACATAGAAAGAACAACTGCTCAACCACACGTGCAACAGTCACACTCCTTTTATCTCTCACAGGCGCTGCATACACAAACTTACTTTTATGATCAACCATAACAACCATACCAACATTCCCAGCACTCGTACGCGGCAAAGACACACAATCAATCACTACCAATTCAAACGGTTCTTTCGCATCAACTTTCAACATCGGTGGTTTCACTTGCACCTTTCGCTTCTGACACCTTTCACACGTAGTTGCAACATCATTCACAACAGTTCTCAGAAACGGGTGGAACACACGCTCCTTCATACACTCCCACAGCTTAAACTTACCCATATGCCCATAATTATCATGCACAACCTTCACCAGACCGATCATACCAACTAAGGACTAAGGACATCACAGGTACATACATATCATCACCACCCTTCACATGCCTCACAAAATATACAACATCCATACAAACAACAAAATCCTTAGCATACCTTTTAAAATCACTTAAACACTCTAGCCATTCATTCAAATCGACACGCATCATTACACACTTCTTCAACTCACTAACAAAAGGACACATCTCTTGCATCTCTAGAATATCATCATCACTTAAAATCTCATTCTCATCATCCATGACCAACTCAATCATGCCACAAAATTTGACAACATTCTTCGCACACTCATTCAACTTCATCACCTCACATTCACCTTTCATAAGACGATCCTTATCAGCATCCAAAGAAAAATCATTCAATCTCATAAAGTCTACACCAAGCAAGAAACAACAAGGCATTTGCTCACCTTTCAGAATCACAAAGTCATGCTTCACATTCACACCATTACCCAAACTCACTTTCAGACTAACCTGTTCCCATGCCACTATCAAGCCACTCCCTAATCCACTTATCCGTAACTTCACAGGTTTATGCTCGCAACATTTAAACTCATCATACTTACTCAGAATCTTCTCATTCACTAAAGACACCTGCGCTCCAGTATCAATCAAACCACAGAACAACCTTTCACCAACTTTCACTCTCGCTTCCATCATATCAGGTCCACCATGTTCGCAATACACAGAAGGAACAAGCACACCAACATCAGCACTGATATCCACACTGTCATTAACTCCCATATCATCACTCAACACACACTCATCTTCATCCAGACAATCATTCTTCTCTCTTATATATGAACACTTTTCAATTACCCAATTGTAGTGCACACCGCTCAAACATTGCAGATGTACCACATTAGGATTCAAACCCTTCATCTTCTCATCCTTGTACACAATCGGCCTCTCACCACCAAAGTGCACATAAACAATCACTCCATACAAACGACTCACTACAATCAACACTTCCTGAAATGGCGGGACCCCTTGCATACACATCGCTCTCAATTCTTTCATGAAGTTCCGCACCTTTGCCATACCAATGCTTTCAGGCTTCCTACACACTTCATTCATTACCTCCTTCCTTAAATCATCTACACTATCGGGCACTCTCACATCTACTCCATCACTCTTCAAATCTTGCAAACCATTCCATACACTCTCAAACAAGGAATCACCACCACCCTTACTCTCTTTTCCATTCATAATCCCTTTGGGCAAATACTCAGGATCACTCACTCCACACACATTTTCATCATTCGTACCAGGATACCTTGACATCAAATCAGCCACTCCATTCCGTTCAACAGGCACATACTCAATCACATAGTCAAAGTCACTCAAATCTTCCAAAGTCCTTGCAATCCTACTATCAGCCCACTTCATACGCTGCAGATACACAAGAGGTTGATGATCGGTTTTTATCACAAACCTCACACCATACAAAAATGGACGCAACATTTTCAAACAATATCTTATAGCAGCCAGCTCTCGTTCCACAGTCGAATACTTTCGTTCTGCAACATTCATAGCCTTGGATACATACCCAATTATTCGCCTGACATTCTCTCCATTCAAACGCTGCTCTTGCATCAGAAAACCTCCCATACAATACCCACTCGCATCTGTATACAGTTCAAGCATTTTAGCATTTACACTATAATCTGGGTAAGCCAATTCAACATCTTCAGCCGCTGCCTCTTTCAGTCTCTCATACGCCTCATTCATCTTATCATTCCACTTGACAACCGTACTACCTTTCTTGCCCATCCACTCAGTCAGAGGCTTACTCACACCAGAACAATCACGTATAAACTTTCGCTGAAACTCAATCAAACCCCAAAATGACTTCAGTTGCTTCACAGTCACCGGTTTAGGAAACATTCGCACCTTCTCAACATACTTTGATGATTTTCGCAATCCATTCTCACTCACCATATGCCCAAGGAATTCCACTTCTTTCGCAAACCATTCACACTTCGCCACTTTCACCTTCACACCAACACTCCCCAACGTTCTCAACACATCATTCACCAATCTCATATGCTCCTCAAAAGTCTCTGTCATAATCAAAATATCATCTATAAACGCAATCACATTCTTACTCGCAAACTTACTCAACACAACATTCATTGCCCGCTGGAAGGCTCCGGGAGCATTAGCCAACCCAAAGCTGAGGTTCCGGAACTGGTAATGCCTCTTTGAGGAAGAGAAAGCAGTTACTGGCCGGCTCTCCTCAGCAATGGGCATCTGGTAATACCCCCGTACCAGATCCAGCTTCGTAAACCACTCCATCCCATGCATACTATACACACACTCAGATACCACACACATCGGAAACCTTTCTTTCACAGTCCTTTCATTCACCTTTCGATAATCCACACACAGACGCAATCTTCCATCCGGCTTACGTACAGGTACAATTGGACTATTCCATGCACTCTCGCTCTCTTCACTCACCCCCAATTGCTCCAATTCCAAGCACTGCTCCTCAATCTCATCAGCAACCGGACGTGGGAAATGCCTTGGCCGCTGATAGATTGGGGAATCCTCCTTCAGGACAATCTTGAATTCCGGGAGCTTTGCAACCCCGAAATCCAGATCACCCTTACTGAGGGCTCCCTTTCGTTCAAATATTCGATACACATCCTCCCTTTCATACTCAGTCAAATATTCATCCAATTCCACTTCATTATACGTCCATTCACACATGTTTTCATTTGCAACATTTACCCTGACATCTGTGCTATCAGCCCTACTTACCTCACTGACAGTGAGGAGGTGACCCAGTACATCTCCGACTTGGATCCCCCTCACCTGCCCTTTCACTCTGGGGTCCGCCTGAACACATAAAAAAGGATCATTCATTCTCATCAAGCCATCAAACAAACAAGCAACATGCCTTACCTTATAACATGCATCCTTTCCATCCAATATCACAGTATTCTCACCCATATTCAAACTCACATCCTTACTCCAACTCACTCTAACAGAACCCTTTCACCCTTCACAAGCCTTACACTTTCCATAGCAGTCACCTCAATACCGGTAAACACACTACTCAAAACACTACCATCTTTCCCTACATACAACTTATACACCCCATTTTTACCAATCTTTCTCTCTATCTGATCACTTGCAGGAAGCACAACCATATGGTTCACTTTCATAAAATCATACCCCAAAATCACACCATACTCACTACTCACCTCATCAATCACTGAGAATTCACACTCATTCATCAAAATACCATGCATTCGAACAGCTGACCTTATCATTCCAATCACAGGCACTCTCATACTACCAAACTACCCTTACACTCAGACAGGAGGGCTTTATCACGCAGCTTGTCATACACATCTTTATATACCAAGCTTGTCTTGCACCCAGAAGCTATCAAAGCCAAACACTCAATCCTGTTCAATTCAACCTTCACACTCAGACACTCATACTTCCTACTAGACAGCACTTTCACACTAGACAGAGTTACCAACACATTACTTACACTCATGCACCCAGAGGATACTTCACCAGGTACCCTTTACAATTCAGTTTCTGGCTTCAGACTTCCCATTCACACATTGCACTCTTAGTCTAATCCAACATTTTTTCACTTGAATGTCCTTCCATCGCACAATAGCTACATACATTCCTCTGATCATGACACATCCTCGTATAATGACCAGCTTTTCCACAATTACCACAAACATACTTCATACTTTCCCCAGCAGTCGCTCCACCATTCAACTTCAAAAATCTCTATTCAAATGGCCTCTTTCTTTACATTTGAAGCACTCTTTCACACTTTCCTAGGAATCCTTTATCATATGCCCCTTCTTACCATACCCAAAACATGCACCAGACATCCACCTACATTCCGCCGACATATGACACTTCCTTCCAAACCTACAACATTCCACAATCTTTTTCATACCAATTGACCTCTCATTGGCTGGGACATACCTCATTTGCTCCCTCATATACCCATTCATGCGCCTACCACTCATCTGTCCCCTGCCATTTGCCCATCCAGTCTGCCGGCCCAGGAAGCTCAACATCACCCCAGCTGGCACAGCCCTCAGGGCATCCCGATAGCTGACAAACTGCTGTGGTAAAGGAAAGCTCCTGGGCTTCCTACCCCCAACATTCACATTGTACCATCCATCCTCGTCTAAATCACTTTCCTCATCAAATCGTGTGTCTTCCAACAGTTCCAACACATCCTCCCACACAAACCGTTCACCCGTCAGCCTCATTCTCTCCTTTCTTTTCCCATTCAGCTATTCACTTATCTTTTGCAGGGCCGTATCAAGGAACTTTCTCATCAATTGTTTACATTCATTCACATCATCAACATACCTCTTTCTCACCATACTCTCAAGCCTATGTGCATACATGTTCACACTTTCACTCTTCCCCATTCGAGCCTTCTCAAATTTATTCACCCTTTTATACTTCACACTCTCTTTTTCATTCATTTCACCTGTCCAATCAATCTCTCCTTCACCACATCGTACCTCGGTTCCCCCACACTTGTAATCACGCGGAAAAACTCTAATCCTTTTCCACCCAAACATTCCCCCAAAACATTCATCCAGTATCCCTTATTCCCCGGGTACTTGAGCTTGCAATACTGCTCAAATTCCCCCCAAATTCTTCCACACTATTCCCACCATGCAACCTAAACTTATCTACCTTTGGCACTTTCCTTATCAAAATACCCTTTCCCACATTCACTTCACTCTCACTCATACCATCACTCTCTCCTTCATCCGAGTACAATGAGTCCACACTCATACCACTTCTTCATGCAATCCATGCTCAGCAGAAGCCATTTTCCCAGATTAGTAAAAATGAGAGAAAAAAAGGGAAAAACAACCAAACTACTAGTCACTCTAATTGGGTGTGGACTGCAATTCAATCCTAACAATGATCCCGCTTTTGAGATCTCACATCCCTATTCAGGTGCCAAATGTAGCAGGCCAAAAATCTATCCTCTAACCCCAATTGATCCAATCCACTTCCTACACTAAATTGGATGTGAAAACCCCAGGGAGAATGAAACAATTGGATATAGTCCTCTATTCACAAAAAATAACAAAAATATGGGGTAAATATTTATAAGAGATATGAGGGTAAATAAAATCGAAATCTCGTTACTAAAAAAATCCTATCACCAAACAAACAAGAGATAATTGAAAAAAACAAAACAAATACAATCCTTACACTAGAGGCCTAACAAACATGTAACTAAACAAATGATACAAAAGAGGCCTAATAGGTACCCTGGATCCAACAAAAAGAAAAGGCCTCACGTGGTATCCCCAGGAGGAAGTCCTACCGGCTGCCACTCAAGTGTTCACAATTTGCAGAGATGTAACAAGGCGAGCGCCTCTGATCTCGATATATTTATTATTACGATCCGGTCGCGTATTGAGGCTATATAAAAAAAGCCCTCCTCCTTTCAAATGGGGCGTACAATAACTTTGACTGGAGTACCTCAAGCCTAGAGTCTCAGCCACTGTTTACAAATTGTAGGATTTGTCTTGAAATTTAATAGAGCGGCCTATCGGAAAAATAATAATCAAGAATTTGCTGAGGAAGAGAAAAAAAAACATTTTATACAAAAGTGAAATATGGAATTTATATTATATATATAAAAAACAAACAAACAAAACATTCCCATTCACACATACATCGTTACAGAGGGAGGGAGAGGATATTGAGAAAGAGGTTTGAGAATGGCCCTTCACACACACTCACATTCGCTCCACCATAACGGGAGGGGGATCCTGCGAGAACTTGCCCCAAATCCTTTTGACTTGCTTACACACCTCTGCTAGAGGGGTCTATTCCGTTAGGGGAAGACATATATGCCCGCCAAAAAAAGAGCGGCAGGCGTGCTTCAAAATATACCGGAACCTAGCCAGACAAAATTCCCTGACAGTGAAGTTGTTCGGGCAGCGCTTATAGTGTATGTAGGGATAGTGCTTGTGCTTGAGGGCCATCTCACACTCAGCTGACCAGCACAGGAGTGGTCAGTGTGCAAAACGGCCGGACCTTCTAGGAATAGTAGCTAGGCCCGTGGTGATGAGATTGCCGGAGAAGAACTCAATGGCCTCAGCTATTGACCTAAACTCCTCAACTGAGATAGAGAATTCAGTAATTTCTGAAATGCAGACCACCGCGCCCGCGGCAAGCACCACCGGGGCGGGCTCTCGGGCAGCAGTGGCCCAGAAAATGATATTTGAATGGGAAAGTGATCACTACCATGGAGGTCATTCATCACTTCCCAATCAAAATCAGGCTGTGCATCCAGAGAGCACAAAAATAGATTGATACAGGAAAATGAAGCGGTTCTCGGGCAGTGATGCGTAAACTCATCCACATTTAGGACCCTCATCTCAAGCTCATCGATCAGGTCAGCAAGGAGTTGACCCCAGGGATTGATAGAGTAGTCTCTCCAGAGGGGGTGTCTACCCTTTAGATCTCCGAGCAAGAGAAAGGGCCTCTGGAATGGTGCCACCATGCTGCGGAAGTCTCCCCCACCCCACTGTCAAAGTCGGTTGATGGTGGAATGTATGCAGAAATAACAGTATACCTCCTATCAAGGTGCAGCTGCACAGCTATTGCCTTAAAGGAGGTATCTAAAACAATGAGAAGAACGGAGATATCATGCCAGGTGTAAATTGCACATCCTCCTGCCCAGCCCCTCAATCCCATAGTGGTGGGGTTGCAAAACCCTTATACCCCTGGAGGGCGGGCATGGGCTCCTGCAAAAAGATAGCTAACAGAGAATGTGAGGAAATGAGCCTCCGCAGCAGCTCCCAGTTGGCCCGGAGTCCGCAGCAATTCCATTGAAGGAATATGCCCTCCAGGCCTAGCTCAGAGGAGATGCAGGAGCCCTTTTCAAAGAGAAGACCCTCATGGGAATGGCTGTACGCTTCCAGGAGGCAGAACTCTCGGCGCTGTCACCTTGAAACCTCTGGCAAATGGGGCGGGTTGCCCTCTTTTCAAGGATCCACCATCCCCGAGCCACCCAGCCCACCACTAGGCATGGGTGAAGGAGCCGAAGCTCCTTTCTTGCTGTCCTCCTTTCGGGGGGCAGCTTTAGGAACCCCGGAAAATGACCTGGTGACCAACTTCAGGTGTGTTGCCTTTTGTGGAGTCACTGTAGCGGGCCGAAAATCTAGACTAACCCCCAATCGATCCAACCCGCTTCCTATATTAATCCGGACATGAGAAATCGAAGGAGAATGAAACGGATTGTATATACAGTCCCTTTACTTACAAAAAAAAATGTACAATGATAATTACAATGGAGAGGGGTGATATATTAGAGATCTCTTTCCTATTCACACACAAAAATATAGCTAAATTTCCTTTATACCCACAATCAAAAAAATAAACAAATCCTATTAATTTATCCTAAGAAACATTACAAAAAATCAACAGCCCCCCAAAAAATCCAGACTATAACAGTCAATATATAGTTTACAATAAAAAGAGAAGGCCTCACATGGTACAAAGAGGGGGGGGGGGATGTGATGTCCAGCCACCTACCCTCGAGCGAGCAAAATGCCTATGTCTTCCAAACACTTGACGCCTCTGCGCTTTATGGAAGATAATGATCTTATCACTCTTGCTTGGCTATTCTAAGCCCTCTTTCATTATCAATACTAATAGGGCTCTTCGTTAAATTTACTTAAGAAAAAGTAATATTTTGTTTGCTATATAAAGATGTGCTAGACTAAGTCCTTTCCAGAATATGGCACCTGGAAAAAACAAAGAACATGGTAATTTATTTATACATAAAATAACCAAAAACAAAACAAACCCATTCCCATTAACACACACACATTCTTACAGAAGGAGGGAGAGTGTATTAGGAAAAAGGATGGGAGAATGGCCCCTTATAAACACACTCACATTCGCTCCACCACAGCGCGTGGCCATTTTGCCTTACAGGAAACGGTCAGGCTGGGTAAAGGGAAGGAAGCCCTGGTTTTAGCAGAGGTGTGAACCCTTTGTGCCAGCAGCTTTACCAGGGGAGTGCCCAGGGTGGGTAGAACCTGCAGAAGGATTCCGATGGGTACAGACTGTACCCGTAGGCCTGAATGGGCCAGTAGCAGAGGGTGACAGGAGTGATTAGTATGGCTGAAGTGGTGGCAGTAATAGCCCCATGGTCAGCCAACTCTAAGGTGATGTCCTCTAAGGAGTAGTCCACGAGTTCCCTCACATAAACTACTCCTTTCCCGAAGTTCATGGTAGAGTGCGGCATTACACTCACAAGCATGCCATCAAGTGTCCAAAGGGCACTAATCATGGCTGCCTTGGAGGGATTTGACGCATTTGCCAAAAGGCTGCCGTCCAAGAAACGGTTCACCTTTGGCTCTCTACCAATCACACTAGCTAAAGCTCTCTGATGGATCTCATGTTGCCCTTGGCCAACATGCTGCCATCAGTGGCGTGAATAACCAGGAAGCATTTGAAGCCAGCGGGCTCAAGTAATTTAACCCTAAAGCACTTCCATTAGCCTGCCTACCTTCTACAAATCTGTGTTTGCTTCCTATCCCTGCCTCACTTTGAGCCATAAAATTGCCCTGACCACTATCAAAACCTAGTTTCCCACCTCTAAAGACCTAATAACACTTTCTAATTCCCGCCACAAAACCTCAACCCCATCTCGGCTCAGATGGAGTCCATCCATCGCATACAAACCGTTATTCCCATAAAACCCACTCCAAACATCTACAAACACCAATCCTGACTCCTCGCACAAACCTTTCACATATTCATTCAACCCCATTGCACGAGACAACCATTCCATCCCCACATCCATTCTCGGAAGCACACCTGAAACAACGCCTTTTACTCTACTTTCACACATCCTTTTAATCAGCCTTTTATACCGCTGTCGTAAGTCACAAGTACCCACCTTCTTTACATCATTTACTCCGACATGTGTAATCACAACTGCTTCCCTCTCACACCCAGATACCAACCTATCATACCTCTCACACACATCATTTACACCAGCACCCGGCAGACAAACTCTCACTCCCTTCCATTTACTTTCACTCAACTTCCTATCTAAATACCTAATCTGAGAGTCACCCATCGCAATCACCTCAGTCATTCTCCTATTCTCTCTAGGCCTAGTATTACCCTCCCTCTTGCTCTCACTCACTCGACCTCCTATTCTACTTTCAGGCACGGCCACACCAGACAAATCTCTTTCAAATTCTTCCTCTCTCAGGGCATCAAATCTGTTAGTTAGCCTAACAGGTTCCATGTCCCTCTCATTCACACACCTAACCTGTCCTAACTTATCTATTCTGTTCACTTTCACCCACCACTCATCATCACTTACTTCACTTACTGCTTTCTCTCCAGTCCCTGTTCTAGGCCTAACTTCCTCCCTCCTGGTCCCAATCTGACTCTTTGAATGTACACTTGCATCTCTTCTCACTTCATTTTTTTTTTTTTTATTAGAGCTCATCTGGCGACTGCCTACATGGGCATTAGTCGCCATATTAAAACTGGCCTAGTTCTAGGCTACTTTGAAATAAAATTAAACAAAGAAAAAAGAACACCATAAATGGGGGAAAGGAAAAAAACAAAAAACAAATGCAAAAAAACAAACCCTGCTTAAATAATAGGGAAAAGGCCGGCCTCCCCCAAAAAGTCAATAAGTCCACCAGTCGATGTGCACGCACTCATCCCGAGTACAAGGACAGGCAGTAGCGACCCCGCCCATCCCGGTACCGGGACAGGTGTCGTGCGCGAAGATCACCCAGACTGGGACATTCGACAAGAATGTGCCGAACAGTCTGGGGGACGACGCAGTCGTTGCAATAGGGCGCAGGCGAGCGCTCCATCAGATAGCGATGCGTCACGCGAGTGTGTCCGATTCGGAGACGACAGAAAGCAACCTGAAGCCGCCGCGGCATTGGGGGATAGTCACGGCGCAATGGCAAGCAACTTTAAGTTTCCTTCAACTGTCTCCCATCTTCTTTGCCAAGCAGTCCGAAGAGCTGCCCGTATTCCTGCCATGTAGTCAGTGTGAGGAAGAGCGAAACGCTGGTCCGGTCGCAGAGTCCTCGCGGACTCTTTGGCGCGCTCATTCCCCGCAATTCCTACATGTCCAGGAACCCAGCAGAAGATAATCTCGACATCTGCCCGGCTCGCCAAAACCGTGGCATCACGGATTTTGCGAACCAGGGGATGCGGAGATTCCAATGCCCCGAGAGCACTCACGGCGCTTTGTGAGCCGCTCTAGATCACAATCCAGTCTCCGAACCGGGCACGTCGCGTAATCTCCCGTACCGAGTGGTGTATTGCCACCAGCTCGGCCGTGAAGACAGACGCAACGCCTGGTAGAGCCCCGCTGACTTCAAACAGAGGGGATACGGCGTGGAAGCCGACCCCCTCTTCGGACTTGGAGCCATCCGTATACACTGGCACGGTACCAGCGTGAAACGATGTGTGCTCCAAAAAGGTCAAACGCAATACTACCGGCGCAGTACAAGCTTTGGGAGCAGAGGCGTGGCGACAAATAGCCAAATGTGGTACCCTCCAGGGTGGCGTCCTGGGCAGAACCAGGGGCGCCAGCGGCACGAGAGCTATATCTACCTCTCGAAGGAGTTTCCTGGCCCTAAACCCAAAGGGCTTAGGGTATGACTGCCGTCTCTCGGCGGCATAGGCACCATCGAGATCAGCTGCGGATGCAGTGAGAGATGTTGCCGACTGAGGGAGGCGCCGGGCTCGCGTGTACAGGCGAGTGATGCACTGCACGCGGCACAGAGCGAGTGGCATCTCCCAACAGGCTCTCAATGGGGGAAGTGCGGAAGGCACCGGTCGCAAGGCGAAGGCCGGTGTGGTGGATCGAATCCACCTTCCGCAATAAACGCTCGGCTGCGGATGCATAAAACTCGAATCCATAGTCGAGCTTCGAGCGAACAAAGGATCGATAAAAAAGTAAGGCGGTAGCCCTATCAGCGCCCCAAGCGCTGAACGTCACGGATCGGAGAATGTCCATGGCGCGGGTACAAGAGACCCTAAGGCTGCGAATATGAGCCTCCCAGGTGAGGCGTTGGTCGAATACAAGACCAAGGAAACGGTGCGACTCAACCACATCCAGGCGCACTCAATTAAGAAACAAATCTGGGTCGGGGTGAAGCCGTGGATGGCGGCAGAAGTGCACCACCTTAGTCTTGGCCAAAGAAAACCGAAACCTGTGCACTTCGGCATAGCGAGAGACGCGGTTCAATGCCTGTTGGAGTCGACGCTCCAGAGTTAGCATCTGGGCCGCGCCAAAAGAGATCGAAAGGTCGTCCACATAGAGCGTAGCGAGAACATCTTCCGGCAGCACTGAGGTGATGCAGTTGATGCTCAGGGCAAAGAGTATGACACTGCAGACACTTCCCTGCAGGACACCCTCTTCCTGCTCCTTTGGGCCGGAGAGGGCTCCCCCCACCCTTATGCAGAATCGACGATCTCGCAAAAATTCAGATATAAACATTGGGAGGCGTCCCCTCGCCCCCATTGTGTGGAGAGTCTCCATGATACCGTATCGCCATGCGGTATCATAGGCCTTCTCCAGATCAAAAAAAACCCGCAGCGTAGTGCTGTCTACGAAGGAAAGCCTCGCAGACGGCATTTTCCAGTCGGAGCAGAGCATCCGACGTGGAGTGGAACTTACGGAAGCCACACTGTGCAGAAGACAGATGGCCTCCGCTGTCCAGGAAATAGGCTAATCTAACATTTACCAATTTCTCCATCAACTTGCACACGCAAGAGGTTAGCGAGATTGGGTGGAAACCGGTCAGAGTAGAGTGATCTCTCCCCGGTTTGCGAAAGGCGAGCACAGTAGCGATTCGCCAGGAGTCTGGGAGAAGACCTTCCGCCCAGATCCTGTTGAACAAATCTAACAGAAAAGCCATGCCTCGCTCACCCAGGTGTCGAAGCATGGCGTACGGGACATCGTCCGGACCATGGGCAGTGTCCGCGCACGAAGCGAGAGCGGAAGGCAACTCACTCACAGTAAACTTGTCATTAAAGGGTTCTCCGCCGCTGAAGGTAAAGTCCAGCCGGCGGCCTTCCGTGACATCACGACGTGCATTGAATGCTGGCGGAGCAGCATCCCAGGTAGAGAATGCGGAAAAAGCGGTCGCTAAGGATTCCACCACGGACGCGGGGTCCGAGATAGCGGTCCCATTCTCCTGGAGAACGGGAGGGGGGTCCTGCGAGAACTTGCCCCGAATCCTTTTGACTCGCTTCCACACCTCAGCTAAAGGGGTCTTCCCGTTAAGTGAAGACACATATGCCCGCCAAGAAGAGCGGCGGGCGTGCTTTGAAATATACCGGAACCTAGCCCTAGCCCGACGAAATTGACCCACAGTGAAATCGTTCAGGCGGCGCTTATAGTGCATGTAGGCATAACGCTTCTGTTTGAGGGCCGTCTCACACTCGGCCAACCACCATGGGAGTGGTCGGCGTGCAAAACGGCCAGACGTCCTAGGAATAGTAGTCAGGCCCACGGCGATGAGGTTGCCGGAGAAGAACTCAACGGCCTTTCTACCGACACAAAACTCCTCGACTGAGATAGAGAATTCAGTCATTTCCTGAAATGCAGGCCACCACGCCGCGCCAAGCACCACCGAGGTGGTATCTCAGGCGGCAGTTGCCCTGAAAATGCTATTTGAATGGGAAAGTGATCACTACCCCCAATCAAAATCAGGCTGTGCATCTGAAGAGCACAGAGATAGGTCAAGGCAAGAAAATGAAGCGGTTCTCGGACAGTGATGCGTAAACTCATCCACGTTTAGGACACCCATCTCAAGCTCTTCGATCAGATCGGCAAGGACTTGTCCCCTGGGATTTATGGAGTAATCTCCCCAGAGAGGATGCCTGCCGTTCAGATCTCCAAGCAAGAGATAGGGCCTCGGCAACCGTGCCACGACGCGGTGGAAGTCCCCCGCGTCGATGTCAGCTGACGGTGGAATGTACGCAGAAATTATAGTATACCTCCTATCCAGGTGCAGCTGCACAGCCACTGCCTGAAAGGAGGTATCTAAAGAGAAAGGAAGAACGGAGACATCATGCCGGGTGTAAACCGCGCATCCCCCAGCCCGGCCATCCTGCGGTGGTGGGGTCGCAAGACCCTTATACCCCGGGAAGGCGGGCAGGGGGCACGCGCCTAGCATGGTCTCCTGCTAAAAGATAGCTAACGGGGAACGGGATAAGACGAGCCTCCACAGCTCCTCCCAGTTTGCCCAGAGTCCACGGCAATTCCATTGAAGGAATATGCCCTCCAGGCCTAGCTCGGAGACGGGGGGGCCCTCCTCGAACTGAAGACCCTCACGGGAATGGCCGTACGCTTCCCAGGGGCAAAACCCCAGGCGCTGTTGGCCGGACAAAGCGCTGTCGCCTTCAAGGACTTATTGGGGGAGGTTGGGCTCGCCATGCGAGTCTTTTCCTTCCTCCGACTCGAAACCTTAGGCGGGCGGTGCGGCTTAGGAGGCGGGGGGGCCGTCTTTTCGAGGAACCACCGTCTCCAAGCCACTCAGCTCCACCTCAGGGCGTGGGCGAAGGAGCCGAAGCTCCTTTGTTGCTGTCCTCCTTTCGGGGGACAGCTTTAGGAACCTCCGAAGATAACCTAGCAACCATCTTCAGGGGTGTTGCCTCCTGTGAGTCGGTGGAGGCACGTGGCCGTTTCGCCTTGCGGGAAATGGTCACGCTGGGGGAAGAGGGGGGAGCCCTGGTTTTAGCCGGGGCTGGGTATGAACCCTTTTTGCCACCAGCTTTACCATGAGAGCGCCGGGTTGGGTAGAGCCTGCAGAAGGGCTCCGAATGGGCGCGGAAACAACCGTGCTCGTTGGCCTGGATGGGCTAGGAGCAGAGGGTGCCTTTCTAACTACTGAGGCATATGACGTCCCAGGCAGAGCCGGGCGCGCCAGGACCAAGTCCTTAGCCTCGCGGAATGAGAGTCTATCCTGGGCCTGAACGGCCAGGATTTCCTTCTCAAGGAGATATGCACCACATTGCTTCGAAGAAGCAGGGTGCGGCTCTCCGCAATTTACACACTTGGCCACACACGATTTGGACTTATCGTGTGCGACCGTGGAGCAATTTACACAGACTTCGGGTGACCCCGACTTTGCACGTCTACATGAGCGATTCGTATGGCCGAAGCGGTGACAGTAATAGCACCGCCGCGGCAGTGGCCCGAATGCCTTCACGCAGTAGCGGTACCAACCGGCATGCACCGACTCAGGAAGCTTGTCACAGTCGAACGTGATGAAGAGTGTAGGGGTGGGTCTTGAGTCCCCTCCCTGTTTTCTCATCACATGTTCGACCTTGACCGCCCCATGGTCGGCCAGCTCTAGGGTGATGTCCTCAATGGAGTAGTCAACGAGTTCCCTCGCATAAACTACTCCTTTCACAAAGTTCATGGTAGAGTGCGGCGTCACACTCACCGGGGTGCCATGAAGTGTCCAAAAAGCACTTATCTTGGCCGCCTCGGCGGGATTCGCCGCATTCGCCAGAAGGCTCCCGTCCGAGAAACGGGTCACCTTCGGCTCTCTACCAATTGCATTAGCTAATCCTCTCCTCTGATGGATCATGTTGCCCTTGGACAACATGGTGCCATCAGTGGAGCGAATAACGAGGAAGCGTTTGAAGCCAGCGGGCTCAAAAACGCCAGGTACCCTCTGAATGAGGGGCCCCGATGTCATCGAGGCTCCACCCTGTGCACTCTTGGTCTTAGTCAGGGGCTCCGCACACGGGGGGCTAGAGGGGCCGGATGTGCCGATCTCAGCTTGGTCGCCTACCAAAGTGGCAGCAGACCCATCCGTCCCCGCAGCCCCCGCGGATGGAGAGGAGCCTCAAGTCTTCTTTGTCTTTCTAGTCTTTTTCTTTTTGGAGAGGCGGGCGGGGAATGAACCCGCTTCTCACCTCCGCCGGCAGAAGCCCCCATGCCAGATGGGCCGGCCTCAGCCAGGTCCCTCTCCGAAATGGAGAAGTTCCTGGTTGTCGTGGGGGCACCTATCGGAGGAGATCCCTCCCCTCCTTGTATTGCCTCGGAGCCCTCAGCCGTTTGAGGAGCACCTTGCATAGGGGCGGATTCGGGTTCGGTGCTTGGCGCCGAGCCCGGATTTCCCCCCATGGAAGGCCCTACCGTCTGAGGCTGGGTCTCCTCAAGGACCATGTCTATCACAGGAGGGGACTCCAGTTGGCCTTCCCCTCCCAGGACATCGCAGGTCCCCTTGGCAGCGTCAAGAGTCATTTGTGGGGTTTGTGGGGAGGCACAAGCCTTAACCCCGGCAAGGTTTAATATCCTTGCCAGCAGGTCTTTTGAGGGAAGCGACCGAAAGGGCCTGGCTTCCCTCTCCCCCCTAAGGGGGTTTGCCCTACCGAGCCGCTTTGATGTGGAGCGGCTGGTTAAGGGCTGCCTGCTGGCTTTGGTGGCAGTCCCCTTGGAAAGAATAGAGGGGACTGCCACTGGTAAAAGGGAGGTGCCCGTAAGCACCTCCAGAGAAGGGGGTGAGGGGGAGTCCCCTTCACCCGTAGGCGTAGGAGAGGAGTAAGCCTCCTCTCCGGTTGAAGAGATATGGAGGGTCCCCTGCACAAGCACAGGGGGGGGGAACCTCTATTGTCTCGCTGGAGCTGCCCGAGGGCGGCTCCGTAACTGTTATAGGGGAAGTTGAGGGTTGGTTTTTTGTTTGTTTTACGTACATGGGCATGGTGACCCTCTTTTTAATACGGGACGCAATAGCTCATCACCTCTCGCAGTTGCCCGCACTGCGAGAGGTGCTTACAAGCCCGGCAGAGCCAGGCACCGCCATTCGGGACCACCCCTCCCGCCTGGTGGCCTGGCAGTCCATCGGCATGGCGGCTCCACCTTGGACAAGGCGTAAAATTGATAGAATGTGAAGAGGAGAGGAAAGCGGATGTGAGGAAGGTATGGGTGGGGATGAAGCAGGTTGTTAAAAAAAACCCATCCCGAACCGGAGCTCAGGGGTTAGGGTACAATGTCCCCTCCCCCCTCAGCCCCGATCCGGGGTGGTTGGCTTGAGAACAAGGTCAGCATCTACCCTGTGAAATTTTTATACAAAATAACCACAATTTAACTTTGTTATATTAACCAACCAAATATATGATCTAATAACTTAATATTTATGTTTATGTCACACACCAAAGTACAGTGGCGGCAACAAAAAAAGTGACATGTGACAATTCAGAGAAAATGAAACAGAAAAATGTAACTTACATATTTTATTATGAATATTTCATGAAAGTTAATACTTGGTCATGTTGCCCTTGCACTTGATGATCATCCTGAGTCGATTGGGCATTGATTCAGTAAGGTTTGCGAAGTAGGTGGGGTCGATCGTAACCCAGATCTTCTTCAGTGATTCTATCAGATCCTTGATGCTGCCGAGTGCTGGCTCTTGAACTTTGGTTTTCATCAGATTCCAAGCATTCTCAATAGGATTTAGGTCCGGGGAATTACCAGGCCACTCCCAAACACTAATATTATTATCATTGAAGAACCTTTTCACTAACTGGGACCTGTGAGCAGGGGCACCATCATGCATGAAAAATTCACACTGATGAATTTCCCAAAATGGCAGCATGTGCTGCCTCAAAACTTCCAGATAGTTAGTCCCCCTCATGGTTACATTCTTGGGAAGGAAGTACAGACCCCTCTGCCCTTGTTTCCACTAAAGGCACCACACACCATCACACTATCAGGGTGCTTCACAGTTTTCACGGTATATTTTGGTTTATACCGAGACACATTGCTGGGACGACGCACGATCTTTGACTCTCCTCTGACCAGCCTAAAGGTGTTTTAATCACTGAACATAACCTTTTTCCAATGGGCAGCTGTCCAATGTTTATAGGTCTTGCACAAATTGAGCCTTTTCATCTTCATAGTCTTGGTAAGAAGTGGCTTCTTGGCAGCGCGGCGAGCCGGTAGGCATAAGTCCTTCTGTAAGCAATGACGGATGGTCGTGAGGGCGACGTTCTGGAGGAGGTCTGGGTGTTTTTTCTTGATTGAAGCGGAGGTTACAGAAGGGTCTGACATCACTTCACGCCTTAGGATATTATCAGTCCTTGGAGATGTCTTCCTAGCTGCACCAATGCCCTCCTTCATCTTTGGTATGGTACCTGGTGGCAATAACTCAGCTGCCCGTTTTAGGCGATGAATCGTATTTTTTGAGGTTCCTAAATCTGCTGCTACATCAATAAAGACTTTCCCTGCTCTAATAGGGTCAAGGCACGGCTTTTCTCTGTCATAGAAATCTTTTTCCGCCCCATTGTATCCATTTGCACAGAAGTTATAGCACGTCAAATGTAGGCACGAATGCAGGAAATCAGCACGCTGGAGTGCCATACACTAAAGCCTAACTGTACGAGCTCAAACGAGACACTGAGTTCCAGTAAAGCACAGTTCTCTTGTCTTAGCTCAGGAGAGTCGTCCACTTGCGGCATAAGCCCCGCACCTTTTCATTGGCTAGTTGGCAAGTAAAATCGTGAAAACGATTTTGTGTATCGATTTCTGTTGCCAATATTAAATGTCACTTTTTTTGTTGCCGCCACTGTATATCAAATAATCAAAATATTCTGAGAGCTCTATGAAACACGTGCTACCTGTTCGAAGGTCAGTCTGCTTGTCTCACTGGATTCAGTCTTAACCAAACATAAGGTCCTCAATAATGTAACAGGGCTAAAACATGCAGAAGAGAAATTTAGGAGAGTGAGCACTGTCTACTCATCATCATACCATGATGATGATGAGTAGACAGTCCAAACTTGAATATATTCAAACACAGATTAGATGATTATATAGGAAGGGAGGGTTAACTTTTGGGGTTATTCTGAACTCATTCCTGTGGATGCAGTTTTTTATTATTGTATATTATGATTGATTTAGATTTTAATGAGTCTTGATGATGATGCTTTTTTTTTACACATTCCTGTATATGGTTTGAATTGTATATTGTAGATGCATGATCTGAGATATCTAGATTGTTTAAATTGTATATTGTAGATGCTTGATCTGACACAATCCTATGGATGCATCTTGTGGGTGAGTTTTGACAGATACGGATGACCTTTGATAGGCCCTTGTGGCTTTTGTCATCCGTGAAATTATGTTCTCTCTCCTTTGACTAATGTATATATCATAGCCCTGTAGTTCAAATTCACTTACGTTGTCATTAAATTTATTTTCATTAACCCATGATTCTATTACACATATTACATCAATAACATAACTAAATAACTCATCTTCCTTATTTCTAAGATGGTGAGCATTGGTATAAAGACAACTCAGCCCTCCTATCTCTGAAGCACCTCTTTTAGAATGTATACCTTCTGTCTATCATCTATGCCTCTCTTTCCTTTCCCTGCCCGACCTTGTACTCTTATATTTCCCTGACCACTATCAGTAACTAGTTTCCCATCTGCAAAGACCCAACAACACTATCTAACTCCTGCCACAACAGTCAACCACAGCCCAGCTTAGATGGAGTCCATCCAATGCCTTATTCCCATAAAACCCATTCCAAACATCTAACATAACATAACATAACATAATTACACGGATGACAAAAGCAACAAGGGCCTATCAAAGGTCATCCGCCTCCGTCAAAACCCACCCACAAAAAGCCCCATCACCAGGGGAAGACAAAATCAAAGTCCCCCACAATATAATATAACAGATGACAAAAGCCACAAGGGCTCATCATAGGTCATCCGAGTCAAACGGCCTCTTTTTTAAGGCACCCATACTCCCAGGAAAACTACATCCAGAGGATTGCGTCCAGAAACAAGGGTAAAACACTAATCCTGACTCCTTACACAGGCCTTTCACATACTCATTCAGTCCAATTGCACGAGACAACCATTCCATCCACACATCCAATCTTGGAAGCACACCTAAAACAACGCCTTTCACTCATCCTTTCATCTAACCTTTTGTACTCATCTGGTAACTCACATGAACCCACCTTCTTTACATCATTTACTCCCACATGCGTAATCACAACAGCATCCTTCTCACACCCAGACTATCATAGCTCCCAGACACATCATTTACACCAGCACCCGGCATGTCTGGGTACCCAGTAGGGAGGTTTAAAGTGGGACTGGATAAGTTCCTGAAAATAATACAAAATGAACCTCCAGTGCAGAAACTCCAACTCATTACCTGAACAAGTAGCCCTGCAAGAGAGGGAAACTGGGTTGGGCAGCAGCAGCCTACCACCATGACTGTGAAGCAGTGCCTCTAGATGATAAGTGTTGATGAGCATTGGTATAAAAATAACTTTTATATTGTAGATGCATGATCTAACACAATCCTCTGGATTGTTTATATTGTATATTGTAGATGCATTTTGTAGGCGAGTTTTAACAGATGCAGATGACCTTTAATAGGCCTTTGTGGCTTTTGTCATTTATAAAATTATTTATTGATATTTTTTTACTTTATAAAGGGTGATAAACCTCCACCATCGGAACATTACTCCTAGAGTACTATTACAATGATATGAAGAAGTGTTAGAGGCTTTAATAGTCTAAAATAAGTACACCACTCTTATTAGAGTAATTAATTCCTGGAATGCACTTCCAGTGTGTGGTAACTGCTCCAACAATAGCAACATTCAAAGCACGTTATGACAGACACCTCAGTATTAACTAAGATGCTAGCTAACTAGTCCAAGAGGTGGGGGACAATACAAGAAGTCCTCTTCTTAATTCCCCACTATCTACTCATAGGTAAGCTATAATTAATTTGCAAGTGTACAAAATCTTCCAGATGTAGGTATGTTATGGTATATTGGCTAATGCTACACCTGACACTCCTTTTCAAGGTAAACAATTGGCTGAGAGATGTGCCATTCTTCAAGGTTATTCAAAAAATATATTTTCTATCTGAAAAAAAATTGATTTGTACTTTGTTGTCACTTCTCAGTGTAATTAATAAGCTATCTGAATATAAATGTAAGTAAATATTAAACTCTTAATGGTCGACTAGCTATTAGTTGATTTTTATTTAGGATCATATCATTGTGCTTTATCAATTGTATTTTACTAAAATTTTAAAATTGCAATAGCTACAATAAAATTTTGCAAAAATATAGTTTATTATTCAATATCAAACCCGTATAGAGGTAGCTAATAGAAATTTTAATCAAACAAAAGGTTATATTTTACAATAAACAAATTGGGCAATTTCAAAATTATATAATAGAATTGCTATTAGCCACAGTAATATGATCATAAATCAAAAGCAACTGTAATGACAGTTGGTGAACATTACTAACAGATATTTTGATTCATATTATTATGAACAATTATCCTGAGAAGTGACAACAAAACTTCAAACCTATTTTTTTTAGAAATTAAACTTTTATTGCTATAGAAATGGAGTTATTAGAAACACGACAATAATTGGCCTTAATCTGGACAATCAACCAATACGGCTACAAGTAACCCATATTCAACGCAAAAGAATATATTTTTTTAGCGAAATAAATACAGGCAAACATCTGACCTAATGGAATATCAAATACATAACTTACAAAATTAATTTAGTAAAGCATCAATCATATTTTAGCAAAGAAATATATATATAGATATATAATAATGCTATTATCCAAACTCAAACTAATTTTGGAAAAATTTGGAAAATCAGGAGCCTGAACAAAACAATATAAAGGACAATATTAGACGGAATATTAGACGTAATAGATCCCTATTTATTTAATTAAGGACAATTATTCTTATTTATTGATGAGGTTTCAGGTATCTACCCATCTTCGGGTGTATAAAAATATATTATAAAGATGCATTAAAATTAGTGGTTTTCTCATCATTTATGTTAAGTAAAGATATCGATTTCTCATACTTCTTGGTCATCGAGCCAAATTAGGCCTTTTAAAATGAATGCTCGCCATCGTCATACATTTAATATAGCTTTGCAATCTTTAAATATGAAATCAGATGATGATTAAAATATCCTAAACGTTCTTCATTAAATGAGGCTCATTGGCGTTTTCTTCCTTGGTTTCGCTGTTAAACTAATAGACCTATAGGCTAGTATAGCATAAAAAAAACGATAACAATGAGGAGGAAAGGGAAAGAGGAACACTTAAGTGCCGGAGGTAAGCACGCTCCCTCAAAACATAAACTTACACCAAACATCCAACCAGTAAATAATATTGAGGTGACCCGACTCATCCAGAAACTCAACAATCTCACACAGTTAGGAGTGTACGAACTCGTTCGAGCACAAGGGACAAGATGTAACGATTCGGCTCGCCGCAGTGCTGAAAGAGGTTAATCGCGGGAAGATCATCGGATCGGGGACATTGGACAAGTGGGTGCCTGGAAGTCATAGTAAGGTTCAGGGGAACTTTTTAGCAAATTGTGCTACGTCCCGCAAATGTGGCCGATTCAAGGAAGACATAATACAAAGTGAAGCCATTGAATGGCTGACCTGATTTCTGGTATGTGAATAGCGAAACGCTGGTCCAGTTACCCATCAGCGCGCTCATTTCCAGCAGTCTATTTATGTCCAAGAACCCAGCAGAAGATAATCTCAACACTCTTTCCGCTCGTTACAAGGGAGGTCAGTTTCAATGCCCAAGGGCACTCAGTAGGGTCCGTGAAGCGTTATAGATGATAATAGTCTCTTTGTACCATGTAGAGGGATCCACTAAAATAGTAGTATTTCCCCCTCTCCTAAGATATTACTTCGGGAGAGAAAGTGACCCGTTACCCCCCCCCCCTCACCCAGACTTCACCCTTTTCGGACTTGCCACAAGGTCATTGAGAAATTCGCACCGAGGCATGACGCTGAAATCGAAGGCTAACTCCCCGCCGTCTTAATCCCCCCCCCCCCCGAGTCGGGAAAATACTCATCTATTTTGTAGGTTTGCCGCGAACAACTTTTATGGCTCCAGCCGCTGATCGTTCCGTCATACCCGCTGATCCCGGCCTCCTACACTTTCCCGTAAGGACACGCTCTGTTGTCCCGGCCGATAATGAGGGTTCGAGAAGGTCCCTCTCTCTCTCTCCCTCTTTTGGACAAATCCGGTTATATGTGCACCATCCCAAGGATTACCCACAGATTCGGTTAGACGACGCTTCTCCCAACAGAGGTTCGATTCAACGACGCTCTTCCCCGAGAAGTGTTTAGTGACGGTCACAAGCTACGGAAGAGCTGGACATCACACTCGTATCTTCGGGTCAGGAAGAAGAGTCTCGTGAGGCAACGTCAGCCTTTCTCAACTGCATTCGGATCAAGGATTGGAGAAGCCGTCCTCCGAAGTTCTTCTGGTGACAAGAGGCCCGATAGCTCGCTCAATCCGAGTTTGGAGAAGTCATCCCCATCCCCCTTCGAAGTTCGACCGGTGACCTCTTGAGGACAAGAAACCCGACAGCTCGCTCGATCCGAGTTTGGAGAAGTCCCCCCCCCCCCCCCCGCAGCTTCGAAGTTCGTCCGGTAACCTCTTGAGGACAAGAGGCCCGCATCTCACAAAATCAGAGTTGGGAGAAAGTAGCATCACCCTCTTTGGGTTCTCGGCTACACCCGTGAGTAATCAAGGTCGCCAAGACCTCCCCCCAAGTTTGCCCCGCTTTACTTACTCTCGAGGTTCTAAGGAACTAAATCGCTCACTACCCTAAATCTCCCATTATAACCACTTAATAACACTGGTTATCCAATTAGTATTCGAAACCTAATTCCGTTTATTCATGTACCTATATATATATATATATATATATATATATATATATATATATATATATATATATATATATATATATATATATATATATATATCAATATTTTTTGTGTACCTATTATTTATTGTGTATTAAAATCTATTTTTTTGTTGTGTTTGGAATATTCCTTGGTTACGCAGCTGCAGCTAACTATTCAAGTCGCACTCTTAGAACAATAACAGTTGTTGCCTTGCTTAGCCTACCTTAGAGCCTGTGTGCGTATATTCCCGTACATTTGGCCATACTTCGATAAACCAGGTAGGTACAAGGAGTAATCTCCACCAACGAGCGATGTTTTGCAACCAGCTTAGGAAATAATACTCCGGTACCCTTTCGATTTGGAGAGATCCAAATGGAGTGGAATAGCTGCAGTGTGACACGGCGTGTGCTCTAAGAATTTCGAACGCAGTACTCCCGGTCGTGTAGAAGATTTGGAAGCAGAGGCGTGGCGACAAACCTTTGGAAGGGGCACCACTTGAATTGAGTTTTGTGCAGAACCCGAGACGCCACTGACCTGAGAATTACAATGAGCTCTTGAAGGAGTTACATTGTCCCAAACTCGAAATGCCTAGGGTATAAGTGATATCTAACGGTGGCATATACACCGTTGAGATCGGCCGCGGATGAAATGAGAGCCGTTGTCGACTGAGGCAAATGCGGAGCTTGCAGGTATAATCCATAATATACTGTTTACAAAGCAAGCAAGCAACATCTATCCAGCATCAACAATGAGGCTTTCTATAAGGGATGTGCGGAAGGCAGCGGTCGCCAGAAAGAGAACAGTGTAGTGGTTCGAATTACATTTCCGCAATTCACGCTCGTCTGTAGATTTGTAAAACTCTCATCCATATTCTAGCTTACACGAACAAACGAGCGGCAAATAAAAAGAAAAGCAGTACTTTACTCAACATCCCAGGTGAAGCATCGGGCAAATATAAGAACAAGGACATGATGCAAATCCAGGCGAGCCCTATTTAGGAAAAAGCTTGTGTGAGGGTACAGCACTAGGTGGTGATAAATGTGCCCCACCTCAGTCTTGACACGTGGGGTTCGATGAAGCGAAAGATGAGTTTCAGAGCATGTTGGAGTCAACGCTGCAAAGTAGGCATCCGAGCCGCACCAAAAGAAATCGAAGGGTCGTCTACGTAGAGCGTGGGGAATGTGATGAAAGTTGTTGTGTTATGTTTCAAGTTATTATGTTATGTTTTGTGCGAGAATGTAATTTCTGTTTATGATGGAAGTTATCATATTATAATATGTAACATTATTATTCATCCTTGTTTCAGTTTGATGCTATGTGGAAGTTCAGCTGTTTAAAATAAATATCCTGTCACTAGCAGTTGTTTTAAGATCACCAGAGTTTAAACAGCTAAACAGTTCAAGTAGTAAACGCCCCAACTTCACAAGTCTTAAACTATGGATAAGTTTTTACGTCCAGACACCCTAGACATTGACCCAGATATATCGACAGTAGCAGACAAGTGAGACATGTGGAGCTCCAATTTCGAAGCATTCGTCGACTAGATAGATCCCTCTCTCAATCTCGATAAGCTGAAGCTGCTTCGAGCACATGTGTCAAGCCGCATCTTCAAGCTCATCCGGAATGTAATACAGACCAGGAGACAATCAAAATACTGAAGGCCCGCTTTGTCAAGCCTAAAAGTGGAGTTTATGCAGGACATTGCTTGGACATTTTCAAACAACAGGCGGACGAGATGCTGGACCAGTTTTGGGAGAAAGTAAAGAGCTTGGCCCAAGTACAGCTACTTTAGCTCCATCGATTTCAAGTCAGCTGATCACCAAATACCCTTGAAGACTGAGGAGCAAATGTACACTGCCTTTGAAGCTGGTTGTAATATATTGCCTATACATGGTTGTTTACTTTTATAGGATTAGGCTAGACACTGTATATATATATATATATATATATATATATATATATATATATATATATATATATATATATATATATATATATATATATATATATATGTGTGTGTGTGTGTACCACGGAAGGAAAGTACTAACTCCAATCCGTCTTTTATTCAGTTTTCTTCCGTGGTATATATTCCTATTTATAGTTATCGCGCGCTAACTTTCGTGATATTTCATATATATATATATATATATATATATACAAGGGGCGGTCAATAAGTTTTGCAATTCGGATATAAGGAAACAAGATATGAGGAAAAGTGTTTTACTATTTTTCAAAATAACTACCCTCGACTTCAATGCACTTGCGCCACTTGTCCCTGAGGCTTCGAATTTCCGACAACCAGAAATCTCCCGATTGCTGTTAAATCTACTCCTGGATGGCGAGCTGGACATCTTCATCGTCGCCAAACCGGCGTCCACGCAGTGCAGCCTTGAGCTGGCGGAATAAAAAGTAGTCGCTAGGGGCCAGACCTAGACTTTAGGGAGGATGGTTGAGCTCCTCGAATCCGCACTCGCGCAGGGCAGCTTGTGCAACTCTGGCCTTGTGACCTTTGACGACGTTGAAGTCGATCATGGGGCGTGAGGTTTCGTGAGGTTTCTAGGGACCCAACGGGCAGATACCTTGGTCATGGTCAAATTGTCGTGGATGATGTTGATAACACTTCCATGTGATATTCCAAGTTCTCGCTCGATTTCTTCGACCTTCACCCGTCGATTTTCGAGGATCCTCCTCTCCACACGGGCCTTATTGTCCTCGTTGGTCACGTCTGACGGGCGTCCTGGACGGGGGTCATCTTCAAGGGACTCACGACCATAGCGGAGCTCCCTATTCCAGCGAGCAATGGTTGCATAAGAAGGGGCGGTGACGGTATACACTGCAACTATGCGTTCATGGATCTCTTTTGCTTCTTGACTTCCTTGGTCAAAAATTTGATCACTGCACGGTGCTCAACCTCCTCCATTGTTGAAAAAACTGTGACTGACGATCTGCGATCAGCTACTGCTTCTTAAATAGACGAGGCAGGAGCATGCGGCTGCCGGTCCTAACGTGTCATAACTTGTCCTAACACCCCCACAAACAGCCATCCCCCTTCCTCTGTTTTGCCCTACCGATTTGCAAAACTTATTGACCGCCCCTCGTATATATATCGTATATATATATATATATATATATATATATATATATATATATATATATATATATATATATATATATATATATATATATATATATATATATATATATATATATATATTCCTACACATGCATTTTCCCCTATATTCCAAATTGCCCGAATTCGTGGAGGAAGAAGAGAGATGCGCGAGCCTTCTCTCCTCTGTACCCGATCCGATCAACATGTGGCCAAAAGCTCCCACTCTCTTATTCCTTACTATATTTTTCTAATTCTATATTTTATTATTATCTACCTTGTGTGAAATCCCGTATGAATGGTATAAGAATCCTAATTAATTCCTCTAAACCTCAGTACTTTCTATTACTCCTTAATTGTGTTATAGTAAAACAAGCTACCTTAGGCTAGCAGACTACAAATCGAGTAAGTGCTAAATTCCTCTTATTTTTCATTTCAATTTTTATATAATTAGGTGTTATCCTATATTATATTGGTGACGAGGCTTTTCCCACGGAAGGACGGATATGTATTTCCATACATTTTCCTGAGATAAAAAAAAAATCCCATTTCTGCAACCATTTTGTCCGAATTTCTTTTGTCATTCTTCAGTTCAGGGTTCATTTTAGATAATTCAGTTATTTCTTTGCTTAAATATTCTCAAAATGTCCCATATAACAAATATTCAAACCACACTGGGTGTTTTTGATTCGAATAAAGAAACAATTGAAAATTATTTAACAAGAATGGATCTTTGTTTCACCATCCATAAAATCGACGCCCCAGATAAATTGCCTACTTTATTAACTTTTACCGGTGCTGAGATGTTATCTCTGCTTTTCGATTTCCTTTCTCCCATCAAGCCCCAAAACAATACTTTTAATGATATCATCAAAGCCCTTAAAGATCATTTTAAGTCACGTACAAGCATTGTTTTTGAACGTTTTAAATTCTTTGAGCGTCTACTACTAAGTGGTGAGAGTCTTTCTCAAACTATGAAGCTGCCCCCCCCCCTCCGAGGGTTAGCCTCCAAATGCGATTTCGGCAACTTGCTACAAGATCTACTAAGGGACCAATTTATTAGAGGCTTTCACAATAAACGAACACAAGAGGAGTTGCTCACTAATGCATCTTGTACTTTCCCAATGTCCTTACAAGTAGCCAATTCTAAGGAAACGGCTTCTAGGCAAGTAAACATTTTCCAAAAACACACTACGGGAAATACTTACACAATTTCAAGGTTAAGTAGTAAGGATAATTCCACATATAACACTTATCGTCAATCTTACAACTCTACACAACCTAGTACTACTTCTATGAATTTGAATTCGCAGCATCGGCAAAACCCAAATGCACAAAGTTCTCAGTCCTTGCCCAAATCCAGCTGCAAAGTTTATGGGAAACCACATTAGGGTTCAGTGTGTCCTCATAGAAACTCAAAGTGTTTGAACTGTGGCACGGTGGGTCACATACGATCGGTGTGTATGCAACGCCAGCAGAAGCCAAATTCTCATTCTCATTTCAATTCTAAGCCTTTTAATTCAACTTCAAATACGAAAAGGTCTAAACAGAATTCCCATATTTCGGCTACTGATGTAAATACTACTGCTAATACTACAAATACAAGTGCAAATTCTGACTACATACTAAATACTACTTCAAATGCAGGTGATGCACTTATACTAGTGGACCTTCTTCTCGACAGATGCAAGATTTATTTTGAGTTCGACACGGGTGCATTTTCAAAATAAATTACTTCACAAAGTGAATACTCCTTTGGAAGCTTACGGGGGCACTCGGCTCAGTATTGTAGGTAGCTGTGAAGTTAACTTTCAAGAACCCAATTCCACAGCTACGCACCCCTTGACTTTAACAATTGTTAAAGAACGAGGACGCCCGATGGTGGGCCGAGACTGGATTCGGGCAATGAATCTAGACATTGCTGCCATTTGTAGCGCAATTTTCATTTCTTCTTGTTCTCCAGAGGGCGAACAATCCATTGTAACGCGTTACCCGTCTTTATTTCAGGGCGGTATGGGTCTACTTAATAAATTCCAAGTCCATATTGATATTTCTACTGATGTTCAACCAAAATAATGAAGGCTCGCTCAGTGCCTTACTCACTCTGCCCTAAGGTAGACCAAGCCTTAGATTTACTTTTTGCTCAAGACATCATTGAGCCAGTCTCCAACTCGAGATGGGCTTCACCTTTAGTTCCTATACTCAAACCTGATGGTACTATCCGCATTTGTAAAGACTATCGTTCCACAAATAAAGGTTTTTTATGGATACTTACCCTTTGCCTAAACCAGGGAAACCTTTTAGCTCATTGGCTAGGGTTGATGGTTCACTAAACTGGATATGAGCCAAGCTTATGCCGGTTGGCTTTAGACGAAGAATCTCGAGCAATTACTACTATTAATACTCCTCGAGGTCTTTTCCGCTACAAAAGACTTTGTTATGGCATTTCTGCTGCTCCTGGAATCTTCCAGAGAGCCATGGATCAACTTTTTAAGGGAATTGATGGAGTACTTTGCTTTTTGGATGATATACTCATCACTGGTGCAAGTGCTCAACAACTCAATAGTCGAGTTGACTCAGTCCTCCACAGACTTCAAGATGTTGGTCTAAAACTGAGACATGACAAATGCAGTTGGAGTCTAAAATCTATTTCATATTTGGGCTATGTTATTGACCAAGAAGGCATTTATCTAGTCTAGGAAAAGTTAGATGCCATAAAAAGTGCACCAACTCCAACTGATGTTACTTCATTATAAGCTTATTTAGGATTTTTGAACTTCTATAGGAAATTTCTGCCTAATGCTTCTACCTTTCTGGAACCGTTAAATCGTCTTTCACGCTCCAACACTCCATGGCATTGGGGCTCAGCCCAACAAGCCGGTTTTGAAAAGTCCAAAAATACACTTCTCAATTCCAAAGTTCTAGTCCATTTTGACCCTACACTTCCTATTACAGTTACAGCGGACAGTAGTTAATATGGCATATGTGCTGTTTTGTCCCAGAAAATAGATGGTTGAGACAGACCAATCTACTGTGTATCTCGAACCTTGACACAGGCAGAGAGAAATTATTCCCAGCTCGAGAATGAGGTTCTGGCTTTAGTTTTTGCAGTTCGTAGATTCCATTTCTATTTATATGGTCATTCATTCACACTCATTACTGACCATAAACCACTTCTGGGGCTGTTTTCTGCTAACACAGATATTTCTCCTCTGGCTTCAGGCTGTATTCAGCGATTGTCGCTAATACTTCTTAACTACAAATTTGATCTAATCTACAAATCTGGAGTCCTTTGGGGAACCGCAGACGCTTTGAGCCGTCTTCCTGCTCCGTGTGGTGGCTCCACTCCTATTCCTGAGGAATGGATAAACCTTGTTGATTTCTTACAGCATACTCCAGTGACTGCTGAGGCCATTGTTCGTGAAACTGCGAGTGACCCACTTCTTTCTGAGGTTGTCAAATTCCTCAAATTTGGTTGGAACACACTAAAGATTCTCGATTCACCCCTTTTGCAAGTAGAGCTTCTGAACTCTCCTTAGAGTCTGGTTGTATTCTCTGGTCTCACCGAGTAGTTATACCTGCTTCTTTACATTCCAAACTTCTGCAGGAACTCTACGATAGTCATTCCGGAATGGTTCGGATGAAAGAACTAGCTCGTGGCTATTTCTGGTGGCCTGGTTTAGATGCCCAAATTGAGGCCTTTGTGAAAACTGCCTATCTTGCGCAGCCTCACAAAATTCTCCGAAACACAGTCCCCTTCATTCTTGGGATTGGCCTTCCACACCTTGGTACCGTCTCCATATTGACCATGCTGGTCCAATCAATAACACATACTACTTAGTGGTCGTTGATGCCCACTCTAAATGGGTTGAAATCGTTCCTACCTCTTCTACTACTACTGCTTCCACAGTTGCTATTTTGCGTTCCATTTTCTCGCGTTTGGGTTACCGGTCGTCCTTGTTTTGGACAATGCTTCTTCCTTTACGAGTTTTGCCTTCCAGAAATTCGTCTCTGATAACGGTATCCGTCATATTACTTCTGCGCCTTACCATCCCTCTACGAATGGTTTGGCGGAGAACGTCGTTAAAAGCTTCAAATCTGCATTGTCTCGTTCCACGGGCGAGGAAATCCAGACATTTTGGCAAAATTTCTTTTTCGCTATCGCGTTACTCCGCATAGTACAACAGGTAAATCACCAGCAGAACTTCTGTTAGGTCGGAGACCACGTACTATTTTAGATTTGCCTTCTCCATTTGATAATCTGAGAGACAGAGTCATTACAAAACAACAAAATCAGAAATTCTACCACGACCCACTACGTCCGCGAAACCCTGATTTGGTTCCTGACACACCCGCTATGATCCGAAATTACACTCCGGGTGGTCCTTTATGGGTTCCTGCCACTATTTCTGAACGAACTGAGCCTGTATCATACGAATGTATGACACCTGAGAAGACTTCAATTCGTAGACATTCCGATCAAATTATTCCTAGTCCAACTACTCCGTCTTCACAAGGTTCACCTATGGTTACAAATGAGCCGTTAAGTGATCTTGCACCCAGTTCAACCACTCCACCTACCCATTCATCACCACCAGCACTCCGCCGCTCCTCTAGAGTCTCAAACTCGCCGGATAGGCTCAATTTATAGGGGAGGAGCGTAATATATTGCCTATACATGGTTGTTTACTTGTATAAGATTCGGCACTGTATATATATATATATATATATATATATATATATATATATATATATATATATATATATATATATATATATATATATATATATATATATATATATTCCTACACATACATTTTCCCCTATATTCCAAATTACCCGAATTCGTGGAGGAAGAAGAGAGATGCGCGAGCCTTCTCTACGCTGTACCCGATCCGATCAATCAACATGTGACCAAAAGCTCCCACTCTCTTATTCCTTACTATATTTTTCTACTTCTATATTTAATTACTATCTACCTTGTGTGAAATCCCATATGAATGGCATAAGAATCCTAATTAATTCCTCTAAGCGTCAGTACTTTCTATTTCTCCTTAATTGTGTTAGAGTGAAACAAGTTACCTTAGGCTAGCAGACGACAAATCGAGTAAGTACTAAATTCCTCTTATTTCCATTTCAATTTTTATATAATTAGGTGTTATCCTACATTATACTGGTGGACGACTTTTTGAGTTCACACGGATCCCATTTGGGGTTACCAATGGGGTGGCTTGTTTTCAGCAGATCCTAGACGATATCATCCGCAGCGAAGATTTAAAGGACACCTTCGCCTACGTGGATGACATCACAGTTTGCAGACACCTTTTTCTGTTCGGCTGCTAAGAAGTATGAGCTGACAATCATCCAAGACAAAGGCAAGTATGCTCAGACTCGTATCACAACATTGGGTCACGTCATCGAAGAACATAAGATCAACCCTGATCCTGAGCGTATGGCGTATGCGACTACTACTTAAGATGCCAGCCCAAGCGGATTCCAAAGCACATCAGCGAGCTCTTGGGCTCCTGCCCACTATGATAAGAGGATCCCAAGCTTCTCTGAGAAAATTAGACCCATTGTTGATTGCGAGTATTTTCCAAAGACATTAATGGCACTAAGGCTTTCTAGAGACTCAAGCAGGATATATCGAAGGCTTCACTATGTGCAATAGAGGACAACACACCATTTGTTGTTGAGACAGATGCTACGGCAGGGGCCATCGCAGCATCTTTGACATGAAATGGCAAACCAGTTGCCTTCTTTTTATGTTCGCTCGCTCCTGGAGAGCGTCACCACTCAGCTGTCGAGCAAGAGGCATGTGCCATCGTGGAGGCACTGCGCAACTGGCGTCACTTTTTAATTGGTGAGCACTTCCAACTCGTTACCGATCAACAGTCAGTGCGGTTCATGTTTGATCATAAGAATAGAGGAAAAATCAAGAACGAGAAAATCCTTCATTGGCGGCTAGAACTGTCCTGTTTCAGTTTTGACATATCATATAGGCCTGGCCCACGGAGCCTCGTCGCTGATGCACTGTTTCGGGCACCCTATTACGTATATTCAGATAACGGCAATGTGACTGTGGGGCTGGGAAACTTGCCTGAATCTCAGTGCCACCCATGGGTGAGACGGATGTGGCACATTGTACGCTGCCGGAACCTGCCGTTCTCATTAGAAGATGTCGAGTCGGTCGTCAGGAAAGAAATCCCACTACGCGTATGCGGAATCGGCGATCTCGCAGAAACTAAGATATGAAAAATGGGAAGCGTCTCTTTCCTCAAGCGGTGGAGGGTCTCCGTAATCCCCTAAAGCCATGTAGCATCAAAGGTTTTAAGGCAAAAATGGACATACGAAAATAAACACTTTATTCTAATAACGGAATATTATGGTGCAAGCGGCCCGACATGGAGCGTACTAGGCGCGGGACTAGTAGTCTATATATTATCAACGCAACTACGAATTAAGGGTGAGACAAGACTCAATGAATTAAAAACGGGAGCGTAAACGCGAGTGAATTCGTTATGATTGAATGCCTTAATCAATGAATGAAATCTGGATCTTTTTTTACTCTCTCTCTCTCTCTCTCTCTCTCTCTCTCTCTCTCTCTCTCTCTCTCTCTCTCTTAATAACTACCTTGCCGTCGGTGAGAGAGCTTGCGCGATCTGTTTGAGTTATGCTAGCTAAGCTGGGGGACTTTTAGTCCAGCAGGGTCACCCATGCCAGTAAGGTAGCTTTAGTAGGATCCAGACTAAGGGTTGTCAAGCTTCTCTACCACTTTTTTGATGCGTCTCCTTGCATCCCCCTACTAAGCTCTTTGATTCTTTTAGTACTAAGCTTCACCAACTCTCTTCAACTGTCAAAAACAACAACAAAAAAAACAAACATTTATCTCTATTACACATAGGTTGTTTAGTAATAAGGGCCTCACCAGCTACCTTATGTGCGTTGCTTTGGTAGCCCGCAGTTTCTCTATCGAAAGAGGTCTTGGCTATGCGAATGTCGGTGGAGCACTACCAGTTTCCATTGTATGCTTCACTGAATTCGGCGGTGACGGGGGAGGCTGAGCGGATACGAGTGCGTACAGAGCCTTAGTTCGATTATCTATTAGCATGTCGCGTGCACAGTATATTAAAAGATCATGATGTCTCAAATGTTCATGCCTAATAACAGAGAGGTGGTATCTTACAATGAATGACCACCTAAATGATCAGCGAAACCTGGGGATCACTATATCCGTATGAATTTCGCCGTGGACTTTAATTTTTTCCGCCATTAGCAGTTGAAATGTTAATGCCTGATTCGCGCACATTACCTGATTCCACCAGCTTAGTAGGAATAATCGAAACACTCGCCCCCGTATCAATTAAGAACTCACATTTAGTATTATATAGTTTAGCGGCGACGGTGAAAATAGACGGCAGCCTGCGGCCGCGTTTATTATGGCATGCCCTCTTAGTTTTCCGCCGGTGCTGGCGAAGATGGCCCGGAGGATGGTGGCATTTGCACGGCTCCTTCTCATTTCGGCCACCTGCCACCTGCACCGGGGTTTGCAGAATTAGCTTTATCGCCAAAATACATATGCGAACGACAAACTACAGGTTTGGGGGATTTATGGAAGGGTCGCAATCACCCCGGTGGATTATGTATGTGATAGAATTGCCTGAGGCTGCCACGCCTCGCTTCTATCACATATTGAAACTCATGCTTTCCACGTGTATCCCGCGAGAAGAGAGGAGCATGGCGTTCCTCGCCTCGAACATTTCCCGATTCTTATCTTCCCCCACGCCAAGTTTAATCAAGGAGGTTCAATCCCCCGTTTGCCTGCAGGCGCCGATCTGGCCAGATTGAGTTAGGCTTATGGGAAGATAAGAGTGATCGAATCGCTAGCAGGACATTCCATGGAAGTCCCCATTGCTCCATACCCCGAGGGGCTGGATCAGGCTATGTATGCGATAGAATTTCGCATTTGAATCAGATCTCGATTATCTTCGTCAGGCATCAAGCCGATCCGGTCTCCCTTGTGCCCCTAGTAACTCTGTACCTCGAGAACCCCCTTATTGTCCAGAATAGGACAATATCCTTGAGTGGCAAGGTTCGTGCCCCTCGAGACGCCAGATCAACATCCCCCCCCCCATGTTGTTCAGTTGTTCAGAAGAGAACAACTTTAGAACAGTCATTGTTCTTCAAGCCCGTTCGACAAGAAACGGTTCTCGCTCCCCTGATATCACGTCACTGGTAATTTAATTCACCATTTTAACGTTATTCAAGAGAACGCTTAGTTACCCCAATAACCTCAATTGTTCTTCCAGAACATCTCCGGTATCCTCTCTCAAGGATCGCTCGTACTTCCGAGCACCACTTCGCTCCCACTCCTCGAAGTCTGTCCTTCCCCCCTCGTTAAGGACAATCCCCCTAAAAACCCCTCCTCCTAGGAAGCAAATCGCCAGTCGGATCGAAGCCATTCCTTCAATTCGCCTTCACCTGCACGCCGACCTTATAAATACGTAAGCTACGAATTGCATTTAATTATTTAACTTTTTTGCCAACGTAACTCCGTGCTTTAACATGAATTTACTCGACCCTTTTCCTTCTTATTTGTTTTGTCATTTAAATCCCTCCAAATCTTAATCCACCGCTTAGTCAAATTTATCCTATGACCTTATCATTTCATGTGCATCTCCCATTTTAATCCCCGGTCATGTAAATATTTTCCATGTGTTATTTTTGTTAGTTTAATTAATAAAATTCTATTCTGTTAATGCTGGCAATATTATTTATCCTTGGGCTCCGTTCCACTTCTTAAATATATTGAAGATAAATAACCCCTCTCCAGGTCTATTTATTAACGTAGAATAATACTCGGCCATCTGATTAAATCCCTGCACTCGAATATAGAATAATCCCCACAAAGAATAGATATATAGTATATCGTCGGGAGTCTTTTCTACGACAATGTACACTGTAATTGCTCTCAGCCACTGATCGCGCATTTCTCGCCGAATTATCTCTATATTTAGCACTCGTATTATTATGGGGCATAAACGCGTTTGGAACGGTACTGTCTTCTCTCGACTCACTATATGTATTTATATTATAACACTGCGCTCGGTTGAATGTTACAAGTTCATCCGCAAGTTTTCCTAATTCTGCTAGGCTTAATTTTTTCTGAGTGGCGCTTATCGGCCCGATATTAGGCGGCAATGATTGGATGAATTTGTGACGTACAAGCTTTTCACCCACTCCTAACTGAATGGCTGTCTTCCATAACTCTTCTAAGTTAGTTGAGGGTCGGCCTGTGAGCGAGGAGGATTCGATAAGCTTCTCAAAAAGCTCGGGATTGGTCCTTTCGAATTAGCCAATTACTTCTTCCTTTAAACACTGGTAGTTACAGACTGCTATAATGTCTGCCGGAAGACGATTAACAGTCTCAGGAGGTAATGAGGCTACAATATGAAACACTAAGTTTCCCCCTTCTTTATCCCGGAGAGGTAAAATTAGGCCTCCACAATTTGAAACCAACCTGAGACTGCTGCTTCATTGAAGATGGGCGGGTTGATGCTGACTGCGTTCACGAAATTCCCCTCGCCTTGTCCTGTCTGACGATTGCTTGACGAGTCCATTCTTTACCTGATGCCTTCTATGTCCGGTCAAACGATGGGTCATCCGTTTTAAGGGGTCGCCAGTTATGGGGTGTTAGGTAAATAGTATTGTAGACAACAAGGTTACCAGTTATGTGGGTCCGGATGACGGTGAATAAATTATATGTGAATGAAAGAGGTTTCCGTAACCACCACCTTATAAGGGCGTCAACGACTTCCAGTTTATAGGTGAAGAGTGGCGTTATGGCGAATTAATATAATATAACATAATTTCACGGATGACAAAAGCCACAAGGGCCTATCAAAGGTAATCCGCATCTGTCAAAACCCATCCACAAAATGCATCCATAGGATTGTGTCAGATCATGCATCTACGATATATAATTTATACAATCCATAGGATTGTCTCAGATCATGCATCTACAATATATAATTAGAACCATCCACAGGAAAGTGTAGAAAAAAAGCATCATCATCAAGACTCATCAAAATCAAAATCAATCATAATATACAATAATAAAAACTGCATCCATAGGAATGAGTCCAGAATACACCCGAAAGTTAACCTTCCCTTCCCATATAATCATCTAATCTGCGTTTGAATACATTCAAGTTTGGAAGGTCTACCGTCTCAGATGGCAAACTATTCCAGTAATCTTCCACTCTATTGGTGAAAAAATATCTTCTAACATCCAGCCTGCACCTCTGTATTTTTATTTTTTTAAGTGGTGACCCCTAGTCCTATGACCTCCTTCCAACTCAAATAACTTGCTAAAATCCAACTTATCCATCCCAGAAAAGATTTTTAAAAGCTCAATCATATCTCCCCTCACACATCTTCTCTCAAATGAGAACATATTTAGTACCCTCAGTGTATCTTCGTATTCAAGGTGCTTCAGGGAATGTATTAATTTTGTTACCCTCCTTTGTACTGACTCTAGCAGGTTGATGTCCTGGCAAAAATGTGGTGACCATGCTTGTATACAGTACTCTAAACGTGACCTAACATACCTGCTCGTGGTCCCTCTGCCTTTAACTGAAGGTACGCCCAACGACCGAGTGCTGGGCCGTATAACCCGGCCAACTCCACTGCCTTTTGGGACCCCTTGGAAGAGCCAAGGCTTCAAGGGTGAACCTGGAGATAAAATCTGCACGGTGCTCGTGTATTAGGCGATAGTCCAACGAGGGACCATTTTTCGGCAGAGCACTGCAACTTAAACCTGCTCCAGTCGTCCTGGATCATTTCCTTGCCACTGGACTCAGCAGGGGAAAAGTGAAGATGGTGGACTGAAGAATGCACACTTACTTTCCACCTTAAACAACATCGTGCAAGTTATCACTACATGCATTGCTCATTCTTCCACACATTCTTGCAATACCCTATCCACAATGCTGCCATAGCCCGCCCGCCGTAAAAGACGACATCAACAAATACAAGGACCCCATATCTGCGATGTCTGTGGAAGAGGATGTGCCAACTTTCGCAGACTCCGCAGCCATCAACGATCTCACTAAAGACGATAATAATCAACCAAACATCATCAATATCATCCATTTATAGAGTGACGTCGTCATCGCCAACGATGGACAATATTAAGCAAAGTAAGTAAGAATTTAAGGATAACCTCTTTACTCTTGTAGCTAACATTCCTGTTAATGTATCCTAGCACCCTATTTGCTCTAGTTTTCTGACTCATTACACTGCTTTGAAAAATTCAGTGACCTATCTACTACTACGCCTAAGTCCTTCTCATCCTCAACTGAATTCAGCCAATGCCCATCCATTTCATAGCTAACTTGCCTATTATCCTTTCCCATGTTAAGAACTTTGCATTTTTAAGGTCAAAAGTCATTTGCCACTTCTGAGCCCAAGCTAATAACTTATTTAAGTCACTCTGCACTTTAAAGCTACCCTCAACTTCTTTGATTACAGCTGCCAATTTAGTGTCATCAACAAAAATTGACACTTTGCTATTACAGCCTCCCGAAGATAATTTATACAAAACTATGAATAATAAAGGGCCTAGAACGGATCCCTGAGCTACGCCACTGATAACGTCCCTCCAATGTGACCTCAACCCCATTCAGCACAACTCTCTGTTTCCTGTCTTTCAGCCATTCAGTTATCCAATTCCAAACTTACCCACATATCCCATGCATTTTTAATTTGTGAGTTAGTCTCCTATGTGGAACCTTATCAAAAGCTTTGCTAAAATCTAATTAAATTACATCAACATTCTCTCCTTATCTAATTGTTTAGTAACATAATCCATTAAATCCAGTAAATTTGTTAAACAAGATCTACATGTTCTAAAACCATGTTGAGCATCATTTATTAACCTACCACACTCTAGATGGTCAGAAATCCCCTTCTTTAGTATCTTCTCAATTATTTTACAAAAGATAGAAGTTAAGCTTACCGGCCTCTAGTTATTCGGGTCCTCTTTACTTCCCTTTTTAAAAATTGCCACTACATTCGCTAATTTCCAATCATTAGGAATTTCTCCAAACTCTAGTGATCTAGTATGTATCTTCTCAAGAGCTACTGCAATACTATCTACACCTTCTTTGAGTAACCTAGAATGAATGTTGTCTAGGCTAGATGACTACTTCCATTGACCTAGAATTATCATCAAATAATCTATCCTGATTCTCTTGTGTAAATACTGAAGAAAAATGATCATTAAGAACCTCTACTATTTCGTCATCAGTTTCTTTCAAAACCCTTTCATATTTAATAAGCCCTATTTTATCACTGTTAGATTTGTTATTAATTCTATAATAGCTAAAGAGCTTTCCTGGATCTTTATTATTATTTTGAGCAAAATTAATTTCTGCTGCCCCTTTGCTCTTCTTAATAATCTTATTTAGCTCATTTATGGTTGACCTATAATGATTTAAATTCTCAAAATTACTTTCTCTCTGTAATCTCTGGTATGCCCTTTTCTTCTCAGAAATTTTCCTAGCTATCTCATGATTCCACCACAACGGCTTCTTACATTTCTTCCTAATAGCCTTTATTAGAATACACTGCTCCTGGGCTATGTTTAGTATAGTCTTAAAAGTGTCCCACATCTCATAAGTATTCTTCCCCCTGAATTCTATATCCCGCCTAATCTGATTTAGCAAGTTTCATAATTTATAGTAATCTCCCTATAAAAATTTGGAGTTTTTGTGGAGTTTGTTGATGTTCTACCTTTCACTATTCCCAAGTTAAAAGGAACCATCTGATGATCACTATTTCCCAATGCTTCCCTGACAGTCAATTGCTGAACCTAGTGATCATCCAAATTATTTATCTGACTCTAAAGATAAATGATTTTAAGGTGGTCTTCAACTTGGCTGGGCTTACTGAAGGTTTTAAGACAAAAATGGACATACCAAAATAAACACATTATTCCAATAACTGAATATTATGGTGCAAGCGGCGCGACATGGAGCGTACTAGGCAGGAGACTAGTAGTCTATATATTATCAACGCAAATATTTGCGCTCGTGAAAATGACCGTGGGGTGACCTACCTCCATTGTGATCGTATTTTTCCACCCCCTGGGCGGAGCTAGGAAGCTTGTGTACGCTGTGTACATTTACATGATCAAACTTTTATTTGTTTAATTTGATAAGATTAACGCTGCACCACCTCTTACGGTCAACAGCTGTGTTTACCCGGGCTTCTCCGTAAACATCCGTCTTCGATAATTCTATCTCGAGACACAACTTGGGCAGTTTTATCAAAGCAGATGTTTAACAATTTCCCTTTGCTCCTACTTGTGTCTCACGCTCGCTTGCTTATATAAAAATATATACATTTACAAATCCTATCATATTTCTCATAGAATATTGAATATTTATATATATATATATATATATATATATATATATATATATATATATATATATATATATATATATATATATATATATATGGTGCCAGAAGCCTACCTAGTGCGTAGTCCGACCACTACAAATTCACTGATCTCCAACTTTACGATTTGGAAAGTATCTGATCATGTAATTCCCCAGAAGGGATCGTATAGCAATCAGATCTACGAGGCCATGAAATGACCTAAGCAATCGCCCTATGACGCGGCTGAAGTCTGCCGTATCGAGGTCAGCTGATTATGAAATATACACTTAAAGAATAATATATATCCTATCCTAGTATAGCTTCACTTCCACTGCCTGAAAGGTGGCATTTACCACCCAAAAAACATACATCAGGTCAGGTGTAAATTGCGCATCTAACTGCCTGGCCCCATCCCGCAGTGGAAGGGTTAGAGGTGGGCAATAAATAGATTTAAAGTATTTAAATACATGAGAAAATTGTATTTAGATACTAAATACATTTTGAAAATGTATTTAGTATTTAAATACTAAATACATTAAATGTATTTAGATACATTTTTAAATACATTTCAAATACATGATATATAATCACAATCGATAAGGACCATTGGTATCACAACAAAAAAATATCCATTAAAATGAAATTGTAAATTATAATTACTAATGTAGGATTTGATGACATTTGGACTTAGGTACTCCTAAAAAATAGAAAGTTCCATAGAATGAAATTTCAGTTAGCTATTTATATCAGCATTACATTTAAGTAATATCAGTTGCTGAAATGTTTCGTCAGATAAAGAACTCCATTTTGGAGATAAGGTCAATCCTCCTAAAGAGAAGAGCCGTTCCACAGGAGCTGACGACGGAAGGGTGGTGTTGTATTTAATAAATAACGTTTTATATGTTTGGATATCTATCTAAACTTTGAAGTGTTTTATTTGAACCTTGAAGGTAACTGAACAATTCTAAATCTGCAGTTGATCGTGTTTGAGTGGGTTTTGTAAATCCAAAATAACCGTCACTGTCCGATACACCACTGAATGATTCAGCTTTGGGTCCCTCTGCTAAATTCTCAATCACTTGAATCATAATATTTTTAACAGAGTCTGGTGGCTTGAACTGTCCCATGAAATAGTGATATCTAACCGGCGGCGTTTGAAGAATGGATAGCTTGTTGATGCAATAATGGCATCTGTAACGCTGGCTTCATTGGCCAAGGTCAAATAAGATTGGTAGCGCTTTCTAAAGCCCTTAGTGGCTGCACTTAGAAGAGGTTGGCAAAATTTAAGATAACGTGACTGAAGACCCTTCAGCTTGTTCTCCACAGTGACCGAGGTAGGGAGCCATTCTCCATAAAAAACTCAGTTTTATTCTCCCTGTAGGCGATCAATTGCCACTGCAATAGGAGCCAAAACTGAGACATACCCCCGCCCCCCCCGACATTCAATTTCGTGATTTCTGAACACTGGAAGTTCAAGGGACGTCATGAGTTGATGTAATTTGCCCTTGTGTTTTAAAAGTAATGACAATGCATCAAACAGAGAGTTCCACCTTGCAATGCAAGGCACCTTTAATGAGCAGTTGATAACAGTTTTGATTTTCTCTGCTGATTTTGGACGACCGCTTTTGTTCCATAATGTTGGGCACTTACCCATCGCAGCATGATTGATATTTGCAAAAGAAGACATTTTAAGTGCCTGTTTTGCATCAGCTGTGGTTTGTACATTTAATAATAGGTTTATCACTATTCCAAGTAATAGTATGATCCTGACTATAGATATGTAAAAATAATGCAGATTGTTGACAAAAATTACGAACATTAGTTTGGTGCTGTTTAAAGAATTGAATGTTAGAGTTAAACAGCACCAAACTAATATTCGTAATTTTTGCCAACAATCTGCATTACTTTTACATATCTATAGTCAGGATCATACTATTAATTGGAATAGTGATAAACCTGTTATTAAATGTACAAACTACATTTCAAGAAATATTTTGGAGTGTATCTATATTAATACTTTCCCAAATTTTAATATTAGCCCTGGATTGTTTAGCCTAGATCCTATCATATCTAATTATATTAAATCAGAAATTAAAGTGTTTAATATATTTGTACCCCCTAGTTAGGGTTTTGATGCAGGTAGCCGTTTTAACCCCCACTCCTTACTATTTAAGATATTGTCTGTCCTGACCTACGTTATTCCATGAAAAGGTCTTTTAGAATAAAGACGAAAGCGCTCGGAATCGTTTTTCTATTTTCCTTGTGGGTGTTATTTATCATAATTTTGACTCACGTGCAAGTTGTGAGTTTATTTTCATTATATATATATATATATATATATATATATATATATATATATATATATATATATATATATATATATATATATAATGTAGCTATATGAATGTCCTATAGCTATATAGGACTGGTACATTAATTCCTAAATATATTATTAGTTCTTCATATTCAGAATTACATAGAAAAATATTGACTTTCAGTATTGATAGGAATATATACATGCTAGTTTTGATATAATGATATACAGGTGTTGCTACTATAACGAAATACATCGTTATAGGAATTCATCTAATAACTCATATAATCGATCAATAAATGTACTAATTATTCATGAACAATTTTTATTCAATAATATCTTCAAGTAAATTATAGCTTGCTTTAAGAATATATGTATGTGGATCCTCATAAAATTATTGCAATATAATAACCTCTGTTGTTTGTATATGTCTTCCTTTATTTACTGTAACTTCGATATATAGCCTACGTAGCGACCAATGATCAGAACGCTTTAGTATTCGGTCGTTATAAGAGCTTAACCTGTACTACTAATACTATAATTGTAAACAAGATTTGTAACTCAGAATTCACTTTTAATTAATCTCACAAAAGCTAGTTGCTCCATGGCTGATAGGGGATGCAATCAGCTTATCAACAACAGATTGTTTGACCTTCTTAGTATTCACCGCAAAACACTTCCGTAAAGTCTTTACTTTAACACCACCTCATGAAGGACCATCGTCTAATACTGAACATTTTCTTTTTGAATCTTTCCAAATCAGGATGCTTTCTCTGTTGATAAATGCACACGATCAGATAATTGAAGGACATTTGTTTCACTTTGCCATAATTCACGTTAAATTCAATCAGCAAATGCAAGTAGGTAGGTTCGTGCATGGTAAACCTAAGCTACTTAACATTATCGTTAGCTACTAGCAATTTTGCTATTTTTTTAAAAATAAGAAATAGTGAAACTTGTCAATTCAATTAAGTATCATATAATTAGCTTTAATAAATTCTTACCTTCAAATGAATGCGTGGATTGGAAGTAACATTGCTCGCCGCAGAGATTTCGCCATTGCATGATGTACATACACACTTCACTTTTTTTCCGTCAGAAGATTTCACTCGAAAGAATTTACCATCTAGTAAATGATGATTATAATTACATGATTCTTTCTCTTCCTCGCCTTTATTATTGTCTAATCTCTCCATTTCACACTTTTTCGAAGAAGCTGAAGTTGCCATGCAGCAGTTGAAATAACGCTGAGCGCTCTCACTATACAACCGAACACAACTGTAACCATCTGTAACCCTTCCCACCTCTGGGAAGGGTTACAAAACTCTTATATCCCAGAAGGGTGGACAGGGGCCACGCGCTAAATAGGGTCTCCTGATAGCAAAATACCGATAGGGAAGTCTTAGACAAGGGCGAGGGAGCCAAAGCTCCATTGTTGCGGCACTCCATTTGGGGCAGATTTTAGTAGAAGCCAAGAGTATAACCTCGCAACCTAAGTCTAATGACTAAGTGGAGGTGCGCGGCCGCTTCAGTTTTCACGAATGCCGCTGCGGGGAGGGGTCATGGTCTTAGCAGGATTGGGAAGCTAGCCCGTATTGCCCCCAAATTTATCAGGGAGGTATCGTAGGAAGTATAACCCGCAGAAGGTTTCAGTATGGGAGGTGTAGCTACCGTGCTTGCAGGCCTGGAGGGGCCAGGAACAGAGGATCCTTTATTAACCTGGCAGGTTGTAAAAGTCCGAGGTCGCACAGACGATGTGAATCCCCGACGTCACAGATCTCCGCCCACGGTTTAAGCTGTTGGGAATTACCCCTTAACAGTAGACTAGGAATCGCTAGCGTCTCTACACTTCTTCCTGCCTGCGGCTTATTTTTAAGTTTAAAAGTTCTTTCTCTGCTCATCTCTTTTTAATCAAAACCCAATTGCAACGCATTATGCTGCATTTTATTGCCCTTAATTTGTCTACTTCGAAGGATAGGCCCATTAAATACAGCGAGGATCACAGGATAGACAAAAGGAGAACCTGTTTGGGGCTCGTTTTAGAGAAATATTTCCAAATGAACTCTTTACAATGCAAAAGGTGTTCGAGTATATGCTAGAAGTTGGCACTGATAGTTCACATCCAACATAACCTTTGGAATATCCATTCATTGTTGTTCCAAAGTCTAACCATGGCGATTTTATGCCATTAATTGACGGAAGGAGTTAAAATGCTCCTACTATATCGTAGACGTTCCACAATTTCACCTATTGTCTCTTCGGTTGTTCTATGTTTACTTGTTTTGACCTGGTTCTTACTTTCAATTAGATCTCAGTACACCCGAAATAAGTTTTCAAAACTACTATTACCAGTTAATTTGTCTTATTCGAAAGGCATCTTATGCCGCATGGCTTTCGTAACTATGACCAGACCTACCATGCTTTCATGGAACAGGTTTAGAGAGGTTTGCCTTTTGTCATTTGCTATATCTATGATATTCTGATGGCGTTTTTGCATAAGAGGATCACCCTCTGCACCTTCGTTAGGTCTTTTCTCGCTGTGTAGGGTACGGTATCGTAGTCGATACTTCTATATGTCTTTTCGATGTTTCGCAACTCTCCTTTCTCGGCTATAATGTTTTCTTGGGTTAATTTGCTATCCTGGGTGAAAGTTGCTTTGATTTGTGACTATCTTCAACTTTCTTTGTTCAAGCACTATCGTCGGTTTTGTGGAATGGTTAACTTCTATCACAGGTTAATGTTTAACTTCACTTTGGTCATTAAATCAATAAACGATCGTATCTCTCAAACTTACTTAATCTTTCATCTCTACAGTGGTCTCCCTTGGCGCATGAAGCGTTTTATCACACTAGAGAGGACATTGCTTCCGTAGCTTGTTTGGCCCATCCCTGCCCTGGTACTTCTATTAAAAATGCATCGGACGCGTCCTACACTCAGACAGGGGCGACACTACCCCAAAAGGGTCATAATTCTCTGCAACCACTCGCCTTCAGCTATCGTTCTCATTCTCCTTTCCGCCAAAATGGCGCAACACATTATCCTGCCAACTACTTGGAACGTACATCACCGTTTGTCACTCCTGGTAGTATTTGAATGCTGTGAATTAACTATATTCATTGAGACAACCTTTTGCTTGGTCCTATATATGTTTCTACTACACTTACTGTTCCATCTGGAGCTGCTACTAGATCGTTGTAGTTCACCTTGAAGCTTACGAGTTATATTCACCATGTTTCTGGTTCCTCCAACGTCTTATCAAACGCACTTTCTCGTATGTCAGTAAATTTAGGTAAGGAATTCTGCAAACCCAATCCCGTCGACCATGCAAATATAGTCTGCTCAGGAACAAGAAATCTAAAGGATGCGCGATTCATCCCAACTCGCCACTCATGGTATATCCTGACTTAACTAAATGGATTCGTGGTTGCATCTCTCGTGAACATGGAAATGTCCCATGTTACTCGTATGCTTTTCTGACCCCCTTTCTTCGGTCTTCATATAGATTGAACACCATTCATGTCCATATTTTTTTATTGCTTACCTTACTCCTGTGATTTCATTTATCTTCAGACCTTTTTTCGCGTTGAACCAAACCTTTGACAACCTCTAACATTCGAGTATTTATCAATTACTCGAGCATTCGACTCATTTGGTCTTCGGGATTTATTGTGCCCTCTATGGTCATGATAAATCGCCGGAGGCAATTCCAATCTCACTAATGGCAATCGCTCACGACCATTTTCGGCTCATTTCACATTCGTAATTCGAACCACAGTTCCACCGTCAGTTATTACACCCTCTGATCCCGGATGCGTCTATTACGTATGTGGACAAGCTGCCTCCAATCCTGTTTAGAATCCAAGCCTCATTGGAAGAAGTCCTTTCCTGCTCGGCTGCGCAGCTAGTATATGTTATCCAACTTTTTCTTCCCGGTTAATTTCTTCATGTTGGTGGAATATATATAAACCGATGTGTAATAGCTTGGTTCAAAATTCCAACCACAAACAAATTAGAAATAAAGAAGTTTAGCAAACTGGCAAAGGAGATTCTATGCAGATAGGCAACTATAACGTACGAGAAGTGAAGGCGAGCGGCTTAAAAGCTTCGTTTGAATGAGTCTTTTTTGAGATTCAGGACGGCTGAGTTGATTCGCCGCTGGCTAACAGTGGTCCAGCGACGCGGGAAGCTGTTCGCAACTCGCTTACGCTATTATTTTTTCTTTGCCCCTTTTCCTACTCCCCTCTATCTACAATGGTGCCCAGACCAGGGACGGGGAGCGTTAGCCCTTGGATAACATTTTCAAACGAGCTTTCTTCATTTCTTCATTCACGCTCCGCTTCTAGGAAGGGGGTTGTATAGCGTACGAGAAATTCAGGCGAGCGACTTAAAAGCTTCGTTTGAATGAGTCTTTTTTTGATATTCAGGACGGCCGAGTTGATTCGCCGCTGGCTAACAGTGGTCTAGCGACGCGGGAAGCTGTTCGCAACTCGCTTACGCTATTATTTTTTCTTTGCCCCTTTTCCTACTCCACTCTATCTACAATGGTGTCCAGACCAGGGACAGGGAGCGTTAGCCCTTGGATAACACTTACAAATGTGCTTTCTTCATTTCTTCATTCGCGCTCCGCTTCTAGGAGGGAAGTTGTATAGCGTACGAGAAATTCAGGCAAGCGACTTAAAAGCTTCGTTTGAATGAGTCTTTTTGAGATTCAGGACGGCCGAGTTGATTCGCCGAAGGCTAACAGTGGTCCAGCGACGCGGGAAGCTGTTTGCAACTCGCTTACGCTATTATTTTTTCTTTGCCCCCTCTCTTATTCCCCTCTATCTACACAACGATTAGATGAAATGAAAATGGAATAACCAAAATATATTTTATCATTTACATCAAACAATGGCAAAGAAATAGTGAATAGTGGTATAGCTGAGTTTCTTCTTCTTCTTTTTTTATTTTTTTTTTTGCAAACACAGAACGAATGATTATTCATATATCAAAAGATATACGACATGGATGACTCGGAAATACTGAATTATGGGAGGGAAATTTTCAGATTGGAATTTATACAAGTTTCAAGGAGTAAATAAGAATTACTAATTTCGGAAAAAAATGGAGTAATGAGAAGACTAATAAAGGACGGCAATTAACAGAGCGCTAATCTTGAAAGTGAGTTCGATGTAAGCCAACAAGGAATCACGCAACTAAGGGAGACGCGGATGACCTATGGATCAGGTATTAAATATACATGCGGAACACATCAATCAATCAAAACCCGATTGAGAAACAGTGAAATTGTAAAACACCGATTTTAATTTTTCCACAGATGCTGCCTCATTCCATGACATCATCAGCACGCACACTAAATGCCTACATGTGTTCTGGAGGCCGTGTAACAAGAAGAAGATCAAATGAAGAGTATATGCAGCATTTACCAAGATGGGCGTGCTACAAATTATTTTCTTCGCCCGACCATACTTCACCTTTTATCCTCAACCCATTGACATATGTTCACAACTTGGTGCGTGTAACTTCTGAAGTTCTCTCTAACCACATTGAAATGTCTACTAATCAAAGTGCCTATGTATTAATGGAAAGGACATCTTATTCCTTGTAACTATGTTGGCTCTTTGTTACAGCCTGTTTGCGACGAACGAACTCTCGTCATTTCCCATTAGTCAAAAGTTTTTCGTCCTGGCCTTATTGCTACTTAGGGAAGCTCCGTCACTAAGTTGACTTGAACTCTCTGAGGGGGCCTGTGGAAGTTACTGGTGCGCTTCCTCCTTGGTCTCTCTTTTTTTTAAAAAGTACACTAAGACTATCCTCTACGTCCACTCAGAGATGTGCAAAATCACCAACGTTGGTGTTCATAAAGATCAAGCTGAGATCACCAGAAAAAAATTGATCTTGAAGATCAAGATCAGATCACCAAAAAATGTAATCTTGAAGATCAAGATACAGATCGTGATTTTGAATATCACTTTTTAAGATCACCTTTATATGAATTGAAAAAGATGTAGGCTTGTAGAGTAGACAAAAATTTTGTTGCTAATCACTCTTGAAAAGTATCATTCCAAATACTCTCCTGAGGACTGAGGCAATTCAAGGATCGCATCTTACCCGTGTATTAAAATAAATTTAATTGGTGAAAATGATCTATTTACGTTTAACAATTCAAGTACATACTCGTATGGTCATAACTACAAGATATATCTTATTCTCATTCGAATCGACGTAAACATATTTTACAGTGAGAATAATAGATTGGTGGAGCAATTTTCCTGAATCAGTGGTCAATTCTCACAACTTAAACACTTTTAAGAATAATCTTGACAATTATAACATAAATAGATCAGAATTTAATGAAATTGAATAAAAGTATAATTTAAATAAAGTTCACATATGTGAAATATTTATGTGAATATATATATATATATATATATATATATATATATATATATATATATATATATATATATATATATATATATATATATATATTCCCAGAAATATTTCACATATGTGAAATTTATTTAAATGATACTTTTATTCAATTTCATTAAATTCTGATCTATTTATGTTATAATTGTCAAGATTATTCTTAAAAGTGTTTAAGTTGTGAGAATTGACCAACTTTTTCTTCAAAATTCCAACCCCAAACAAATTAGAAATAAAGAAGTTTAGAAAACTGGCAAAGAAGATTCTATGCAGATAGGCAACTATTGCGTACGAGAAGTGCAGGCGAGCGGCTTGAAAGCTTCGTTTGAATGAGTCTTTTTTGAGACTTAGTATGGCGGAGTGGATTCGCCGCTGGCTAACAGTGGTCCAGCGACGCGGGAAGCTGTTCGCAATTCGCCTGCGCTATTATTTTTTCTTTGCCCCTTTTCCTACTCCCCTCTATCTACAATGGTGCCCAGACCAGGGACGGGGAGCGTCCCTGTTTTTTTTCGTTTAATGTGTGTTATGTTATGTGGTATTTAATATAACATAACGCGTATTACACGCAAATGGGCCAAAGTGCCACCAAAGTCGGAATTATATAAAAAACTACAATAAAAAAATAAATATAAGAAAAATCAAAGAAGCAGGGATAAAAAAATGATGATGCGTCAATGCTGAAGCCATGTCATGTATTCGCTATCGTCATGTCTTCGCCATGGTCACGTCTTCGTCGTCGACACCTCACTGCAGGACAATTTGAATTAAGGTGTTCTCTTAATCACAGCTTCCCATTATTATGTCTTCTTCATCGCCACGTCATTGCCATCGGCACATCTTCACCATCGTCATTTTGCGATTTTGCGATCCTAACTTATCAGTGAAGAAAAACTATTAAATGACCTACATATATGTAGTTTCTTTTCTATTCTCCAAATTTAACCAGGTCCAAAACGCATATACTTTTTTTTATAGAATTTAATTTTATAGATTTATTGCAGGAGGCAATTACTGACAATATAAGTATAAAAACCGTAAGTAAGAGTGTTACTTTAATGTTAAACCGCTGTAAACATTTGCTTTCAGCGTAACCATTTGTCCAAAGTCACCATCCAAGAGACAACTTTGTTTGGGCTATGAACCATGCCAACAAACGAAAACAACCGTTCCACTGGTGCAGAGGAAGGTATCTTAGTTTTATACCTTTGAAGATCTTCTTTATAGCAGGATAACTATCTAAAGAGTCGAGTGCCTTTCTGGTGTCCGGCAAATAATTGAGGACTTCCGAATCTTCCTTGTTGTTAGGAGCAGAGAATATGCTGTCCATAGTTTTAAAGAAGTTGTATTCTATTGATGAGTCAGAGTCCCCCGAACTAATACCACTGCTAACATAATTAGAATTAAATACAGCCATTTGCAGCTTGTCTTTTACTTGAGACTTGATTGCTTTTTGATGGCCGAAGTTAGGCCCTTAAAACATTGATATCTATCTAAGTTTTAAATTCGTATGTGATACAAAGGCTAAAATGGCACCAGTTACCTCGGAGCTCAGCGACCAAAAAAATGACCAAATCTGTCAATGAAACCAGAGACAACTGCTTTCATTAATGGAATGTAGTCTCTCAAGCACAGGTCGTTTAGTTAGGTAGGCTCAAATCTTGCGCGGGCATCTTGAGTCACTAGGACTGTTGGAATTAGGCAACCGTAGTAGCATTCTTTCTCTGCCTGTAATTTATTGAGGGCTCCCTCAATTGGTTTTAGAACAGACAATTATTAAAAAAAATCCAATTCATTGTCTTCGAGGGTGTGTATATTCAGTTCTTCACGAGCTATATCACTTCGTTCTTATGTTTTTTTATTTGGCTTCATGAGTCGTACATTGAGTTCCATCCGGTGCCGCATAGGCACCTAAATTGGACGACAGTTATTTCCTGTCTTTTTTTCTGCTGATTTGGCTTTACCAGCAACATTCCACAGCACCGAACAATTTTCCATTGCAGAATGCTACCAAATTCAATGTGTGGGAGACACATCGCATATTATATGATAGTTTCACTGACTCCTCCCCCTGTTCTCTCAAATGTTCAGGAAACTTGTTGATGATAACCTCTTTATCTGGATCTTTATCATCATCATTTTCATCATTGTCGCCAGTACGATTCCGAACACGCACACCGTACTATTTAAAGCATTTCATCGAGTGCGATGCATTGTCGATTACTGTTGATAGAAATTTTCTATAAAATAAACCATGCTACGAGTTGATCCTGTCCAAAATTTCAGCTATTTTATCAAAGCTGTGTTACATGAAATCTTCGGCATTCCCATCGTTGATCTGTAATGTAGGAATATAAAATCAATATTTGAATTAACATCATTTCAGCTTAATTTAATAATATTGGTTAGACACGCACCTGCTAAACCGCGCCACCCAACATTCAAGAGAAGAACTATGTGATCTAAAGGAGAGGCAATTCAGCAATTCATAAGGGATAATGGTGGAAGAGCCAATATTCACATCAAAATGAAGACTCGCCAAATTGATGAATGAAGAACACATGTCGAATAATTGAAAATATCATACTATAAGTCTATCAGACTACCAGTCTATTATCAATGGTTAATTTATCAATGATAAAAAAATAATACACTAAATAAATAACATAGCCAATGCCCAGTAACTCCCAAGACACTGCGGTAATTAGGTGGCAGCAAAACTGCTGCTAGTTTTTGGTCCTATATTTTCCTCATTGTACTGGTGGTTGTTGCAAAAGTTCTAGTTAGGGTGCATCTAGACAGCACCTGGACATTCAAATTGGCGTCTGAAAAATATTTTAAAATTAAAACAAATGCAATAGGTTAGCAATGTATAAATATAAAAGTAAATATTTAGCTAGGCTTGGAAAAGTTTAATGTTCATACAAATAAGATGAATATTTAATTTAATCAGTAATTAGCTATGGAAAAGTAGCAAAATATTTAGCTAGGCTAGTGATAGCCGAATGTTCATACAAATAATATGATTATTTTAACCAGATATTATCTATGGAGAAAAACAACAAAATGCTTGAGTTATACAAACAAGAAAGAAGATCCATAAACTGTTGTAGTTCAAATCGATTCAATATATGAGTCCATTAGCCACTAGCGAGCGAATCTTATTTTTAAGGATATCCTTGCATGTTGGTAGTCCTGGTTTTTGCCTGGAAATGTGGAATATGCTTAGTGCTGACTGCTTGGTAATTTTGGCAGAGTCAGCATTTCTGGCGCTGACACTTTCTTCTTTAGCTTGACGCTTGTGAAATTTCTTCTCTGATTCATATTCACACAAAGGATCCAAATGTAGTTTCTCCACAAAAAAGGTAAATTGAACACCCTGTATAATATTTATCAGAGTATCAAACTTCTAGTTGAGATTAATAATTAAGAAGATTCCTAAATTTGTCTTTAAAAATAAATTTTTTTTACCATGATCAGTGTAATTTTCATCCTCATTAACTAAGTAGGAGATATTGCAGACAAATCAGACAGAAAGAAAGACCAATACCCATTTCAATTTTATTATAGTTAGATATCAGCATTTTTTACTGCAAGTTGCTAGTCCACAAGTGCACAATAAATTAAAATGGACGTCTATATAAATGTAGCATTAGTCTTGTATCATACAATTCACTGACAATATGACTTGAACCATTATGTTAATGTTGTTACATACTACTTAGTTACTAAGTAGTACTAACTCTGAGGTGTGTCAGAAGATTACTTGTTGAGTCGAGGCCAGCAGACAGAATTGTAGTTTTCTTTTTACACTGCATACAAATAACTTTGATACTGTTTTTTTAGTTTTTACGAGAATTTGAAATTATTTTCTGTTCCATAACACATATTAATCTTTATTACCAAAATTATTATCTAAATATATTGAATAGTGCTCTGGTAACAACCTAGAATATTTGGTTCGTGTAGGAGCCTGTTGAAGATTTAAAATTGGACTTATTAAAAGCTCAATCTGTAAATAAAATATGTTTAGAATTAATTCATTATTCACAATTACCTATAGGTTATACTTTAAGTATATATACTATTATACGTGAACATACTATATTTTTCAATATATCTATATATATATATATATATATATATATATATATATATATATATATATATATATGATAGTAAAACTTTTGGCTCCTATACAGTGGTTTCACTATCATACACAATAACTCACCATTGAGTTCTTTTACTTATATATATATATATATATATATATATATATATATATATATATATATATATATATATATATATATATATATATATCACCACTAACTCTATAATTTGAGAAGGGGATTTTTTGAGTATTTGAATAATAATTTCATCTTAGTTTGGTTATGACTTATGTTTTTATCAAGGTTATTTCTAATAATTTTTTTAAATGTCAAAAAACAAAATGGTGAAGTTCAGAAAATTCAGTTTGATATATCTTCTTCTTCTTCTTCTTCTTCTTCTTCTTCTTCTTCTTCTTCTTCTTCTTCTTCTTCTTCTTCTTCTTCTTCTTCTTCAATAACTATATTTTAGCAACGTGATATTTTGAAAGGGGGGAAATTTAGTTTAGAGTTCCTCCGTAGAGGGGAGTGGCGAAGCTATTGCCTGGTATATACGAGGGGTGGTCAATAAGTTTTGCGAATCGGTAGGGCAAAACAGAGGAAGGGGGATGTCTGTTTGTCTGGGTGTTAGGACAAGTTATGACAAGTCAGGACCTGCAGCCGCACGCCCCTGACTCGTCTATTTAAGAAGCAGTAGCTAATCGCAGATCGTCAGTCACAAATTCTTCAACAATGGAGAAGGTTGAGCACCGCGCAGTGATCAAATTTTTGACCAAGGAAGGCAAGAATGCAAAAGAGATCCATGAACGCATGGTTGCAGTGTACACCGACACCGCCCCTTCCTATGCAACCATTGCTCGCTGGAATAGGGAGTTCCGCTATGGTCGTGAGTCCCTTGAAGATAACCCCCGTCCAGGACGCCCTTCAGACGTGACCAACGAGGACAATGTGACCCGTGTGGAGAGGATGATCCTCGAAAATCGACGGGTGAAGGTCGAAGAAATCGAACGAGAACTTGGAATATCACATGGAAGTGTTATGAACATCATCCCCGACAATTTGGCTATGACCAAGGTCTCTGCCCGTTGGGTCCCTAGGAACCTCACGTCCCATGATCGACCTTAACGTCGTCAAAGTTCGGAGGAGCTGCTGCTCCTGTACAACCAAGACCCGGCGGGATTCGAGTCACGCATAGTCACAAGTGATGAAACGTGGGTCCATCACTGGGATCCCGAGACCAAGCTCGAATGCATGGCCTGCAAGCACAGGGGCTCTCCGACCCCCATCAAGTTCCGGACCCAACCCTCAGCCGGGATGATCATGGCCACCATCTTCTGAGATTCTGAGTGAGTGTTGATGGTGGACTATGCGTCTCGGGGAAGGACCATCACAGGCCAATATTATGCCGAGGAACTGGTTTGGTTGAGGAAGTGTATCCGTCAGAACCGCCGCGGCAAGTTGACACGCGGTGTCCTGCTCCTCCACGACAATGCCCCTGTCCACAAGGTCAGAGTTGCATAAGCTGCCCTGCGCGAGAGCGGATTCGAGGAGCTCAACCATCCCCCCTACAGTCCAGATCTGGCCCCTAGCGACTACTTTTTATTCCGCCAACTCAAGGCTGCACACCGTGGACGCTGGTTTGGGGACGATGAAGATGTCCAGCTCGCCGTCCAGGAGTGGATTGAACAGCAGTCGGGAATTCGAAGCCTCAGGGACAAGTGGCGCAAGTGCATTTAAGTCGAGGGTAGTTTCTTTTGAAAAATAATAAAACTCTTTTCCACATATCTCGTTTCCTTATATCCGAATTGCAAAACTTATTGACCGCTCCTCGTAGCGAGGCGATGCCTCAAATTTTCACATCTTAAACAACTACGAAAGCTTTGATTCCGCATACGGCTGTCGTAAGGATAACCTACCAGGTGCTTTAAGACCCATTTGTAACTTACGTCGTAACTCCTGGTAAGCGCAGTTCGATAACTTACTACCTAGTTTACGCCATAGCGACTGAAGCGTGGGTCGACGAATTGAAAGCCCGTTGAATTTCGTCACGGAGGCGTTCATGGGGACGGGTATAAATAGGGACCCCCTGACTCTAAGAATTAGAGCCGATTATAAGTTCATACGGAGAGGACTTGCTGATATCTACACCCATACCAGCATCTGCCGCTGCACCGATTACAAGCTCCCGATTTACTCGTCTCTCTCACTCTCACCACGAAGTCGGAATACGCTTGGGCTCGTACGACTCTCCCCGTTCCCAGGACAACCGCCATCCGAGTATTGCGTCACTATTTCCGTGTCAGGTATTTGGAATATTTCCCGTTATCAAGACCTACAGCTATTTATAAAGGACGTAAGACGGAAGGGGGGTATATTCCGTTCCTGTACCTATTGCCCGGAGTAGCAGTGCTTATTTTGTAACGACGTGTTGTCGTTTGTGGTTTAATCATGTGACATATTTAATTCACCTGTTTGTGTACTGTATTTATTTGATACGTTTACATTGTATTTAATATGATCCTTTTGTGCACTGTGTTTACATAATACATTTGAATCACTCATTGTATTATTATATCTTCGAAGATATCTAAGCACCTTCCTGTGGACCTATTTATTTCTTGTTTTTGGGCCGAGCGAAAGTTCCTCGTTTTGCCTTTACAGGTGGAGTGAGCCATCTCCAGCCCAATAGGGCAGGAAGAAGGCATCCCACAGAGAAGTTTCCTTAGTGTCACTCTTTGACCTCAGCATCAAAGGTATCTCACCTCGTTGCTCCCTTAAGATCTTCTCACCCTGCTCCAAGTGAACGACCTTCCTATCTTTTTTGGTGCGACCCAGATGACAACTCTGGAGCGTCGATCCAACAGGCATTGAGCAGCATCCTCTCACTAAGCCGAAGCGCACAGGTTTCTGTTTTCTTTGGCCAAGATTAATGTAGTGCACTTCGCCACCCACGACTTCACTCCTACCCGGACTTGTTCCTAAATGTGGTTCGTCTAGAAGTAGTGATTTCGCATCTTTTCTCGGTCTTAATTTCGAACAACGCCTCAACTACGCGGCCGATATTCGCAGCTTTAAGGTCAATCATACCCGCGCCAAGGACATTCTTCGTTCCGTGGCGTTTAGCACTTGGGGTGTTGATATGGATAACGTTCTGTTTATTTATCATTCGTTTAATCGGAGACCAAATGATATCGTTCACGTAGATCGTTCATTTGATCAGAGACCAGATGATATCGTTCACGTAGATCGCGATCTACGAAGTCGGTCTCCGTCTGATGATGACGCGTTCAACACCTCATCTATTGAGAGTTTTCTTGTCGATTTTGTAGCGATGCCAAATACTCGTAGCATGCGCGGTGCACGGTTCATTAAGTGCTTTTACGCGCGAGCACGGCCTTTCCCTAATTTTCCAACACTGCATCCGCGGTCGATCTCGACGGTGTCTATGCCTTTGAGAGACTCCATTCATACCCTAATCACGTCTTCAAGAGGAGAGCAGGATGTAGCTCTCTTACATGTACGCCTATAGTTCTGGCCAGGAAGCCACCCTGGAGAGTACCACCTTTGACTATTTTTCGTCACGCCTCTGCTCCTAATGCTTCCATAACGCCAGTACTACTACATTTTACTTTTGCCAGCCCATTTCGTGACACGGCGAATCCATACCAGTGTACACTAATGGCTCCAAATCCACAAAAAAGGATCGGTTTCCACGCCGTATCTCCTCTATTTGAAGTCAATGGGTTTAATCAGGCGCTGCGTCTGTATTCACCGCCAAGCTGGGTACATTACATCGCTCGGTTCGGGAGATAACGCGTCGTGTTCGGTTCAAAAGCCAGATCGTGATTAATATCGACTCACGAAAAGCCCCTGAGTACTCTCGGAGCATTGAAATATCTGCACCTTCTGGCTCGGCTGCCACGAGCCGAGCGGATGTGGAAAATATTTTCTGCGGGTTTCTGAACATGTAGGGATTTCGGTGAGTGAGTGTGACAAAGATTCCGCGAGGACTGGGCGACCCGACGAGCGGTTCACTCTTTCTCACATTGACTACATGACTGGAATCAGGTCAGCCCTCCTGGTTGCATTGAAAAGAAGAAGGGAGATGGGAAGAAGGGAAACTTAAAGTTTTCGTAAACCAACCACCCGATGTCTCGGTGGCTTCAGGTCTCTTTTTATCGTCTTAAAATTGGACACACTCGCGGGGGGCATTATTATCTGATTGATGGAGCGCTATCCTGCACCTTACTGCGAAGACTGCGTTGTTTCCTTAGAGTGTTCAGCTCATTCTTGTTGGATGTCACAGTTTGGGTGATCTTCGTGCGCTTTACCTGTCCTAGTTCTAGGACAAGCGGAGTCGCTACCGCTTGTCCTTTGTGGTCAGTTGGAATTCGTCCGCATATCCTTGTGAACTATACGACTTTCTGGCCACAATTTACCACTTCCTGGGCTTTATTCTCCCGATACGGCCACAATTTACCACTTTCTGACACTTTCTTTACAAGTTTTCTAACCTTTTTTTAGCTAGTTGCCGGTCAGTATTCATCCTCTCATCCCTGGATGGGGTCAGGAACAGAGGGCGTACCCCAACTGTATGTTATCCTGAGCCAAGAAGAATACCTCAACAAGATAAAAACAATACCGCACGACACCACCAAATTCAAGAATATAATCTGGAATCTCAGTAACGATCTAAAAACGAAGCTCAACAAACTCATTAGGAAAAATAACACCACCATCAACCCTATGAAGATTCCCCTAATTGAAGGCGAGTTCAGGATGGGTTACGCCTACGGCAATGTAAAAACGCATAAACCTGAAAATCCCCTTTGCCCCATTATAAGTCAAACATCAAGCGTGACTTATCACCTGGTAAAATTTTTCAACTCGATCATCTTGCCCTACACTCCATCAGACTACACGCTGCCCTCCTCTTTAACTCTTCTAGATATCCTTCAGACTTCTCAACCAGCAGCCATACTAGTTTTATGGACGTAGAATCTCTATTCGCAAATGTTCCTGTTGATGAAACCATCGAATTAATAACCAATGCCATTTACCATACTGAAGGCTCCACACCCCTCACCATTCCCGAAGACATATCGCAACAGCTCCTCCATGCATGCACAGAAGAAGCCCCGTTCTACGGTCCCGATGAGAAAATGTACGTGCAAATCGATAACGTCGCGATGGGGTTACTCCTTGGCGTCCTTTTTGCCAATTTTTACATGGGCTCAGTTAAGAACAAGATTTTCAAGAGCAATATAGCGCCCAAGCCTCCCATCTACGTGCGCTATATCAATGACATAATTTTGAATACGAATAACCTTAAACAAGTGAACGGCCTAGTTGAAACATTCAAGAAAAACTCGTGTCTGAATTTCACCTACAAAATGGAAGATGAAGGATCCCTTCCCTTCCGTGATATCCTCATAAGTGCCCAGGAGTCTAAATTTATGACACAAGTATACGTTAAAGCCACGAACTTGGGCTTCTGCTTAAACGGTTCTTCTAAGTGTCCTGAACGTTACAGGGGATCAATCATCAATGCCTTAGTTAACAGGGCAATTTCTCATTCATCCTCGTGGACGGCGGCTGTTGATCACGAACTTAAGAGGGTTTCCCGAGTTCTCGTTAACAACGGCTACCCACAAGAATCCATCGACACCACCATGAAAGAGAAAACGAACTTGGTTGCTGGCCCTGGCGTCAGGTCTACTCCGAAAAAGAGTAATATCGATCTTTATTAAAAGCCCAATATGAACACCAGCTACCTTGAAGACGAAAATGCTCTCAAAGCCATTCTCCATCGTAACGTGACCTCAACCGACCCTAATACGGATATTAATCTAATTATATACTACAAGACAAAGAAAACAAGTAGTTGCATCATGAAGAACAGTAGTCTCCCCCCAACGAGCGAACTCCAGGAGACTAACATCATGTACGAATATTCGTGCAAAGTCGGTGACTGCGAACACCGCAATTCAAAGTACATCTGTGTAACCTCCACAACCCTGTTAAGGCGACTGACAGCTTACCTTCAAGATGGCGCGATTAAAAAAAAAAAACAAAAACACTCACACTCTCATGGTACTACCCTAACCCGTGAAAAACTGAATCAGGACACCTCCATCATCCTGAGACTCCAAAATTTCAGAAGATTGCGGATGGCCGAAGCCGTCATCATTCAAATTAAGAAACCGGCAATTAACGTGCAACTTCAGCCTGAAACTATACTCCCGACATCTCGGCGTCTCCGAGTTGACCGCCGTTAAAAGAAGCGCGTTTTCAAATTTAATTTTCCTTTGCCTCCTTTGCCAGAGAACTAGATCGGAGTGACAAATAGTCAGACAATTTGAGCCTTCCAATTTTATGTTTCTTGTAGCACTTAGTTTTCCCTTAAAAATTTCCCGCGCCATGATTGGCCAATTTTTTTAACACTTATGTTCGCGTAGAAATACTATATATATAATGTAGCAACTTTTGAATAATTCCACCAACGTAGACGCAAAAAAGTTGGAAAATGCAGTTATATGTACTTGGTGATATTGAACTCAAACAAGGAATACTGTTTTACTCGGACCCCGAAAGATTACAAAAAAATACAGTGTGGAAGGATAATAAAGGACAAGAAATAAACCATAACAGACAGGACAACCGACATACACTAACATGGAAAGGACCAACAACAGACTAGGTATAATGACACTGAACGTTAACGGATGGACAGGAAAAAACACTGTTTACAGTAATATATTTAGGGATACAGACCCACACATCATTCTTATCAGTGAACATAGACTCGACACAAGAACACAGAAAATGAAAATCTCAAACTACACGACATTAACAAAAAACTGCTCCCAGGAAAGGTGGCGATTGCGATAAAGAGAGACCTCAAGTTCAAACACCTGCCTGAGCTTGTTGAATCCTTTATAGCGATAGCGACCCCGACTCTCGTCAGAGATCTTGTGGTAGCGGCAGGGTACCAACTCCCTAGGAGAAAGTACCCACTGCTACTACACAATTTCAACACACTATGTGGGCACTAAAGAAAAGTCTTTTTCGGAGGAGACCTAAACGCTAACTTAGGAGAAGCAAAATACAAAAAGACTAACGAAAGAGGCAGGAATCTGCAACTCTTATTGGACCGAGACCGACTAGACATAATTGCACCTGACTTCTCGACATTCGTAACTTTGAGCACAGCGTCGAGGCCAGGCATAATCTTACCCAGCTGCAACTTCCTTTTCAAGCATCATAACATTCCGGGACCGCCCGTCCTGAGTGATCACATACCTATACTTACAACTATTTCCCTTTCACCAATTCAGATCCCGGTACAGACAAGGAAGTCCTTCGACCGAGCCAACTGGGAGAGATACCGGGAAATGCTGAGAGAATACCAGCCAGCAGATCTGAATGGCGCAATACTCGAAGAAATAGAAGAAGAGCTAGAGCTATTGACAAACTCGATCATCAAGGCAGACAGGAAGAGCGTCCCGACAACATCATACAGAACGCTCCCCCAGCCAAGATGGACAAACGAGATGAGAAATATAGCAAGGGAACATAGGGAACTCTATCACCGGTTGAGACGCACGGGAACGTGCAGGGAATTAGTGGCCGAGATGCGCCGCCTCGAAGCTGAGCTTACTCGAATAATCAGGGAAAAACAGACGGAGATATGGGAACAGCTAATTGACAACATTCAGAACGGAGACAATCCCAATAAATTCTGGAGACATAAAAAGACTCAAGGGTACAAACATAAGGGAAAAAACACGAATCAAGGAACCAAAAGAACTCGAGGAACAGTTCAGGGAGCACTGGAGAGAAGTCTTCTCAATAACACCAGAGGACAACGAAGACTTCGACTTAGAGTTTGAGGGTGAAATCATCGACGAGCTGAATGATGTTATCGAGCGGACCTACCCGTACCCGCACGTCTCTGAAGAGGGAAAGATGATGGGTCACAGAAGGGCAATAACAATGCAGGAACTCGCTGATGCCATCAAAACCTTCAAATAAAAAGCTTCAGGTTGGTCAGGAATAACAAAAGCGAATATAACCAACGCTCTACCGCAAGTGCATCAGGGAATGTTGAACGTAATGAACGCAGCCATGAACACCGGCTACTTCCCCGATGCGTTTAAACTTGCAAAGGTTATATTCATCCTGAAGGGGAGCAGACCTCCCGACCAGCTCCTAAACTATAGGCAAGATCTTTGAAAAGATCGTAGCCGACAGGCTACAGAAGCAGCTACCCGAGAACGATGCGCTTAACTACTAGCAGCAAGGATTTCGCATAATAGTAGAAACCAACACCGCGCTCGCACTCCTATCAGAAAAGTTAGCAAAATCCAGGGCGGGGGAAAAGTACCTAGACGTAGTCCTCAGGGACGTACAGAAGGCCTTTGACAAGGTTTGGCTGATGGATCTGCAATTCAAGATCGTAAACCTTTGGCTAAACCAAGTCAGTGAAAAGATCCTCTGCGATTATGTGATTGAAAGAAGAGCGCAGATACAGATCGAGGGCCACAGGAGACCGGAATTTAGCCTCGAGGCAGGTGTGCCACAAGGTAGCTGCCTCAGCCCTCTACTTCATAGCATCTTTACGATAGACCTTCCATCACCAATCAAGAATGATGCGATGTATCTGCAATATGCAGATGACATCACGCAGATTGTTTGACCTAAAGCACTTAAAAATAACAACTTATGACCTAAATCCTTAATATGTCTTAAATTACTTAAATCACTTATGCTGATAAAAGTTTTTCAATAAACTTAAAATGTATTAATTCAGCTAAAACTAGAATATAAAGGCTTGAACGCCTCAAAAATATATAATTATTTAAAATATGTTTATATAAAGTAAATAAAAGGTATCAGTAAATGTATATTTGGAATTAAAAATAAACAGATTGTGTATGCATGAATTTGTATGAAAGTATAAAAGTTAGAATAAATATAGATGTAAATAAAAGAAAAAGATAAAGTATATATATATATATATATATGTGTGTGTGTGTGTGTGTGTGTGGATACATAAAGTTTAAAAAAAAGAAAAGAAAAAAGACAAAAATATATATATATATATATATATATATATATATATATATATATATATATATATATATATATATATATATATATATATATATATATATATATATATATAAAGAGTTTATCAAAATGCAAGAACTGTTAAAGCATAAAGATACAAAAGAGTGAGAAGAACATAGCAAAACAAAAATGCAAGAGATGCCCCAATCACCAGGGTAAAATATCAATGGTGTATTTTCACCAAATTATCTCTACCACTATCTATCTATTACTAAAAACTTTGAATAATTCCATTTCTATTCATTCCCTGAAGATGACCTAACATGGTCGAAAGCGTCTAGGAATAAAGAATGTCATTCGCGGATGTTTTTTTTCGCCTTCAAGACCCCATTAAAAAACTTGTAAGAAATATTAAGAAAATACAAGTTAAAATGAATAACGCTGAGAAGTTCCCAAAGTAGCGCGTGAGTAGAGCAATGATTGCAGAAAATCCCACAGGAAGAATGAAAATCAGTTTCCAAATACTTTCAAACTTTGTTCAGTTTATTCTCAAGAAATAGATAAAAAATTACTTTACAAGAATGGTATATATAGGAGAAAACTAGACGACGCTCCGACTACGTACAAGGATAGAGGCAAAACATTAGGCGTGAAAAATAAAAATAAATTATCATAAAACTGGAATTAAACACAGGTGCCGAAGGGTAAAGACATATAGATAGGATCTCTTCCAAAATATCCACGTGTGAGAGAGTGTTTGTGAAATGTAGAAATATAAGATATAAGTAACATAACTATGAATACATATATATGCAATTATAAATTCATTGTTTAATAAGCAAAAGAAATATAACAAATTTAATAAATCAGAGGGCTAAGATTTAAAATGGACAATTTCGTTTAAATTAAGCCTTTTAATGACAGGCGTCCAGTTTAAAGAGACCGGGGAATATATTGAAATTAGGCGAGGAATTAATGAATGAACATTCAAAAATATTTCTTTTAAAATAGTTATCTGAGTTGTAAATAAATTTAGCCGAATATAAATTAATAGGATGATTATTTCAGATGAGTGAACAGAGAAAGCACTATTACTTTCACCTATTCTAATATTGTATTTGTGTTGGGTCAAACAAACATTTAATGGTATTCCAGTTTGCCCAAAGTATTGCTTAGGGCAAACTACATAATCGACAGAATGTCCCCACCCCCCTATATTCTTGTGTTATTTTGAACCAACATTTTGTACTTAGTAGACTCATACTTAAATATGACTGTAATGTTTAAACATTTCAGGAGACGAGGAAGAAAGGAAAAGGCACCGGAAAACGCTAAAACAAGCGAGTTCTTAAAATTGTATGCGGGAGGGATTTCAATTCGGTAAAACGTCTTTTTTGCCGAATCTAATCACCTTGTGGTGGAGCGAATGTGAGAGTATTTGTAGGGTCATTCTCCCACCCCCTTTCTAGCAGACCTCTCACTCCCTTTGTAAGAATGTGTGTGTGAATGGGGGGATGTTTTTATATAGGTATATATAAAATGGATTTCATGTTGTATTATAAAATATTTTTATCTATTTCCAGAAGCCACTCTATAATTTTGTTAAAATTTCAACAGGAGATTGTAGGATTTGAAGTAACTTAATTAAAGTTATTGTACGTCCCGTTTGGACGGAAGAGCTTTAATAGCCTAAATTCGCGACCGGATCGCATTAATATTGATAAGCTGGGCTCGAATGCGCCAGGCATTTAACGCGCGCACCAAAATTTTGGTCACAAGAGTGACAGCCGGCAAGACTTTGCCCCGGGGGACACCCAAACTGAAAAACGTGGTACCACGTAAGCAAACAGCCTCTTTTGTTGCTTGATTGTGTGTTTTTTAGGCCTCTTTTGTTCGATTGTGTATTTGTCTTTTTGTTTGCTCGTTCGTTTAGTTATATTTATAAATATTTTGTTTTATGATAGGATTGATTGTTTTTTTTATATATTTATAACGTGATTGCATAGTAAATTAATCTCAAATAAATTTAGCCATATTTTTCTAAATAAAGGACTGTATATACAATCCGTTTCATTTCTCCCTCGATTTCTCACGTCCGACTTAGTGTAGGAAGCAGGTTGGATAAATTGGGGATAAAGAATAGGTTCGGTGCCCGATACAACCTGACAAGAAAGTTGCGAGGGCAACAGAGGTTGTTACCTATTTCAAAGATCTTTGAAATGTCAATATCCAAGAATTCAGGGCTGATGACCTACAACCCTCGGAGAAACATTGAAGTAAATACAGAACGTTTGACTTTATCGCTATGACCAGAATAAAAATGAATGTAGGAACCATCGTTGGTAGGGTTCCGATGGGTGGAAAATTTAAATCCAGACGGAGTCTTGTGAATTAGTTTGTTTGTTGTTTTTAGGGAGACCATCTGGCGACTGCCTACTTGGGCATAAGACGCCGTACTTCACCACAGACTACGACTAGGCTATATTAAAAAACAAATAACAAGGATAAAAAGACCATAGACTGAAAACAAAAAAAAATAAACAAAACAAAACAAAAAGGTAACAAGGAAGCGTGCTCCAGCGTAGGAGGGAGGCCCGCCTCCTTCAAGAAGTAAAGTCCACAAGTCAGTGTGCACGACCCCTTCCCGAGTACAAGGGACAATCGGTAGCGACTCCGCTTATCCCGGTGCCGGGACAGGTAACGTGCACGAAGATTGCCCAGACTGGGACATTCAACAAAGATATGCCGAGCAGACTGGGGGACAACGCTGTCTTCGCAATAAGGCGCAGGCGAGAGCTCCATCAAATGGCGGTTTCTCGCGCGTGTGTGCTCAATTCGGAGACAACAGAAAGCAACTTGAAGTTGTCGTGACATTGGGAGGTAGGTCCATGGGAACAGTCGCAGCGCAATTGCATGCAACTTTGAGTTCCCCTCGACTGTCTCCCATCTTCTTTGCCAAGCAGCCCGGAGAGCTGCCTGCATTTTTGCCATGTAATCTGTATGAGGAAGAGCGAAACGCTGGTCTGGCCGTACAGTCCTCGCGGACCCTTTGGCTCCCTCATCGGTGTGCTCATTCCCCGCAATTCCTACATGTCCCGGAGCCCAGCAGAAGATAATCTCGAGATCCGCCCGGCTCGCCAACCCATGGAAACATGGATATCGCGAACCAGGGGATGCGGAGATTCCAGTTCCCCGTGAGCACTCACGGCGCTTTGTGAATCGCTATAAATCACAATCCGGTCTCTGAACTGGGCACGTCGCGTTATCTTCCGTACCGAGCGGTGTATTGCAACCAACTCGGCCGTGAAAACAGACGCAACGCCTGGCAGAGCCCCACTGTCTTTAAACAGCGGTGATACGGTGCAAACTAGGAAAGGAACAGGGGAAAGTTTGGACGTGGCAATGAAACACAAACAAACGCACGCTTGTCACAAGTCGGGAGGCCTGGGTCACTAACGACTTACACGTAGCCTCGATTTAGCGGGAAGGTCTCCGGGGTGGCGTGAGAGAGATTCCCAGTTATCAAGCGGGTCGCCAGAAAGGAAAATCCTTGCTTGGTTCACGACGTCGCGGAATCCCCTTTTCTTCGTAATGCTTGACTCTTGGAGTACCCATCAAGGCGTCTTATCGCCAAAAATGCTTTTCCTGGCTGTAGATTGGAGACCGCTCTCTCTCTCTCTCTCTCTCTCTCTCTCTCTCTCTCTCTCTCTCTCTCTCTCTCTCTCTCTCTCTCTCTCTCTCTCACTCTCTCTCTCTCTCTCTCTCTCATGGAAACACCTCGTGGCTCTCTTCTATAACATCTCCTTTCTCCCAAGATGGCACTTCGAGGAGAAAGTGACATTGGACAATAAAAAAAGGTTGCACGTTATAGTTTGGCGACCAAACACGCATAATTGGAGGGTATATAAACGGATCAGACAAATACAAAATTAAATACTAGTGGAACAAAGGGCAAAATATAACTACAAATTATTACAATAAAAAATATATAAATAAAAATGATTGACAATGGTTACAGTAATCTTGAATACCTTTTAAATGGGGATCATCATGTTCGGTTAGCTTCAACCTGAATTATACAATAGTAAAAGGATTTCAAACTACACAAAGACAAATGATACAAGTACAAGAAGATACATGTTTATATAAGAAGTTACTACTGAGTATTTACAAGAAAAAAAATTCAGTCTTAGAATCACAAAATGTTGCAGGATTACCTTGGGATGGAACCCACTAAGTTCCTGCTCAAGCTATCCGCAATGCAGTTATCATTCCCCTCTATGTATAAGATTTTAAACTAAAATTCCTGGAGGAACAAACTCCATCTCAATAATCTACCATTATTGTTTTTGATATTACTCAGGTATGACAGAGGCTGGTGGTTGGTCCCTATTACAAATTCTTTTCCTACAAATTATATCCTAAATTTTTGTATCCCCTAAATTATCGCTAGTTCTTCGCACTCAATCACAGCGTAATTACGTTCTCGAGGAATTAATTTTCGGTCGCGTAAGCGACGGGAAATCTCTCCCATTTTCTCTGTATTGTATTAACACACACCCTATCCCCTCGTTACTCGCATCCGTTTGGATACCAAATGGTTCATTTGGGTCGGGAAAGTGGAGGATTGGCGCAGACGCTAATTTCCCTTTGAGCTGCGTAGAACTGTTGATAGACAAAGGTGTCCACTCGATAAGCTCAAGGGTCTTTTTCCGTAATAACTCGCACAGGGGGGCGGAAATAGATGCAAAGTTTCTAATAAATTGCCTTAGAAAGAGGCGGAACCCTTGAAGGACCGTAATTGCTTTTTATTCGAGTGTAAGGGCATTTCTACGATAGCCAGTATTTTCTCGTCCTGGGGAGCTAGATGGTTGTTCCCAATATGGAATCCTAAATAATTTATTGTCTCAAACGCGAAGTGGCACTTGCTGAGCCCGATCGTTAAATTGTGTTCCTAGGGGTAATTGTCAGATGCAATTCCGTTGGCTCCCTTTCGGTCTGGTGACAGCCTGCAGTAATTACAACCTCATGATAAGGAGAATTTTTGAAGTCTTAATCCACACTTATATATATATATATATATATATATATATATATATATATATATATATATATATATATATATGTCGTAGGTCAGGTAAAGACCCACTTTACTCGGTTCCTTTGATCCTCAAGAAGAGAGTCTACGTGCATGGATTAGCCGTGATGTGCGTGGGAATTTACGAGTATAGACATGAACAGAGTGCGATTAAATTTGGCCGTAACAATCTACTATATTGGTGGTTCGGGGGTATCAAAACTTAGTTAAACAAAATAAGCTTTACTTCTAAGAAACTAATCTATATATATATATATATATATATATATATATATATATATATATATATATATATATATATATATATATATATAATTTAACAAGAGAATAATACAATATACAATTGGGTTAGGTGCAAACTGGGGATGGAATAGGGAAAAGTTTGGACGCGGCAATGAAATACAAACAAACGCACGCTTGTCACAAGTCTGGAGGCCTGAATCACGAACGACTCACACGTAGCCGCGATTTAGCGGGAAGGTCTGCGTGGAGTGGATGGAGAGAGAGAATCCTGTCAACTGGGAGTTATGATTACCACGGGTGACCACGAGAGTAGGAACTGAGGGAGTATGTCACCGAGCTAAAAGCGATACCGGGATTCAGACAATAGCCTCTAGATACTAGGCTATTAATTAGCTTAACGGGATTCTTGCCTCGGAGTGGAATCTGATCGGGAGAGTTGCGCGACGCGTTCGGTCAAAGCGAAAACGGGCGAATATTGGCGATGTTCGCGGCGGAGACGAGACCATACTAAATTCTTAATTCCATCGTTTGGGTATTTATACGAGGCAGCCGGAAGTGGCTTGCTCTGAGCGGTGAGAGAGATACTATCAGTTATCAAACGGGTTGCCGGAAGGGCAAATCTTCACTTAGGTTTACGGCGTCGCGGAATCCCTTTTCTTCGCGACGCTCGACCCAGCACGGCGTCTTATCGCTGGAAGTGCTTCTGCCGGCTCTAGATTGTAGATTTGCTCGGCCGCTCTCTCTCTCTCTCTCTCTCTTCTCTCTCTCATGGAGACACACCGTGGTTCTCTTCTATGACATAGTCAAAAGTTGTACCCTCCAAGGGGGCGTCCAGGGAAGTACCAGGGGCGCCACCGGCCCGAGAGCTATACCTAGGTCTCGAAGAAGTTTCCTAGCCCTAAATCCAAAGGCATTAGGGTATGACTGGCGTCTCTCGGAGGCATAGGCACCTTCGAAGTCTGCTGAGGATACAGTGATAGCTGTTGGTGACTGAGAGAGGCTCCGGGCTCGCGTGTACAGTCGAATAATGCATTATGCACTGCGCAGAGCGAGTGACATCTCCCCAACATCGACAACTAGGTTCTCAATAGGGAAAGTGCGGAAAGCACCGGTCGCCAGGCTAAGGCCGAAGTGGTGGATCGAGTCCACCTTCCGCAATACACGGTCGGCTGTGGGTGCATAAAACTCGCATCCGTAGTCGAGCTTCGAACAAACAAACGATCGATAAGGCTGCGAATATGAGCCCCCCAGGTGAGGCGTCGGTTAAATACAAGACCAAGGAAACGGCGCGCACCACAGGCGCACCACATTGAGAAACAAGTCTAGGTCACGGTGGAGCCGTGGATAGCGGCAGAAGTGCACCACCTTAGTCTTGGCCAAGGTAAACCGAAACCTGTGCGCTTCGGCATAGTGAGAGACGTGGTTCAATGCGTGTTGGAGTCGACGCTCCAGAGTTGGAATCTGGGCCGCGTCAAAAGATATCGAAAAGTTGTCAACGTAGAGCGTAGCCACGGCATCTTCCGGCAGCACGGAGGTGATGCCGTTGATGCTCAGGGCAAAGAGTGGAGTGTGACACTGAGGACAGTTCCCTGCGGGATACCCTCTTCTTGCTCCATTGGGCCGCAGAGGGCTCTCTCCACCCGTAGGCGGTCGACAATCTCGCAAAAATTCAGATATAATGATTGGGAGGCTTCCCCTCGCCCCCATTTCTGAGAGAGAGAGAATCTTCATGATACCGTATCGGCATGTGGCATCATAGGCCTTCTCCAGATCGAAAAACACCGTGGCGTACTGCTGTCTAAGAAGGTAGGCCTAGCTGACGGCATTTTTCCTGTTGAAGCAGAGCATCCGACGTAGAGTGGAACTTGCGGAAGCCGCACTGTGCAGAAGACAGATGGCCTCCTCTGTGAATTACTAGATCTAAGAACAGGAGGACACCATTTTATTTAAGTTCAAGGGTAAATTTAATTCAAGGAACCAAAGAATTTAGTTCAGTGAGAAAACCATTGACATCCTTAGAAGTAGGCCACAAACAAATAATATCGTCCTTGTATCTGAACCAAACAAGGGGAAAATCGATAATAGTGAGGAGTAAAGTAGTTTTAAAAAACTCCATATATAAATTAGAGGGCAGGAGATAAACAATTTTCCATAGCTAAACCAAACTTTTGAAGATAAAATTTGTCATTAAAAGAAAACTTAAACTTTTTGGTACACATGAAGATGAGGTCAATAAAAATATTAACAGGCAAAGGAATATCAGCGTTACGTAATTTATTACTAAGGAAGGGAGAAATCGTTAACCGGCACTTTAGCAAAAAGAGAACATACATCTAAACTAACACGAGAGAAATTATTAGAGTAAGTAATGGAGTTAGGTTTATCAATAAAGTCGTAACTATTTTTATATGAGATTGAGGAATGGTAAGGCCCGATTGTTCTGGGGCTTTTTGACGAAATGAGCGGAGGGCGCCGAGTGGTTCTTTTTCGGTAATCTCGGCGTCTCCATCGCGTTGTCTATCCACCTGGTGGTGAGGGTGCGTCTTGTGCATTTGGTCGTTAAACTCGTCTATGGTGTTGCTTTTAAACTCTAGGTCATTGTCTTCGTTTTCCTCGTGTCAATTATACTGTTGTTTTTCAAAATGAGATCGTTAACTTTTGTCGTTTTATAACGACAATCCTGAAGTCGTTACAAACGTTATAAGTTGTTATAAAACGACAAAAGTTAACAATCTCATTAGGAAAAACAACATCTACCAAAATTCAGGGATCTTGAAGTCTACGAAGATAGTTTACGAGTTTAGTTGCCCGAATGAAGTTTGTAAGCTTCAAAACAACTCAAAATATGTTGGTATGACTACTACTACATTTTCGAGGCGCTTGGCAATGCATCTGCATGATAGAGCCCGCCAAATCATATGGAGACCGTACATAACATCAGTTTAACCTGGAACATATTGGGTAATAACACAACGATCAAAAGAAAAGAGGAAAATAAAGCTAGGGTAAACACTTCAGAAGTCTTCTTAATTAACGAAGAAAGGCCAGCCATCAACATCCAGAGTGTGGGTTGGAATCGAACTTTAAAGTTGCTTTAAAATTCCGCTTACACAGGAGTGGCCCGTTCCCTTGATATAACGTTTAAGCGAGAAGGAATAAATATCCCCTAAAATCCGTTTTCTTCTGACTCCACCATTCTTCACGATAAAGGAGGAAAGACACTCTGAAGATGATCGCATAGATCGAAAGCTCAGCAATTAAAGTCAAGTTAATCTCTTTAAAAAAGAGATGAAGGTAGGAGAAGTTGTTTACCATTTACAAGATAAACTAAAAAAGATAATAAGAAAAATAGAAAGTTTCAAAAGAAAATTAATAAAGGCGAAATTTACTATGGTCTTTAACAAAATAAGCATATATATATATATATATATATATATATATATATATATATATATGTGTGTGTGTGTGTGTGTGTGTGTGTGTGTGTTAATAACAAAATTGGGATGTGAGAAAAAGGACGGAATCGATTAAATCACGTAATCGGATGCTTCCCGTTGGGTGCGACGGCAAGGCTCTGTCGACCCGAATTCCCTTTCCATAGTGACCCCCTCCCCCCTCCACTTTAACCGCTGGCAAGCCTCTCCCCCTACCCTATATCACAAAAGAGACTACAACGAAGCCACTATAAGTACCACAACGCCCAGTTATGCCCTCATTATACTTCGCGTTTGAATGGCGCTCAATGCCCCCATCTATGGGTGCTTCTCACTAAAACTCTTAAAAGCCTCGTCGCCCCACAATTCGAAACACATTTGCTGGAATATGTTTTATTTCCCTTAAGTAGAATGTATTATTATTGGCAAAATTGTTTCTAATTAGAGGCCCACTTTTAAAATCACCAGCTAATGACAACCGCGACAAAAGTACCGAACACAACGCGACTCTTAGATTATAAATCAAGTCACATTTAAAATGCAATATCAATGTCTCAATTAAAATCTCCCATATATTTAGAGTGAGGGGGTCATTGTCTTGCAGAAAATCGATAGTTCTTCCATGATGAATAAAAAGCTTTCGAACGACATTTGAGAACATCCTTTCCCTCCCCTATTGCCCCCACGTGCCTGATTCGCTGCCTCCCTTTATACCTCTTCTACCCATCTGACGAGAGTACAATGGGGAGGCTGATTCAGGCGAGCCAGTCAACGGAAGCTCGACAAAGCAGAAACCCCCAAGTACAGCCCTGGCATCACACACCAACCACGGTCACGCGATCTAAGAGTGTGAATTAAGATTGGACACACACACACACACACACACACACACACACACATATATATATATATATATATATATATATATATATATATATATATATATATTTATGTATGTCTGTCCATCTATAGGAAGAAAGTTTAGATAATATATATAAAAACTAAAAGTGTATTCTTGTGTAAAGTTTTCCGAGGAAGATAATGGAAGTGGTCCCGAGTCTCTAAGTGCCTTCCAAATGGAGCTACGAGCCCTTTTTCAAACTAACCCCGACTGTTCGATCGAAAGAACGTGAGTTGGATTTAACCCCCCCCCCCCCCCCCCCCCGAGACAGGTTAATTTTACCCTACATCATTTTTCACATGTGGGAAGCAAAAGCAATCTGTTTGTCTATGCACCACAAAGAAAGACGAATAATATTGTCTACCAAGAAGTGTTATGATGTAGCATTGGTTAAAGAATAATTTTTAGTAAATATAAGAATTTCAATCTTTATCTTGCTTATGATTTCTTATTTTACCCAGGAAACGCCGGGTACCTCATTCAGTGGCTCATAAGTGAGCCTTAGAACCACTAGGCAGGACAATGTAGGACGTCAAGGATTGTGAGGCTCCTATGGGAGGTGTCACTCTTTTGAAGTAAGCTGATTTCAAGCAGACACTTCTAGAGATCCCTAAAGGAACCATGGCAGATGAGATCCGAGCTTGCCTAAAATCATCTTTGTGTAGGAATATTAGCACACTGTCTCTAAACACAAATATGAGAGCAGAGCTCTTTGGTTATCAACTGTCAGCACAATTTGCCAAAGAATTCTGACACTGGGAAATGGCAAAGTACCACTTGATGCTGATGGTGGAATAGAAACATCTCCTCTCTGCATAGTCATTAATACTAATGATAATCTGAAGGCAAAGAAATTACCCAATCTTCAGCAAAACTACAAAAACTACAACTTACATATATAAATATATATATATATATATATATATATATATATATATATATATATATATATATATATGCAAAAATAATCACCAAAGAACACGTGTTCTAAGGCGCTTTCGTGATGTAAACACGAAGCGCTTGGGTTTATTCTGCGTATTATTTTCCTTTGGGGTATTTCAAGCACATATATATATATATATATATATATATATATATATATATATATATATATATATATATATATATATATATATATTGGACAATTACTACACTTCTAACAAAGATCATTTTCTCGTTTTCGGTATCTGTCAGGAATCGATGCTAACGATTGATAAATCCCTACGAGCAGGTGACATCGTATTCGAACACTTTGCTGTAGTTAGTTTCCGCTTCCTAACAGAGCCTCAAGGGTGAGAGACGTGTGCGAGATTAGGCGAGGACAATCGGTATTGATGCCAAAGGTTTTAGGTGGAAAGCGAGGGGGGGATGGGAAGCAGTGGATTGGAAAGTGCAGAACTCTTAATAATTTGGGTCCTAAACTCTATAGCAAATCACTGAAACTCGAATAACAGAGGCGTTGTGCGAGAAAAAAAATGATTAACGAAGGAAGGAGCGACATGGTTAAGTAGAAGAAAGAAGACCAATCGCAAAATGCAAACCTGGCTAGTGCGAAATACTACACCATAAACACTTTAGAGGATGGTAATTGTATGTATTGAAGATCTTAATCGGTTGTGACTTGCCATCAAGATGTAATTAATTTCTCAAAAAAATTTCGTCACTATTCGTCCTGAACATTTTGCCTACCATGTTTAAGTTACCAATACCATAGAAATGTCCTTTTATTTTTCATCAGCCTTCGCCCGTCTTTAAGTATTTAAGGTTTGTCAGATGAAATTTCTATTGAAGTGGAGCTAACTTAGCGGGGAAGAAAGGTTGTGGGAGAGATGAAAGAAGGGAAATACTAAATTGATTGAACCGCAAGAGTCAGAAGAAACACTCAAGAGTAAATTCATTAATGATTTAAGAATGTTAAAAATCATCGCGAAGAACTTTAAATAAGTCCAAAACAGTTCTAAGCAATTACTTAATACCCCCAAGACAAGTATTTCATTAACTGTACTTGGGTTTAATAAACGAAGTCAATTCTTTTGCATTTTACTGTATATGCAAAAACATTAATCAAGCAACTAGCCAAATGTGCCTGATATACTAGGCATACTGCATTGAAAAAAAAATACGACTCATTTCAAGTCGAGGTAACTAATTAAAATGTGAATGATTTAAAATGGAAACACTCTTGGGATTATTCTATTAATAAGTCCGAAAATATGAAACACCGAATGGAACTTCAACCTATAAGAGCAAATTATGAACGGCTGAGACTGATACATTCGAACCAATTCTAAAATCCCATGTTAACCACGGAGTATTAATCGAAGGGCGGCGTTAAACTTCAGAATTGCAATATGAAATTGACTTTAGTCATCTTATGTCTATACAAGTCTTCAAAACTTTCTCCTACATGTGTATGTCATGTCCATCACCAAACGTTAAGCTAAGCCCATTAGGGAAGGGTGGCTTGGAATATTCTCCCAACGAGCTCCCTGTCTCCCGCCAGCTGCCCGCTCTTGCACAAAAGAATGGGACTATATTTGGAGTAGAGGGCCTTGTTTAAACGGGCCAACGGAAAACTCCCGAAAAGAGGCAGGAATTGATTATATCAGTGGCTTTGGGCAAGCTGGTGACTGGCAGATGTGGAAACCGGAATCCAATAGGGGAAAATATTTATATTGTGTCAATAATATTTTTTTCCTTTCAAATTATCATTATCATATGTTTATATATCAGGCTATGGAGCTGTCTTTCAAAGGATGCTTCGCAGTTTATCGTATTCTTTTCTTTTCTTTTCTAGGCAAAAAACAACAGAGCATTCCATTAGAACGATTACGTTTTTGATGAGGTTCTTAAAGGAAGTGTTGAAGTTAAAGAAGGTGAAAATATGTGGTAGGACTGGTATTCAAATTGTAAAAAAGGAAACTAGACTAATTATTAGGCCTCTGAGGCCACACAACTCTACCGAACTAGCTCCCATTCGAAATGAAGGCTAGTACCCTCGTTTGGTATATTGAGAATATCCGACAATAATCAATCAAGTAATCAAAATAGTCAAGAGGTATTTACTCTAACTAATCCAACAGCACACTCAGCTGAAAACATATAACTTACATATCTGTCACTTCCATGAATGCATACGGGCAAGGAGACCACCATTATGGACGATCTCATTGCAACGATTCGATAATAAAGATGCGATTGTCAATCGGTCGAAACGTTCACAACAGACAAGAAAAATGAATGTTTAAATAGATTAGTAGAATTTGAGGGTCTTTTTCGGAACAAGCCCAGCAGCGAATTAGGCGTTAGAGGCTATTGTGAGGTTAATGTTCCGCTAAGGTTAGGTTGGAGAGCGAATTTGCAAAAATGGACATATTATAAAACTCTCATAGGCATCTTCGTGTTCCTATTGTCGCTGTAATAAGCGTAAATGCAATTTCAGTATTGGATTGCGAAAAAACACTTGTTTAAAAGAATCAAAATTATACTTTGAGAAAATCGTTTATTTCATTCACGTAGGGTGCAAAGTGTCGACAACTGCTATTTTTTTTGTGTTAAAGAGCTTAAAATATCAACAAAAGCCATAACATTCTGCCCCTAAACCTAACCTAAACTAAGCTGCAGGCTGTACTCACACTACGAGCCTCGAATGCCATAGCTTAACTTTATCTTAACTTTAACCTCGCGATAGCCTCGAACACCTAATTCGCTGCCGGGCCTGTCCGAAAAAGACCCGAATTTGCCAAAGAAGCAAACTTTTACATTAGGAATTTCTACGAAAGGAGACAAACCATAAATGGTCATAAATGGGACCAAATAGAACCTAAAATGAAATTGATCTCCATTCTTTTCGACTGGAAAAATCTCCTCGAAGACAAGTTATCGATCGCTTCATTTAACAAAAGTAGCCATCCCACTAGTAAGAAACTAGATTAAGGATGATCTGATGCAAGTGGAAGTTAAAGTCATGGGAAAAAGACGATCAAGGATAAAGATATTAGGTAAACTAAAACTAAATTGACGCATTCGAATTACTCTAGCAAACTAATTTAAGGAAATTATTAATCAACTAGTAGAATCCTCAATCGTAAAACAAACGACAATATAAGAAGCGACTTTAGAGCGAGCAAACTTAGTAATCACATCAGAGCAAACACGGTTTAAAGTAAAATAATAAGACTAATAAAAGACTTTCAGGGGTTAGATCCCCACCCCCCTTCCCAAAGAAGGAAAAAGTAATTAACTTAAAATGGCATATGCAAGCGATGCCCTTATCGCCCTTATCCCCTCTCTAGCAGATAAAGACTTTCATCCCTAGGCACCAGATTTGACCACAACCAGGACGGGCACAACATTCCAGCCTGCGTAAGGAACTTGTCTCCTATTGGCAGCGCACCGACTCTGAGGCGTGAGCGTAGAAAACAACATCCATTATTCCCTCTTATCTTCCTGCGCACACAACACATCACCCTACCGACATGAGGCCCTCCCTCGATGAACGAAGGGGCCCATGTTCGCTTGTCGGTGGCAAAACGCAGTATTACCATCTCTTCCTGAGCCCCCCACCACGCCTGGCAGTGATTATCATTCTGATCGTTATGCAAATTTCATTATCGGATGGGTCGGGACTCTCGTTCATGGTTGAAAATAGACCGGTAGGACAATCAACTAACATATTTTATTTGAGCATTGCAGGTTAATTCTAGCTTGTAATATATATATATATATATATATATATATATATATATATATATATATATATATATATATATATATATATATATATATACGTGTGAATTTGGGCAGTATATTTTCATTAAAGTGACCGCTAGTTTCGAATTAATAATTATTTTTTCAATTTTCTCGATTTGTCTTATATTCGCCTTTTCTTCATTGTTTTTAACCTGTGGATAAGCGTACCGAAGTTCATCGGAGACTGATGTTTGTTATTTTGCCAAAGGTAGAAGTAAATTAATGTAATTTAGCACTTTCTTTAATTTAACTGACGCGTTTCGATACATCGAGTATCATCTTCAGAGTTACAATGGGGAATTATTACAAAGTATTCAGTCATTCCCTCTAATTCTAAAATCTTCTCTTGTTTCTTCTTGGTAGTTTTTGTTTTTGTGCGTCACTTAACTGAATCCGTTTCATCTTGGGTCTCGGGGTCTATTGAATACAGAAATAAAAAAATATTTCGTTTGAATTATTATGCGGCAATCAACACATATACACATATCATGGACAGAAAAATACGGACAATTATATTCTTAGCTTACTGCTAAATCTTGTGCTTTAATTAATAAAGACAGATTTTGTTTCAGAATCGTCTTTTTAATCTCCACAAACTGTATAGAGGAAATAAAGATATCATTTATAGTTTTTGAGAGAAAAAAACATCAAATACATATTTTTGTCATTATTTTCATAAAATTAAAAGAAAAACCATTATAAATACAAACTATCTGCGATATATTAATACAAATACTAAAACTTGTAGAACTTGAAAAGAAAAATCGAATGCACTTCGAATCATTGCTCTACGATGAAAAATCACGGAGCTGTAGCAATTTGAACATATCCCCTAAAAGTCGGGGAGGTGGGTTATTTTTTCGGGATATCTCGTTTTGTATCGCGAAATCGGAAAAGAATTTCAAGTACAAAATTGGGAGCTTTTAAATTTTCCACAAGTGTACTAAATTTGAGCACTCTAGCTTCTAAAATAAAAAAGTTATAAAGAAAGGGGAAGTTCCCTAATTGTCAGTTACCAAAAATAGGCTCTCCGAATTTTTCTTTTCGAAATTTCGGTACATTTAAGTCGCCAAGGATCCGGAAGTATTGGTCGTAGAGCAATGATTCAAAATGCATTCGATTCGTCTTTTTCAAGTTCTACACAGGTGGTGAGGTGTTTTAAGATATCATTCATAGGTTTTGAAAAAGAAAAAAAAAAATCTGTATTTTTTGTGATTTTTTGTAAAACTTTACAAAAGTAGCCATAAAATAATAATCTTTACCCAAATTTTGTAAAAGTCTACGACAAAAATTTAGTTTTTAGCCTTGTGTACATAATCCTTCTTCAGAATAAAAAGAAATATGAGTAAACTTCGGATCTTTAACCGGTTTTTGTCAGGAAATCGAAAAAAATCACAAAAATACAATTTCAATTTGTATTTCAATTCCCTATAAGTGTGTACAAATGTCGTCACTCTAGCTATAATAAGAAAGTTATCATTTTTACCGAAGCCATCCCCTTAAAAAATATCCACGTTAAACGCATTCAAAATATATAAAACGTATTTACATTTTAATATATTTAACAGCCACAGTTGAGTGTGCTATTGCAATTGTCATTGAGCAACTTACAGTAAAGCAATAATGAGGTAATGAATGCACATGTAATTAACACCGGTAACAGTTGGCACTTAACTAAGAACTTACAAGCTTATTACCTGTCACTTTCGCTGTTTCAAACACGTAAAAGACTTGTTCAAAACTTGTATAACTTCCAATCTGCGAGCACAGTGTACTTTATTTTGCAGGAAAAACATGACACAGAAGAGAACACTTTATAAATAGAACTTATTCATTTTTCATTAAATTTTTAATATGGCTATAAATTTAATTAATTTAATAATTTGAATGGTAAATTCAGCTAGGAAAAATTTCTGAAGTGCTCCTCCTTTCCTTGATGTCCTACGCACGTGCTTAGTTTGCCTATAGGGTTAATTTACCACTGAATATGAGGTATAGTTATTTCTGCGTACATTCCACCTTCAGCCGACTTCCACGCGGCGGAATTCCGTCACGTCGTGGCACGGTTGCTGAGGCCTTTTCTCTTGCTTAGGAATCTGAATGTTAGACTCCACCTCTGGGGAGACTACTCGATCATCCCAGGGGAAAGGTCCTTGCCGACCTGATCAACGAGCTGGATATAGGTGTCCTAAATGTGGATGAGTTTACGCATCACTGCCCAAGAACATGTTCATTCTCCTGACTTACTCTATCGTTGTGCTCTCGAGATGCATAGCCTGATTTAGGGTGTGTGTGTGGGGGGGGAGGGGGTAGTCTATAAACTCCATGGCAGTGATCACTATCCCATTCAAATATCATTTTCGGGGCAGTTGCCGCTTGAGAGCCCGCCAAGGTGGTGCTTGGCTTGGGCGCGGTGGTCCATAATTCAGGAAATGACTGATTTCTCTGTCTCAGTGGACGAGTTTAGTTCGTTGGATGAGGCCGTTGAGTTCTTCTTCAGCAACCTAATCACCGTGGTCATGACTAATATTCCTAGAACTTCTGACCTTTTGCACGCCAACCTCTTCCCTGGTGGTCAGCCGAGTGTGATGTGGCCCTCAAACAGAAGCGTTATGCCTACTTGCGCTATAATTGCTACCCGAACGATTTTACTGTTGGCGAATTTCGTCGAGCTAGGGCAAGGTCCCGCTATGTTTCGACGCAATCCCACCACTCTTCCTGGCGGGCATACGTGTCTTTACTTAACGGGAAGACCCCACTAGCAGAGGAGAGTTGGGAGCGAATCAAAAGGATTCGGGGAAAGTCCGCGCCGGACCGCCCTCCCGTTCGCCAGGAGAATGGGATCACAATCTAGAACCACTTGTCCGTGGCGTAGTTCTTCACGACCACTTTCTCCGCATTCTCTAGCTGGGATGCTGCTCCGCCGCTAGCATTCAATTAGGGTTGTGATGACGCGGAAGGCCGCCAACTGAACTTTACTTCCAGAGGAGGAGACCCCTTCAACGACAGGTTTACTTTGAGTGAGTTGCGTCCCGCTCTCGCTTTGTGCGCGGACACCACCCCTGGCCTGGAGATGTTCCGTACGCCATGTTGGGTGAGTGATGCATGGCCTTTCTGATAGATTTGTTTAACACGATCAGGGTAGAGGGTATCCTTCCGGATTCTTGGTGAATCGCTACTGTGCTCGCTCTTCGTAAACCGGGCAGATATCACGCTACCCCGGCCGGTTTCCGCCGAATCTTTCTAATCCCCTGCGTGTGCAAGTTGATGGAGAAATTGGTAAAAGTTAGATTAACCTTTTTATATGGACAGCAGAAACCACATGTCTTCTGCACAGTGTGGCTTCCGCAAGTTCCTCTCCAAGTCGGATTCTCTGCTCCGATTGGAAAATGCCGTCTGCTAGGCCTTCCTTTGTAGACAGCACTAAGCCACGGTCTTTTTCGATCAGGAGAAGGCCTATGATACCGCATGGTGATCCGGTATCATGTAGAATCATAACACGATGGGTGCAAGGGGACGGCCATCAATTTTTATATCTGAATTTTTGCGAGAGTGTTGCTTCCACGTACAGGTGGAAGAGCTCTCTCCGGCCCGATTGAGCAGGAAGAGGGTGTCCCGCATGGAATTATCCTCAGTGTCACACTCTTTGCCCTGAGCATCAACGGCATCACCTCGGTGCTGCTGGAAGATGATCTCGCTACCTTCTACTTGGACCTCCTTTCGATTTCTTTTTTCGTGGCCCAGAGTCCAACTCTGGAGCCTTGACTCAGACAAGCACTGAACCAGGTCTCTCGCTATGCCGAAGCGCACAGCCTTTGATTTTCCTTGGCCAAGACTAAGGTGGTGTACCTCTGCCGCCACCTAAGGCTCCATATTGACTGGATAGGGATTTATAGCGACTCACAAAGCGCCCTCAGTCGTCTCGAGATATTGAAATTTCTTCCTGCCCTGTTTCCCGATATCCATGACGCCAGGGTTTGGGCGAGCAAGGCGAATGTCGAAATTATCTCTGCTGGGTTTCTGGACATGTAGGAATTGCGAGGAATGAGCGCGACGATGAGGGCACCAAAGAGTCTACGAAGAGTGGGCGACCAGTCGAGCGTTTCGCTCTTCCTCACACCGACTAATTGGCAGGAATACGGGCAGTCCTCTTGGCTGCTTGGGAAAGAAGATGGGAGGCAGCTGAGGGGAACTTAAAGTTACGTGTCATTGCGCCGCGACTGTTACCATGGACCTACCCTCCAATGCCGCGGCGTCTTCAGGTTGCTTTCTGTCGCCATTTGATGGAGCTCTCGCCTGCGCCTTATTGTGACGAATGCGTTCTTACCCAGACTGTTCGGCACATTCTTGTTGAATGTCCCAGTCTGGGTGACCTTCGCGCACGTTTCCTGTCTCTGTACCGGGACGAGCGGGGTCGCTACCGCTTAACCCTTGTACTCGGGAATGTTTAGTGCACACTGACTTGTGGACTATACGACTTTTTGGAGGAGGCTGGCCACCTCTGTCGCCAGAGCATGCTTCCTTCTTGTTGCCTTTTTGCTTTGTTTTCTTTTTTTTTGTTTTTTAGCCTTTGTCTTGTATTATCGTTGTTATTTACATATATATATTTGCTTTCTATAATAGTATAGTAGTAGGCTTTTTTGTGAGTACGTTGACTTTTGCCCTGGTAGTCAGTCGCCAGATGGAATCCTAAAGTAAAAATAGGAGGTGAAGAAAAAGGTGTCGAACTTTGGTCCCCAAATAAACATAAAGGAAAATAATTTGGGAGCGCTTAGAAAATCAAACCACTGATTCCGCTTCACTGAGATTAAAGGGGCAAGGCAACTTATGGAGTTTTTTTTTTTAATTTTATGAAAAAAAAAAATGTTTGATATTTTTTTCTCAAAAAACTATAAGTGATATCTTTATTTCCTCTATACAGTTTGTGGAGATTAAAAAGACGATTCTGAAACAAAATCTGTCTTTATTAATTAAAGCACAAGATTTATCAGTAAGCTGAGAATATAATTGTCCGTATTTTTCTGTCCATGATATGTGTATATGTGTTGATTGCCGCATAATAATTCAAACGAAATATTTTTTTTATTTCTGTATTCAATAGACCCCGAGACCCAAGATGAAACGGATTCAGTTAAGTGGCGCACAAAAACAAAAACTATCAAAGAAGAAACAAGACAAGATTTTAGAATTAGAGCGCATGACTGCAAAACTGACTGATTTCTTCACACAAGTTCCCACAAAATAATATACAGATTCCGGGTCAAAACCAATCTCCGTCATCAGCAGTGGACACAAATACGGCAAATACCACGTTAATGCCTTTGGAATCAAAATATGAGGTGTCACAAGCAGGTTCATCTAGCACGTCTAATAACTTATCTCACTTTTCCTGTAAATTCTCTTCATGCGATACCTCTACTGCAAATGTTGATTCGAGTTACTTTACAATACATTCTAAGGCTCAAAAGTTTATGAAAATTCAAGTTTGCTGGATCATGGCGATGGCGGTAAACTTATTTTGTCTGTAAAAGATGAATGATGTGGCCTATTGGATCGCTTTTGGACCCAGTAACTGTCAACACGACAATGGACCATTTGACAAGTCTTACCGGCATTTTAGTAGTTGCTAACAGTAAGATATTGTTCATATAAATTTTTTATTGGGAAAAAGGACAATGGTGAGGGATACAAGAGAGAGTGGTTACTGTATTCACACTCAACAGGATCAGTTTATGTTTGTAAACTCTTTGTTCGTTGAAATTTCTCAAATTTTGTTACAAGAGAAGGGTTCAATGATTAGCGAAATACTATTGTAATTGATAAGCCTGAGAAAAGTACTACTCACCGAGACTTATTGCTAACATATTTAACTCGCAGACAAGGGGTGGGGTTGAAGTCACAGTTAGAGAAACAAAGTCAGGAAGAGTGTGATTACTGGGTGTCGTGGTATGACCTTATATTATATCAATACCATATTATATCTATGGGGGAAGGGACTAATAACTTAAAAGCGAACCGACAAGGGACGGAACGCCACGAGTTTCGACGCACGGAGCAGCGAGAAAGAGTGCAAAACGACGTCAGGTAAAATTTGGGCAATGGCAAAGCTCAAGGTTATTTAAAGAGGCATGTACAAAAATATAATTTTATTTACATAAAATAAGAGAATTAATGGGCAAAATTATATTGGTAAATGAGGGAGGGGAGAATTGCAGAATTATGCATCAGACTCTGAAGTTAGAAATTAATGCGTTACAGAAGGAGACTTCCAATGGGGAGGATTAACTCAAATGGATTGCTGAAGTGGGAGAGGGGATTCCGGGTGAGACGTCAGGGTAAGGTTTCACGGATGTCTTCTGCAGGCAATAAACGTGAGGGCGAGGGCACTCGGAGCTTCTGAGCAGGAAGTTGATGTGATGACGGTTCTCCAAAAGGGGGGAGGGGGCGTTAACGTCCGGGCCAGGGGAGAGTATTTAGGCCACCTGAAGACGAGGGGGGAACGAGGAGAGCTTCGACAGGAGTTGATGAGTGGAGTCGGAAAAATCGCTCTGGACGATCGTCAAATGGAATTACCACACTGGCTGGGCTAATTCCAACACACGAAAAGTTCAGCCGTTACTTTGCTTCGTTGTTAGCACCTGAGAGGGAACTAGGCGAATGCTTCTTGGATCCTGGAGGGACTCCTCAACTCTGTGTCTCCCACCTGGAAGACGAGCCCTATATATCCGAGGCTCCCCCCGCAGGGGTGGGGGAAACGGCGCTACTCTCGAATGGCCTCGAATCTTCACGCCGAGGCGATTCTAACCCGCGAAAAGGTGGTCCGAGGCTACCGCTTGTGGATGGGGGGGGGGGAGACTTACTAATTTAAACCTAACCAAATTCTAGAATTTTCTTTAGCGCATGGACGTCACTTCCGTGCTGGAAAAGAAATTCCACGTGGAATTTCCCCACACTTGGAACATGTCTCGAGGCGTGTTAAAGCTGTTATTCGTACGTTAGCTGAACGTGGCTTGACTTTTTGAGGAACAGAAGAAAGGTTTTTTAGGACTGCTTGAACTCATAAGCCACTTCGATTAATTTTTAGCAGGCCAAATTACGAAATATGACAATTCTGGGAAAGGAAATCCTTCTTACCTGTCAAAAAACACCTGCAATCATTGTTGACGAAGTTAAATCTTCTGGTTATTTTAGTTTGTCCGTTGATTCAACACCAGATTTATCACATAGCGATCAGTTACATAAGTGTTGTACTTAGGTACTAAAATGGTAGACAGCTTATTGAACGCTTTTTAACGTTTCCTGAAATAGAAAGCCACACTAACGAAAAAATGACAAACCAAGTGTTGTAGTACTTACGTGAAGCTTTTTATATGTGTTAAAAATATTTATATTAAATATATAAGTCATCAAACAGACTTGTGCAATAATTTATGTACCATAGAATTGTATGGAATTTTCCAGAAAATAATCTCGTTATCGCTTGGGCGATTTCTGTAGAGTTCCAGAATTTTCTTCAGCCATTTTGCGTGGGATATATTATAAGCGAGATGTTTGAAGCGGGTAAATACTAGTTCAGGTTTAACGGCATTGATATTATTATTGCCTTATTATAATTGTTGTGTATTCTCCAGCGTTTATTGTAAGGAGATCCTGGTATTATTTGGTAAGCTACATTCAACTCTCTCACTAATTATATAATATAATAGCATATAATATTTTATTAGTGTTTACCTTCTGTCTTATTTTTTATAATTGTAATTTGCTTGTTTTTTAATAAAATATATAAAAGCTCAATAACAGTTTCTTTAATTTGTTACCTATTTAATATTTAGGTTTATTTTCTATTTCAGTTGCTGAGTACAAAACATGTTCAAGAAGAGCTTTTTTAACACGGAGAAGAACAAGAAAACCAGGACAAATCACTTAGTCCAGTTTCAAGCACCATCAAGAAGAAGCAACGTGGCAGTTTATGAAGCACCATTAAGTGAACGGAATTGCATGCCCCTGAAAATCCACGTCATTGGACGCTTCAAATTTCTTGAATCCACCGCCAAAGAACGGAGGGAGAGGATCGGCCTAATTGTTGTGGAGCTAAAAGCCCTATGGAGCAAAACATTCAACTTCCAGCATGTATCTGATCAAGCCATTTGTTCAAAACTAGAAAACCCTCTGAAAGACTATGAGTACTGCAGAAAGAAACAAAACTTTAATTCTTGGAATGAACTGTTTGACGTGACCACGGTGAAAGGCAACTAGTTGTGCTAAGAAGATGAGAACCTCTATAAACAGTAAATTTTGACCAAAGGCCAGGTTGGTTATTCCACTGTTAAACCTGCTAGTGCCAAGACCATCCACCCATCCAAGCGAAAGAAGGCAATGGAAGCGACTGTGTCCCCACTTTCCAGCTCAGCACCACCTGATTGTTCCGAAACTAGCACAGACTCATCCAATAACAGCGAAGACAGTTCTAGGGAGGATGAGAATGCAGCATCAATGAGGAAAAGGAAGCATAACCCAACAGGCTTAGCAAGACTCCTTGCTACAAGCTCAAAGCTGTCGCCCCACAGAGCAGCAAAGGTATGTCGCCAGCTTTCTGGTGAGGGCATTGAAATCCCAACACCATGTCAGTCAGCAATCCACAAGGCTCTCTACACGAGAGCTGCTCAGGTAAAGAAGCACTTGGTGAGCAGCTTCATCTGGAAAAGTGGAGCTTACATTTTGACGGCAAACGCATTGAGGACTTTGAATATCAGGTCGTGGCCCTCAAGAATGAAGCGAAAGAAATAAAGTTGGCTGCGCTCAAATTGAAGGATGGGAATATTTTTAACATTAATGGTCAGAAATTGTTCAGCTGAGCGTTCATTTTCACGGTTGAAGTATGTATATAAAAAATCCCTTCAGAACAACTATGCAACAAGGCAGGCTGGATGCCTTATCTCGATTATGTATAGAAGCAGATGTATTACGTAAGGTGGTTATGAGGATCTGATCAAAGACTTTACAAAGGGAAAAGTAGCAGAAAATTATTCAACTATAAATGAAATGGAACCATGCAGAAATAAATATTATTTTCATTCTTACTCTATGTTTTGTTTCATTTCGAGTTTTCGCTAAATAAAACTTTATTTTATGGTTTTTTATTCTTTATATTTTGAATTACAAATGTATGGGGCCCACCAAAATTTTGAGTACTTAGGGCCTGCTTCTATCCAGGTTCCATTGCACAGCTAGAAAGGAGGTATTCAAAGCTATGAGAAGAACGGAGACTTCGTGCCGGGTGTAAAGGCCGCATACACCTGCCCGGCCACCATCCCGTGGTGGTGAGGTTGCAAAACCCTTATACCCCGGGAGGCTGGGCAGGGGGCACGCGGCCGGCATGGTCTCCTGTAAAAAGATAGCTAAGGAAAAACGGGAGGAGACGAGCCTCCGCAGCTCCTCCCAGTTGCCCCAAGGCCATCAAAGGTGGAGTATCTTAAAAATATACACTTTCCACGCCTAACCGAAGCCCTAAATGACGACGACAATACCTAAAAACACCATTAGTACTGTTTTTAATGCTAAAAGTACGGCGTAAGCCTTCTGAAGTTTCACTATATATATATATATATATATATATATATATATATATATATATATATGAAAATTAACCCACAGGAAATAAAAAAATGAATCCAAGCACTTCCCTTCATATCTTTGCACCCTATATAAGGTTGTCTTCTCCATTTTCATGCTATTCCTTAATAATGAACTTGCAAATATAGTTCGAAAGTGCTTGGCTTCATCTTTTTAATTTCCTATGGGTTAATTTTCATATATATATATATATATATATTAATTCTTACTAACATAAAAGCATATTATTTAGTCAATCCCATTTTAAACATCTATACTTTTTCCTATAATCTGGCAACATTCTTCCTCGTTTTCCCTTTCAATGAAATACATTTCATTCCCACCTCGCGGTCAGTATCATAAGACCACCCTATACTGCATTGTACATATCCTTAACATAATTACACATTCCAACATTAATACATACTCCCTACACAAAGTTTCACACATACCCACGTTGTCCGTACCTCCATCCACCATTATAATTATATAACACATGCTATTATCACATAGCTATTTCATTACTTACATATATCAACTCTTACCTACAGGATGGCCCATAAGTCCCATGACACTACAGTTACACACAAAAAAAATACATTTGTTTTCCGTTAATAACATATTTTATACAAAAGTTGTACGTAGATTATCCTGGGACTTATGGGCCACCCTGTACATTTGTGTAGTGAAGTACCCTTATTCAACTTACCCGATGTCAATTCAAAAGAAATTACAATTTTTTCAAAGCAACGCAATTAAAAGCGTCTTAAATCAAATCCCATTTCGTAACCAAGCCCAAACACAAGTTCGTAGAATGAAAATATTTATATATATTCTACAAGTACCTATATCATCCAAGTTCCTTAATTAAGTAATCAAATTTACAATACATTAAATAATTAAGCCTCCAAGATTATTTAAACTTTACTCAATTCATCAAATAACGTTTGTTAATTATCAATTCTTCTTTCGCTTCGAATAAAGTTACCTGATGTCGCCAATTTCGTATCCTTCTCTCTCTGACATCTCCTTCCCTCCCAAGATGGAGCTTCCGAAGGAAGCTCCATCACATGGGTAAATTTCCCATAGGGACACAATTACAAAAGGGGTGGTACCGGGTACTCTGCACAAAAATAAGTCAAATAAAGGGGACTCGAGAAATGCTCGGTATCCCATTAACAAACACATCAATAAAAAAATAAATAACATCAATAATACAATAAGACAGATAAAAAAAGTCATTAATAGCCGGGGTCAACATAGTCTCGATATCCAAGGGCTTACATACAAGTATACACCAACCATTAAATGCAAATGTTAAACCATTAGTCGTTTGCTTTTCTCTTCCGCTATCCCTAGGCTTAAATTAAAATATTCTTTTGTAAAATCTCGATGTGTCCGCTTTGACTATAATATATCTAGCCTCCTTTTAAAGGATGCAACATCTTTACTTTCAATAACTGATGGTGGAAGTTTATTTCAGTGGTCTAGAACTCTATGAGCAAATTTTAATTTTCTGATATTCTTTCTGTTTTAAGTTTAAATGTGTATTTTTGTTGTACAGTCCTTATCTAGGTTAAAATGTTGTTCTAGTTTGACTGAGTCAATTCATTTTAAAATCTTAAGGAACTCATCATATTCCCTCACAACGGTTTTTGTTCCAATGAAAACATATTCAGATACCAGGTGGTAGCTGACTCAGTGTCAAGATTATCAAGAACATACTCAAAGAAAACACAAGCGAAATCGCGCGTATGAAGATATCAGTGGTTCCAGTACTCTTGATTCACTTGTTGAATCTCAAAGCCCTTCTCAGAAGTTTAAAAGCTAAGCATTTCTTGTCATTATTCATAGCTTGCTTTATTCACTGTCATCACGCCATAAAGCTCATTAAAAGGTAAATGATGCATTTGGATTCCTTCATCATTTACAGTTGCTTACAGCTGAAAAGATTGGAAATAGGTCATCGAATTTTATCAAATCATATCCGGAACATTTGTAAGGAAGTTTGCTGAAGAATTTGTCCGGTATACTGAACTGCTGAAAACTGATCTTGCTTCTCATAATGTCGCCAAACAAGGCCTTGTAGAGTTACAGTTGTGCCCTTTGTTAACTGACACTTCTGTGTTATCTTGTCTTCCAGATGTTGCCCATTTTGGGGGGGAGGGGGGGGGCAATACTATGATTTTATTACCTTCTTGTGATGGCTAAATTTTGAAGTCGGCGCAGTTTTGTAGTTGCGTTGTCCCCCTAGCCACCACTGTTCGAAGTATTAGTTGGGGAGTCTGTACACAATCTCCCGCATGGGCAAATTAGATAAAGGGGCGATGAAAAAATAAAGAGCAAAAGTAGCGTGAGGCGAGTTGCGAACGGCTTCCTGTGTCGACACATCATTGTTGAGAGACAGCCTATCGACTGCGTTATCCTGAGTCTCAGAAAAGACTCATGCGAAGCTTATAAAACACTCGCTTGTACTTCTCGGCCGCTTATAAACGTTATCTAAGGCAAAGCGCTCCAACCCTGAGTCAGGGCACCATTGTAGATAGAGGAGGTGTAGGAAAAGGGGCGATGAAAAAATAAGAACGAAAGAAGCGTAAGGTGAGTTGTGACCGGCTTCCTGTGTCGTCGGATCGCCGTTAGCGAGCGGCCTTTCGACTAAGCCATCTTGAGTCTCCGAAAAGACTCATTCAAAGTGAAGATTTTAAAGTGCCAGCTTGCACTTCTTGGAACGCTACAACATGGCGGAACTCCTCTCTGTTTAGTGTGTAATTTTACTTCTTTTCTGCACCATTTTCAAGCAACTCCAAGCAATCCCAATGAACCCGGGTAAGTGTTTGAAGAACATTTATGCTGATATATTTATGTACGCACAGCCATTAAATCATATTTAACGTTCTCATAAATTGCGCCACAGACGATAATCACGGTTTTCCGACCATCTTATCGATTGAAAACTTCGATTCAAACAAACGCATGTGGCTAGTATTAACGCGTTGATCAGCGGTTAACAGAGATCTTCCGTGCACTTTGATAGCGCACGTATCACTGGGGTTAATTATATTATCATTGTATCCACGTGTGATAAGATAAATAACATATCTAATATAGTAATATGAGGAAAAAAATGAAAATCGGTGTTGAGTTGTGACTAATTATTGACAAATCAGTGTACTTGAACATTGAGTAGACGATTGTCAAACTAAGCCTCACCTGGCTCTCATCTGGGGGGGATTGTTTTAATGTTACTTGATCTTGAACTGCAATGAAGAGTATTCTGTAACAGATAAGAAAATTCTGAAATAAAAAAAAAAATCTACACACAGATGAAACAGATATAAGCTACAGAAACTGCAGCTGCACTTTAGAAGAGAAAGAAAGTAAACAATGAAATTTTGAATCAGAATGAAGGATTTTTGTTGAAATATGTAACTCGAGGCAAAAATCAAAAGAAAATTCCACCACGAAGCGCCAATGCTCTGAATCAGACTGTTGAAAGGGAAATTTCCGTAAATGTGAAAAATGTTATTCGAAAGTAAGGTCCATCAAAATCGTGAAAGTCAATGTACCCATGACTATGATACGGGTGAAGAGGAAGACGATTCAAATCTTTCAACACCTACTTTAGACGACAAAGATCAATATGAGCTTTCTAACAACAACGCAATTAGATGTGACAAAACCGAACCTCAGTAGATGGATTTGACAGATGCAGATCTGTGGCCAGGAATAATTAACAATATTACACATATGATCTTACTACAACAGAGTAGTTCCATTGTTGAACATCTGAATAATGATTTTTCTGAGGTTATTGTGACGAGGAATCATGGCACTGTGTTTAAAATATATAAATGAAAAATAAGAAATATGTATCGTGACTGTTTTTTTCAAACTTTAGGGAATGAAGAAAATATGCTTAGGACTTGGATAATTTATTCTCCTTCTAAGAATTCATTTTACTGCTTTTGCTGTCGGTAATTGCCACATGGGAGCAAATCAAGTTTCGTTTCTCATAATGCGTGGAACAGTTATTGGAAAAAAAATTTCAAAGTCGAGGACATGAATCAATTCAAGCGTCAAAATGAAATGATTAACAAGAAGGGAACAGACAATTGTCAAAGAGAATACAAAAAAGTAGGGAAGTAGGGATACGTTCCTGCGAGATTAGTGGATATTATAAAGTTTTTGGTAAAACAAAAATTGGCCTTAAGAGGACATATTTAAGGAATGACGGACAAATGCGACACTGAATGTAATGATTAAAATAAAAGAGGTAACCTTTTGAAGCTAATGGTATTTCTTTCAAAATATGACCCCGTCTTGAAAGAACACCTTTAAATCAAGATGAGTGACAAGATAACTATGTTTTATCTATCGTCTCAGATTCAAAATAAGTTTATTACCGTTCTTAGAAAAAAAAAATGAAAAAAATAATTGATCAAGTTAAACGAGCAAAATATTTTTCGATGAACTTTGACAGTACACCAAATTAAAATCACACAGTCTGAACCAGTCAGGTGCTTTGATTCAAGGATCCAGTGTGAATGTGATGGATTCGTTCGTTGATTTCATGGAGACGAAAGGAAAAACGGCGGAGTATATTCTAAATGTGTTTTTAGAGAAAGTTAACGAGCATGGGATTGATATTGCTCATAGTAGAGGACAGACCTACGACAATACCACTGTAATGTCTAACAAGCACAATGATGTTAGGAAGCGCATAAAGGATGTTAATCCAGAAGCCAGATTCTATAATTCTAGCCGTGTTCGAACCATTCTCTTAATTTAGCAGGTGTTCATGCGATGCTGTTGCCACAAAGTCAGACACGTTTTTTGAGCTGTTAAAATATTGTTTACATTATTTTCTTCTTTCACTCATCGATGGGATGTCCTAATAAAAGTCACTGGTCACATTGTAAAGAGAGTGATTGAAACAAGATTGGGGTGCAAGAGAACAAACGGTAAGTGTTGAGAATAAATACTTTTATTAAGTAATGATGTACTTGAGCACCTTATGATGATAAAGGAGGATATAGCGGCAAGGTCAGAGAATGCCCTGGTTTTGAGTTCAATACCATAGTTTTCTTTTTTTATGTGAGTTTCTAGGTACAGTTCTCAAGGAAATCAACCACACACAAGAGTATATGCAGACTCCATACTTTAATATTCACCAAAATTAAATAAAAATGACTGCCTTTAAGGCATTCTTAATTCATAACAGGGAAGAAGTGATTGGAAGTTCTTAAGTTCTCTAATGAAAAAAATTGGAAAGAAGAGTCTTTAGAGATCTTAAGGTTCATCATCAAATATTGGTTTCAAAATTCGGTGCCAAACTTGACGATATTACTGAGAGTATTTTTAACAGAAGCTGTCCGCGTGGCTAGCTGCGAGCGGAATTTTTCTAAGTTGAAATTAACAAAGAATTATATCTCAATTATAGACTCATTAACAGCGATTTTATTCTACTGGAAGTTAATATACCTAGCTATCAGTGTTTTTCATATTTTCTTCAAGAGTAACTACCTTAGTTCAATGTTCTTTCATATTTTCTTTAGGGGTGGGGGGAGAAATATGTAAGTTGTTCAGTGGTTTTCATATTTTTATTACTTTCAACTTTTCACTCATTTTAGACTTTATTATTATTTTTTGTTTTAAATTGATTTTTTTTTTATTTTATGTCTCCTACAGGTTTCATTTTTTTCATTATTACATTGTTCATCAAACAATAAATGAAATATAAATCGTTCATATAGGTACGTGTGTTTCTAGCGATCGAAGGTGTCTTAACTTTAAAGAACGGGATGGTCAATTTGGCTACCACACAGGGCTGCCAAACTCCCCGCTGCGACACTATCGTTCACCATGCATTAGGGCTTCGTTCTGTCCCTTGCATGTCTCCAACTCATTTAAGAGGCCTCCCATATTCCCCCTAAAGAGCGGTTTAGCTTCGGTACCATTAATAGGCGTGGTCTCAGGTTCATTCGAACACAACCGCAGTTCTCGTCACACATCTCATCACCGGTGGAAGCTCTGCCCCTTCTCATTCGATATGCATGCGATTCAACAATCCTTTCAAGTCACCCCTTATGCTAAACCCCACCCCAAGAGAAGATCAGCGATGCCATCAATTAGAAAGTTTCCAGCCTACACAGTACCTCTTATGTCGAAGAATAATGGGGTCATGACGAATAGGTATATAAAACCCCGTCTTCTGTCCCAACTCATTCGCCCCAGGCCCCTTCCTTCAGGTTCCTCTCCAAATACATACCCCAAGATACCTCCAAGAAACTCTACCCTCAGTTCTCTCTTACTCTCCTAAGTAAACTAGCACGCTCACACCAATCATGCGCCTTAGCCCCTCCAAAACTTCACCCCCTCAGCCCCCCCACCCCCCACCCGCATTAAACCCATAGACCTACCTGTAAAATTCTCCCCCATGAATGCCCTCCAAATACTTTTCTTCAGCAGTCACCTTTCTCTTCCGTCTCTCCCTCTTCCTTTTACTCTGACCTCTCAATTACCCTCTCCTGCCACCCATATCATCCTCCATCTCAAGATAACGGCTAGATTCCCAGTCTTCAATTGACCCTCTCTCTGTGACCTTAAGCTATCTAAAGCTCCTGAATCCTATAATTCTTATTCCGGGAAGCCTACTGTCGTATTCAAACAGTAAAACTAATTTTTAATTACCTATTTTTCCTTTCCTCTCTCCAGAAGTAATTCTTTAGAATTTCCCTGGTTTAATGGGTAACTTGGAGTGCATTACATCTGATCCGACTTCCTTTGGACCTAAGTATCTTCGATCCCAAGAACGAATATGCCATTTTCGTCCGGTTGTTAGTTCCATTTCATTCATACTCTCTGCGCACTGATCTTCATGCGATGGCTTTCCACCTTTTCTTTGGAAGATAGAATACAGCATGCCTGTTCTATATTCTTCCTCACAACCTTCCTTATTCTGATTTTCTTCGTAGCTCGACTTTCCAGTTCCCCCGAACCTTTCTTCTTTTAGTAGAAATCAACAGCAAGAACCCCGCCTGGAGCAGCTATTTCTTGACTTTCCTTAAGCCCACTCTGCTTTCCCCCTATCCTCACCTTTCCACCGATATTTTGTCTGGTTTTGCTCTCTCCGTCGTCTATAATGAAACACCACTGTATTGTGATTGGGTTGAATCCCAATCAAATTTCAGTAAAGAACACTTTCCAATTTTTCTCTTGCTCCTCCACCTTAGCCCATCTTTCGTGTGACAGATGTACCTGGGCTGGGGTAATCTCCTGGTATGGCCTGCTTTAATAGCTTTCGTCATTTTCCCACATTTAATGAAGTGCTAGCCTTTTTACCTCCTGATATTAACATTTGCATACTCTTATATCCCCCTCGTCATTAAGCAAAGTTCACCCTTGGGCAGTGCATTGGTAGCCTTCCGAGTTTATTGGATCTGTTCGCCATAGCAAGAGTTTATTTGTCGATACTACCGCACCTAGCTTCGCCAACATAAAATGTGTCTAGATATTACATGATACATCTTTTTAGCGTCTCATCACTGTCCAGATAAGGCTTATGAAACATCTTTGTTTCAGATATGTTTATGAATGTAATAAGAAAAATTTATTAGTTACAACACCATTTAGTTCAGCTAGTACATAGTATATAATCGATTTTCTGAAATTTAATCACAACGACTGTTAAAACATCTTGTGAGAGAAGCTTTTTCTGATAAAATGGCCAGAAGAATAATATCGCAAATGAAATAGGTAAAGGAAAGTCTTCTTCTCTGCAAATTTCAAAAGATTTGTAGTGAGATCATTGCATTATGGAGAAAATTGTATAGAATTGCATTCAGCGAAGAAAAAAAGGAATTCATCCAGAATTTCAGCTCTTATCCTTGAGATCCTTCTCAAATCAAAAGAGAAGTGGCTAAAATTCCTCATAGTAGCCAGCAAAGCTATTTTTTAAGCTTTTGTGTTCGTTTCGTCTCGATAGGAACAACGTGCAAGTCTCAATAATTATTCCACTGTTAATAATAAGACCAAGAAGCTGTTCCTACAAAAAAAAACAAAGAGAAACGTCTGTTGTGGGCCCAGACATACATGAAAACTGACTTTGGTAAAGTTAACTTCAAATAAGAATCAAGAGTCTGGGGGTGGGCCGGATGGTTGGGCAATAGGCTAAGGTGTCAATGGGCGTCAGGTAAAGCAGTTCGTCAAGCTACAACAAAGACGAGTAGGGGAATTGATGATTCAGGCTTCAATTGTTGGAGACAAGGTACCGAGACCTTTTAAAGTGAATTATGGCGTCAAAATGGATTGGGGGGCGTACTGGAAGTTCCTGAAGAAAAACTTCGTACCTTGGGTCAGCAAACAGCCAGCGAATCTGAGGAGGTCACTTGTATTCATGAAGGATAATGTTTCTAGTCCTGTTTCTAAGTTGACTAACGTTGGTTAGAGACGGTAGAATTTGTAGGAGACACTATTAGATTGGACTCTCATCAGTTCTGACATAAATCCTATAAGCAATTTGTGAGGCATCCATAAGAGATTTGTGGAGATGTCAGGCAATCTAAAATAAGTTGTTTAAACTTGTTATACTTTGTTTTATATTTGTTTTTATATTCAATTTGAAAACTATACATATTCCTTCTAAGTAAGAATCTGCAAATGACCTCTTGCCAATAAAATAGTCATTCCACAATAATTAGTCTTATTTTCGGTTCATGATTGTTTTAAGTTCATGGAGAACGTTATACAAGAGTACAACCGTATTAAGAAAGCTTTAGCTGTTTTGAATACATGCCTATATGTAATCTTTACACGTAAATTGGGTCCAGATGAATCATGCTAAATCTGTGTTACATCGCTGGCTCAAAGAGACTCGACCTTCTTACTGAAAGGTCTATTGCTCTAAAATTCCCGCCTCATATTTACCCAACGACGCCTGGTGATGAGTCTGCGGGTTGACAGGTAAGACCTCTACGTCGTCCCCACTTGTCCCTTAGGATGGTGACTTGTTCGTGTTTGTAAGATTTATATTCTTACTTTCCTATAGGCCATCTGGCAGCCGTTAGTGAGGGTACAGTTGCCAAAAAACAGGTTAAAAATTAATAGACTAAGAAATAAAACAATAACGTGGCGTACAGTCTGGCGGACCAAGCAGTCTTCTCTCCCACTGAATCACAAATATACATCTGCACTAGAACACAATAGACCATGACATGCTCAAATAATTAATTGCAGAAATGATTTCCTAGGCAAAATGACACAAAATACTTTTCAGCCTCTGTCTGGCCATGTCTACACATTAGCTATTTACTTAAAACAACCACCCACGAACTAGAGTAAAATAATGACGGCTAAATCATTTTATCAAACGCCTACAGTACTCAGTGTTACATTGGCTACAGGAAAACTGTCAAAAGTAGATAAAACAATAAACAAAGCTAATAAAAAATATACACTACGAACACTCACAGGAAAGTCATCGTAGCAATTCAAAGAATCCATCCTCTACACTTACAACAGTACATGCATCCCTCTTTGGCCTATGCCTGTACTAGATGGGTGCTCAATCTTTCATTCGCTAACCTATACAAATTACATAAGACACAAGACAAAACAACCCGCCTCGCAGTCTGAAACAAATTTCGTGCTAATAAAACACTATCATGTCGTCCAAGAAACTCTATTTTTATATAGAAAGCGAAATCCAAGCCCCCCCCAGGCAATTACATGCACTGTGTATACCATCATCTACGAAACATGAGCAAAACTCCAAGACCATAATATATCGAGATACTTCAAGGGATCACATTATCCCCTAATCAGGCCATAATTATCAACAAAACAATTCACACATAGGTACATAAGACAACTTGGTTTCCAATTCCTGGGTCCAAATCACGCATTCCACGCCATTCGATCATATATCAAACCAAACGAAACACTTCTCTTACATCACACACGGGTCATCCTAGGAAAGATTCCACTGCAGCCAGTAAACAAAATTAAACACATACCGATGTTACAGAGGACTGAAAAATACAGATATCTGCCTCCGTTGCCATCAGTATCTTGACAGTTCCTCGTAAGCGATCTTCCCTGGGCTGGCTGCGAAGACGCTCCTGTCTTCTCGAGCTGAGGTAAACTAGCAGGCTTGTTAGTAACTAATTGGACTTTAACCATACCCTTCTCCCCGCAAAGGGGTGGATGGTTTAGCAGTGGTACTTTCCTTGTCACAACTGAAATATCAAAAAGTTGGCATGCGTTCCTGTCCCCAGTGCATCCTGGTGTGTTAGCTGTAGCCTGAAAACTCATAGCACAGCTGACATTTGGATGACATTTTGTCCACCTTACTCCAGCTTCCGTAAGAAAGCTTTAGACGGCAATGGTAATTTTCACCAGGCCAGTCTTTCACAAAGAAACTGTTGTTATTCCGCTGGTTCTAGTTTGCACCGTTTTAAAACCTCTAAGCGTCGCTTTACTGTTTTCCTTTCTAATAATAAGGAGCTGATCAGCTATTTTATGTCGTGTCAGATGAAAGTCTTGGAAGGCTCAATAAACAACGCCTTTTAACACCTGCTTGACTTTGCAAGAAAACAGACTTGAGGAGAACTGGGCATTTGAGCGCGACTAATGGGATGAGCGATTTCCGCACCCACTAGCCCCATCCTGTGTATTGAGGGCTTAAAAACTCATTGCGGCCCTTATCATGTGCATAATGCTTTACTGACTATGGTGGACGGGGTTTGCTTGTAATGGGGTCCTCCCTGATCCGTCCTGTTGCTTAGTTGAGCAACCATGGGAGACTGTATGACAGCGATTGTTTAATAGGTAACCACAGGTCGGCATTGACTTAAGACTTGTGCAAACGTCCTCATTAATGTTTCCAGTGAGGTAAGCCTCGAAAGCTCTGGTTGGTTTTGTTTTTTGTTTCTTTAATTTTACGATCTCTTCTGGCGGTAGCCAGCAAGGTCAAAGCCGACAAAATCCCGCAAAAAATATATATCTAGGCCAAGTAAAGATCTATACACAAAAAAAAAGATGCAGAACAACAAAAACATCAAAAACAATATAAAACAACACAAGTGCCTATCTAAAAGGCATACCTAGATGACATATGAAGGCCAACCTCCATCAATAGCATGAGCATGCTGCCAAAAGTTGAAATAATTAAATAGCATGAAGGAGGCCCGCCTTAACTTCAAAACACAATCACGCTACAGTCCTATGTGCAAGACTCCTTCCCGAGGACTTGGGACGGGCGGTTGCAACCATGCCCGTTACGGTACTGTGGCAAGTATCATTCACGAAGCTTCTCCATACTAAAACATTCAACCAGTGGGAGCAGGCAATCTTGATAGAACGGTTCAAAGGGCGGTCCATCCGAAGCTATTTAGTCCCACGAGTCTAGCCGACTTAGGGAAGACTCAAAATGATTAGTACCGCGAAGCATTGAGGAATAGGTCTACTTCAACACACGGGGCTATAGCATGAAGCGTTTTGTTCCTCGGACTTGACTCTCATCATATTTTCCATGGTTCTGGTAGAGCTGCCTTGATCCTGGCCATGTAGTCAGAGTGGGGAAGATCAAAACGCCAGGCCGGTGGTTGTTCAGTGTGGGCCATAAACCCGGCCTCTTTATCAGCACGCTAGTTCCCAGCAACCTGACGTAGCCGTGACATCATGGATATTGCGACTGAGGGCTGCCGAGAATCGAGTGGCTCATGATCATTTAGCGCGCTCTGTGAGACACTAGGAATTACAACTCAACCTCTGAAAATGGCACACAGCATAATCTTCTCTACAGAGTTGTGTTGTGCAACAATTTCGAGCGTGAATATGGACGCAGTGCACTGACGGGCCACTTGGGCTTCAAAGTAGGGGAATTGTTGGTGTTTCTGGTCTGTTTAGGTACCGTCTGCTTCAGACCTAGACGAGATGAGAGCTGTTCGCAATGGTGTGAGATTTAATTAACCTTCTACAATAGATTTTTGAATTCATATGAATAATCCTTGCGTCCATAATCAATCTTTGAACAAACAATGGTGCGTTAAAATAAACGTATTCAGAACACACGTGCTGAACTACACTGAGCGTAAAACGACTATTGCGATGCCACAAGAAACCCTAAAGCTGAGAGTATGCGCATCCCAGGTAAGGCCTCGGTCTAATATAAGACCAAGAAATCGGTGTGAGTCAACCACATCCAGATGAGTCCTGGTCAAGGTAATGCCCGTAAAGGCACCAAAAGTGTATCAAATAGTTCTAGCTCCCCCTAAACCCAAAACTTGTGACAGCGAGGACACTTTCCTGCGCTACATACTCCTCTTATCTTATGGCTTGTATAGTGCTTCATATGCACAAACACAACATTGACGATCTCGTACAAACTCAAAAAATGGAGAAGCGTTCAGCCAGAGCTAAACAATGAACATCCTACGTAGAGTGTAAGTTACGGCACCCGCATTATGTAGGAGACATGCGGCCTTCGTTGTCTAAAAAATAGACTAATCTAGCATACTTCATTTTTCCATCAAATTTCACACTTTTAAGTTTAGAGAAGTCGGGCGGAAAAATAACCCGAGTTAAGTGATTTCACCCAGGCTTGCGAAAACCAAGCACAGTCACAATTTACCCTGAATCTGCGAAGATATCATTCGATCAGATCCTGTTGAATATGGGAGTGGGTCCTATAAGAATTTACCCCGAATCCTGTTGACCTGATTTCGCTCTTCTGCAAACGGAGTCTTCCCATTGAGTGAAGACAGGTACACCCGCCAAAAGGATCGGTGAGTGTGCTTCGAAACGACCCGAAATCTGCCCTCCGCCCGTCGAAATTAACACTGGATGAAATCATTCAGATGACGCCTGTAGGGCTGATAAGGATTATGTTTTTCTCTCAGAGTCTGGCGACCACTAGGAAAGAAGCGGACAGCATGCAAAGCGTCTAGACGTTCGAGAAATGTAATCAAAGTCTGCATAGATGAAAAAACTCAACGTCCTTATCGAGCTTAACTCCTTGATTGTGGTCAAGGGCAAACGCGACAAATCCAAATACCGCTGAGGAGCCTTCTCGCGTGGCAGCGAAAAGCAAAAGATACTTGGATGGGGATGAGATCACTTCCATGGACCCAGGTCCTATCCAAAGTCCGCGTGTGCAGCATGAGAGCACATTGACAGGTCAATACAGGAAAACGAAATGGCTTTCACCGATCTCAATTTTTTTTTACCAGTTTGACAAAGTTACAGCCCATTGAGATTTATCTTATACCGTTCTGGCCATCGGGTCACCGGGTCACCGGGAAGGAGAAAAGGCTGCGGCAACCACGTTTTGATGCCGCGGAACTCAGCCTTATTAAATCCGGCTGACGTTGGAATGTATATAGAGAAAACACCCTAGTTCTTATTTGACTGTAGCTGGACAACAACCATAAACCACCTCCCATTTTTTCCGGAGTTCAGGGTAATTAAACTTCAAGAAAATGTCATCTAGCTAAACTTAAAAGAAACTACCAGGGCTTTCTTCCTCTCACTGGGATGGCTGTACGCCTCTCGGAGGAAGACACCTGAGAGGTGTTACTCGCAGAAGTGCGCCGATGTCATTGTTGTTTTCTAGGTTTAGCGGAAAAGATCCATCTCAACACACGAGACTTCTTCTCTTGCCTCGAACCCTTCTACTCTCGGGGCGCTTTAGCGTTCGTCATTCCCACGTCTTTTGAGGGAAGGCAACCACTGGTAGCGATCCGTCGAGCTTTTGGCTTAGACAAGAAAGCCTGAGCGCTGGAGCTACCACGCCTGTAGGCCTTGACGGGCCAGTAACGGATGGTGGGCTTTTAACTTAAAACCCGAAGAAAGTACGTGGTCGCGCAAACTTCGACAAATTAAATTTGTACCGTATCTGAACGAAATTCTGTTAGCAGCCCAAAAAGCGAGGACTTCTTTTGTTAGGAAAATAAACAACAAAAACGGATAGCTATGTGTAGGAGGAGTAAGTTGCGATCACCACATTTAATAAACCTGGCCTTATACGAAACACCTTAACCATGTATAGCAGTTGAGCAAATTTGGTGTTGAACCGACTTAGCACGACTACCGGATTTATTTTAGTGGTGAAAGAGGTGGACATAATATTCCTTCGGCAAGAATGGCACTAATGCCCACACGAGGTAGCAATGTCAGTCGGCACGCATCTAGTATGGAATCCTATCTAAGTAGAAAGAGGAGAAGAAGAGAATTGAGTTGAGTCTATACACCCCATCCGGCTTCCTCGACACTCTTTCTACCCTGACTGCTTTTGATTACCAAGCTCTTCATTAATATCTTTAACTGACTTATTTAACAGTTCCATGGCATACACTACCCCCTTTTCAAATGAATGGTAGGGTCTGTGAAAACTCGCACAGGTGTACTATTTACAGAGCTGGGCAGTCCGCAACTTTGGTCAGCACCTATGTATCACTGCAACTTGCCGAGCAGCAATTTGGTTGCGGACCGTTAGTTGTGGAGCCCGTTGCTCAAAAAGTTGCAGATATAGGGTTGCGGAAGTCTCAAAATTCAGGTCCGCTACCGTTACTTTGAATAAAAGAACGAAGACGACTGCATCCATAGGCAAAGCAGCTATATCAAATTGAAGCGGCAAATCTTAGGAATGTATAACATAAATTGTATTGACTAGTTGTACATAAATGTAAAAAAAAAAACGTGTATGTATATCTTCGTACAAAACGGTGAATAGTTCTTGAACTCAGCCAAGTAGGACGTCATGGTTACGTGACTTACGTGATCGATGACGTGACCCAATGGGCGCCTTGACAGTCTATTAGACCAGGGTTTCCAAAACTCTTTTAACCTATGGCTCACTTTGAACTCTGAATCTTTATGTGGCCCATGAAATTATTATAGCCCCCCCAAATACTTCAATTTTACATATGCATAATATATTCAATAAAGATACCAGCCATGTCTATTTATTGTGCATACATGATTCCACAAACATCAAAAATATTTTGTATCTCCAATGAAACAACCATTTATAACTGTCATAGGTTAGCCGAGGTTATATATATTTATATACTTATTTGTTTTATATTTTTTTTAATAAACCAAATAAACTTTGACTTGAGGCGTTGTTTCGTGCGTTGGTGATCGCTTGAGGATCGTTCTCTAAGAGTGCTATACTTTATATTTATTCTAGGAGACGAATAAAAGGGGTTTCTTTCTTGACTTTATCAAGTATTGCCACTTTAACTCGTTCGAGGATAATTAGAACAGTGTTTTTACTAAAAAAAATAGACTTTAATGAACATAAACCTTCTCCCTAAATAAGATAAAAAAAATTGCAGATCTAATACACGTCTAAAAGAAAATGGGATTACTGGGCGATCTTCCGAGGCTCGATTCGAGATAGGATTTTACAGGGGAACAATTTTGAGTTAATATCTTTGTCCTTGGCCAGACATCCAATAAACTAATTATTACGCACAGGGACATAAACAACAGGATTATTTTTTACTTATATAAGGTAATGGAGATTAAATACCCGAGACCAGTTGGACTATCTTCGGAGATTTTTGTTCCGGAGAGGCGTAGCTCAAGTATTTGGTTGTTTGCTCAATAGATGGCGTTCGTCGACCTGCCTGTCGATTTTACAGGTGACATCACGAGGGATCTGGGTTGGTTGGATGCTTAAGCGAAAGCTTAGTCCTTCTCCTTTTAGGCGGTAGGGGATACCTTGACCTCGTTTTCTTCCGGACAAGATGAAATCGTTGTCTTCTTTTCTTTCTATCTAGTTGGGGTTTGTCCAACTCAGATAGAGTAGGATTTGAAGTCCTCAAACTGGGTAGATTGATACTCAATAATCTTGGGGCTCGAACGGCGTCAAGCTTCCTTGGTACAGTCTTGTTTTGTACAAGGACTGCAAGTTCTCCTTAACTTGCAGAAAACTTTCTACCGGTGATTTTTCTGTTTTCTTCTCGAACTCGACAAATCTCTCAACCGGTGACTATCTTGTCTCTTCTGTTGGAACTAACAAAAAGCCTCGTTTCCTCGGGTCAACTTGTTATATACCCAAATTACTCCCGCGGGGTAATGGGGAGGTGCAGGGGGGACTCGCAAGGTGAGACCTCAGGTTGGTCTCCAGTCTTTGGCGTCTTGTGGCTCTGAGAGAGGGTAATACGAGATCGGCAGTTTGCACTTTTGAATGGATTGCTTATAAATACACCCTCGAAGGGCCTGCCTTTTGAGCTGACGTCAGGAATCTGTTTCCTAAAATTTACCATTTTGCCCGTTCTCCTATGTTACCGGAGACCATCGGAGGGGCAAAGCTAAACCCAGATGTCTTTTGTTATTATATCCTTGGCATCGATATATATATATATATATATATATATATATATATATATATATATATATATATATATATATGATGAAAATTAATGCAATAACGCAAGAAAAGATGAGGAATTAAACCACATTCTCCGAAGACAATTTAATTCAGAACAGTTTCGGTGTATCTCACACCCTTTTTCAACTCACACTGCGTAGAAAATATAAGAGAAATGCATATAAGCATAACACAAGAGCCCCTCTTTTTTTCCCCAATCCCCTACTTTTGGCTCATCTGGGGGGGACGTTGGGCCTAAACATATTGAAGGGCTAACATTAAACTATTTTGTTTATATGCTTTCTTATTACAGGATTAAAAGAAAATTGACCCTCAGATAGATTTAAATTAGGAACTGACGATATCAAGCTCGATTCTACGATTCTTCTCTTAACATAGTTAGCCGATTTAAATACCATTTTACTTCCATTGAAATCGATCGTATGATTCTTGTCTCTAACATGGCAAAATAATCCACTACTTTCGCTGCCCACTCTAATATCTCTTTTGTGTTCGCACAATCTCTTGTCTAGATTTCTCCCCGTTTCCCCTATATAAACTTTATGGCAATCGTTGCATGGTATTGCATATACTCTTATGTTATGATGTTCTTTGGGTTTCCTGGCCATCATCAATTGTTTTAAAGAATTATTATATTTAAAGGCTAGATTAATACCCGCTTTTCCAAATATGTCCTTTAAACTATTTAATCTATTATTTAATGGCAATGTTATACGTTTGTTGAAGTCGTTAGTGCGGGAAGGCTTATTACCATAGAATGTTTTCCTAGCTGCAAAATGGGCAGACGATATGAACCAATTGGGGTAATACAAATTAGAAAAAATGGTCCTGATAATGACAATTTCTTCATCTAAATAGGAAGGATGACATATTTTGTATGCTCTAAGGAAAAGGTTAGAAATTACCGATTTTTTAACAGTATTATCGTGAAACGAAAAATAATGTATATAGGCATTCGAGTGGGTTGGTTTCCTATACACGTCAAGTTTTAATTCATGGTGATCTTTATTAATGAGGACATCTAACTTTATATGGTTAAGGTACATTGACGATGTATTTTCTGTATGGCCTAATGGCCATGATTTTGATACCTTTTTTAATAATTTGAATAATTTGCATGTCTCCATCAAATTTAAATATGAATGGGAATGTGATAATAGATTACCCTTCTTAGATGTCCTCATTAATAAAGATCACCATGAATTAAAACTTGACGTGTATAGGAAATAACCCACTCGAATGCCTATATACATTATTTTTTGTTTCACGATAATACTGTTAAAAAATCGGTAATTTCTAACCTTTTCCTTAGAGCATACAAAATATGTCATCCTTCCTATTTAGATGAAGAAATTGTCATTATCAGGACCATTTTTTCTAATTTGTATTACCCCGATTGGTTCATATGGTCTGTCCATTTTGCAGCTAGGAAAACATTCTATGGTAATAAGCCTTCCCGCACTAACGACTCGAACAAATGTATAACATTGCCATTTAATAATAAATTAAATAGTTTAAAGAACATATTTGGAAAAGCGGGTATTAATCTAGCCTTTAAATATAATAATTCCTTAAACCAATTGATGATGGCCAGGAAACCCAAAAACATCATAACATAGGAGTATATGCAATACCATGCAACGATTGCCATAAAGTTTATATAGGGGAAACAGGGAGAAATCTAGACAAGAGATTGTACGAACACAAAAGATATATTAGAGTGGGCAGCAAAAGCAGTGGAATATTTTGCCATGTTAGAGACAAGAATCATACGATCGATTTCAATGGAAGTAAAATGTTATTTAAATCGGCTAACTATGTTAAGAGAAGAATCGTAGAATCGAGCTTGATATCGTCAGTTCCTAATTTAACTCTATCTGAGGGTCAATTTTCTTTTAATCCTGTAATAAGAAAGCATATAAACAAAATAGTTAAATGTCAGCCCTTCAATATGTTTAGGCCTAACTCCCCCCCCCCTTCCCCCCAGATTAGCCAAAAGTAGGGGATTGGGGAAAAAAAGAGGGGCTCTTGTGTTATGCTTATATGCATTTCTCTTATATTTTCTACGCAGTGTCAGTTGAAAAAGGGTGTGAGATACACCGAAACTGTTCTGAATTAAATTGTCTTCAGAGAATGTGGTTTAATTCCTCATATATATATATATATATATATATATATATATATATATATATATATATATATATATATATATATATATATACTAAACTCTTATTTCTCTAAAATAACCTGAATAGTTTGCTCTTTTTTGAAGGCCATTTTAATTTTAGTGCATTTGCCATTTAACATTTTTAAGTGAGTGATTAAAATTCATTACTCAACAGTCAACATGGACAAGTATTTATCAACAGAAGCGACAGGTTAGTAAATTGATTAAATTCGTATAATAATAGTTCAGTACAGTTATTGTCAAATAATTCTCCATGGATTTTTTAACTAATAAATTTGAAATTGAATTAAATGTTTACAATGTAACACTGTTTACATTAAAATGAGCATGAAGTAGAAAGACCAGGACCTCAACCTCAGCAACTCTTGTGCAGAGGCACAGTAACTACAACCTGAAGAAATATTATAAGAGAGTAAGGTAAAAAAAACCCTACAAATTAATCAAATAATAAAAACATAACTGCCTTTACTCATTAGTTATTTGACTCATTTCTCTTTCTTTCCAGTAAATGAATTTTAAGAATTTAATGAACTTATCTTAAATTCTTTAGTGCGTATTTATACTCAGCCAACTATGTGCGCTTCCCTCCTGGAGAGCCTTAGAAGGTGGGTCAAATTGCGGGAGGAATCTGTTTGGGACCAGCGCCAGCGACCCCGACTACACCAACACCAAGAAGCTCAAGCAGAGATCTATTGATGACTAAATGAAGGAGAGGAGAAGCTAGGACAAGGCCTTGGACTTGTAGTACAATTAAATATGTGTATATATACTATAGTGTATCGCCGTACCGGAATTTTAAAAAATTCTATTAATTTCTTTAGCAAAATAAAAATAATTTTGAGATTAATTAATAAAAGACCCCCGTCTAGGTAAATTAACGAAGTTTTATACAAATGTTAACATATTTCATTTTTCAGGATCATCATACACGACATGGAGCCAAGCAAAGTGACGGATTCTGAACATTTCAGGTGGTTCCTCAAATACTTATACCCGCAGTTTGTGGATCCGTCCTGGGAAAAGTTGATGAGAGACTTGGCTACCCTCCAGTTCAGCCGCTGTGGAGAGGCTTTTCAGCGTGGGGTCAGATGTTCTGATGACAAAGAGGTCATCCCTAGTGCCCATGAACTTTGAAATGCTTATCTTCATTAAGGGCAAGATGTTGAACAAGAGGAATCTGGCGAGGCAGGAGGAGGAGGAGGAGGAGGAAGGAGTGCAAGACCTGAAAAATTAGTGTAGTGGAGCCGTTTGAGGCATTTTATTGGAATTTTTTGATGTATTGTTATTATATAAAATTATCAATATTATCTAATTATTTAGCCATTTTTTGTTATTTATTAAAATAATAGGTAGTTATAAATTATTGTGGACTTGAGGACCTAGTTCCGTTACTGGTGCGAACCTCTGAAATCAGGGAGGAGTTGCGGAACTATAGCTGCGGAACCTAAAAATGCTAAAAGTTTCGAGGTGCGGGATGCGTACCCCCTGTATAAAGGCTGCGGAGGTGCGGGGTGTGGAACCTGAACAAAGGGTATGGTGCCCAGCTCTCACTATTGAGTTTTCGAAGACCACGGGAAAATTTGGTTCTATACCACAGACAAAACTAGGATCTTGGGTTTACGGAAAATGGGTACTTCGGAAAACTCGGTCCTATCAGTAGCGCGAATAATGAGAAATGTTTGAAGCCATCGGTCCTATCAGTAGCGCGAATAATGAGAAATGTTTGAAGCCATCGGTCCCAAAAGCCCCTGCAAAAATCGATAGGTGGCCACGATGTCCCCAAGGTTCCACTCTCTTTGGTCTCATCGAGGAGTAGCCAGTTCCAACACCTGTGTAATTTGGTCGAGAAATTCTAGGCGCGGGAGCCCCGGCACCATATGGCGTCTTCTACGTGACGACACGTCGGCCACTATACAAGTCTCGTGTTATTAGATTGTGTAGCATCATAACCTACTAAGGTGCCCGAAGACAGCATAAGGTGTGGCTACCACGCATTGGAGAGTGAATCAGGAGGTTCGGTGGCCTAGGGCAAAAGGTAAAAAGGAAAGTCCTTTATCTGCTGTCGTAGGAGAGGAAGAAACTCGCTCGTCGTCAAAAGAATTTTGGAGGGGCCACTAAAAGGGAATAATAAGCACCTCGACAATAAAGAGGTAGCCTTTTGGTTACGACTTGCCAGGTATAGGACTCAAAACGTTAATGCCATCACCCCCCATCCTTTCTCCAGCATTAAGGTGGTACGAGGTTGATAGAAAGCGGGGCTTCCCCTATTTCCCAGAAAAGAGTTTAGTAAGTTTAAAAAGCACAACGCACTTCGAATTCAGAATATATTCGGAACATGTAAACATATACAAATAAAGTGGTGAGCCATATTTTGCATCCAACCTCTCCCACCTTTTCTATCTCGGATTTTCGAACCTTTCAAAGGCTCTATCTTTGGCTGCATTAAAAGGTGATGATCGCAATGTGCACCAACTGGAAAGTGCCAAGCGTTTAGTTGTTCTAAGTCATCATCTCCCAGCTACTAAGCCAGAAAGTCTTGCGCGAGTCGTCGACTAGACGGCTAGGATATGAATATCTGTTATTTGCCAGCCCCATAGGTCCAATCCGAGACTTTAATTGGCCCGGCAGCCAACAAAACGTAAAACCAGCCCGCCAAAAGCAGTACAGCCTTGGATAAGGCTGTAGTGCCTTTGACACTACAGTGGAATGAGCGTAAGCCGCTCATCCCATTAATCGATCCAGACGCCCAAGCCGACTAAATTCAGGTTTATTACAACATTTTGCCATTAAAGGTTCCAAAGTCTTTCTTCTCACCTACATGAGTTAACTAGTAAGGTTCTTGCAACTAGACTGAAAAATAAATCAGAAAGGAGAAAAAGACACTAAGATTTAAGAGAGGTTTCTCTTAGCAGTGTAGTGAAATAATTACCACCAAAGCCTATACCTTCCTTCGAGTGGTGTGGGTATGGAGGGCATCTGAGCCTCTAAAGAAAATATCATCCCAGCTAACTATGATGCGCCTGGGACTACAATGTAAATAGGTGAAAAGGAGTTGGAATGGAGAGTGATGAAAAGATGATCAAATGTAGATGTGTCGGAGAAGTAAAACCTCGATTCTTAAAACTTCGAAATTACTCAGAGAACTAGGGCAGGAACAGCGAGAAGCTCCTTCAGATGCCAAGTGTAACAGTCTCAACAGGCAAAACCCTTGCAGCGCTTGAAAGGTCCTAAAATCTTAGATGGGATGGTCAAGAGCGGCAAGAGGCAAGATTTAGATCACCAAGCTCCTTTTTCCACTGTTCTAGTTAGGAGCTATACAGAGTTAGGATTCATTCAGTCATTTCTCTATTCTGCAACATTTATTTTATAAAATGGAATAAATTCCTATTCCGAACGAGCCCTCGTCAACACACCCGTGTTTAGTAAAGGGGCTTCTCTTTGCCTTCTTCTCCACGGGAGCTATCCCTTAGAGCAGGGGTGTTACCCTAAAAGTATTTGTAGTAAAATGAATTTACCCCTGACTTTGAAGTACTCTGGGGGACAAACCAATTTACTTATAAAAATCATGGATAATAAAAACACAAAGAAATTTATATCGGGATAATGTTTAATTTTTTATTTCATCTATCATTAGGTAATAAAAGTCCGTCTTTTTGGCATGAAAATAGCACACAAGAAAAAATGGTAGGAAATTATATATTTATAAACAGAAATAAAACAGTCACTTTTTAGCATTACATGGCACACAAACAAAATTATTGACTATGTAACTATCATGTATTTAAAATTCGTACAAAAACAAAATAGGAAAATATTAGTGAATCAACTATTATGGGGGAAAAATGTTTACCCTTTCTCGCATGAGAATGGTACACAAATAAAACTAAGGAAAAAATTATTGAAAACTTGAATATATCAGCTCCCTCAGGCTTTGGAAAAATGATACTGTTTCATCTTTGGTACAACAATTTCAATATCAGCGATTTTTGATGTCACTGCTACTTTGATGCTGTCTTCAGGATCCAACCGGTTTCTGTATTTTGTTTTTAGATTTACAAGGGTAGAAAAACCTTGTTCGCAAAGGTAGGTTGTTACAAAAGGTAGCAGCATTTTATTTGCTTCCAAACGTGCAGTTTTATAAGCCTTTGCAGCTTTTGACATCCAAAAACTTGAGAGGTCATCATTCGTCTCAAATTCCATGCTTGTTTCACTGTTGGAACGCAGTTCAATAAGCTCTTCTACCAATCCTTCAGGCTCTCCAGGCAAATCAGCCAGTTCACATTTAAAGGGATTTACAACCCAGCTGACAGTATGTGAATCAAGCTCTGGAAAGTAGTCACAGAACGTATTCCTAAGTTTGATCAGGTGCCTTGTGACTGATTCCTTCATGTCACTAAGATTGCAGTCTTCACATTCTTCCAAAAACTCTGCCAGGTCTGGAAAGACAACAATCTTATTGGCATTTACTTTTTGGTTCCAATACTGAAGCTTTGATACAAATGCTGAATTTTTTTCCCTTGCTAAGATGAGATTGATTTTCTTTCCTTGCAATTTCTTGTTCAACGCATTTACATGCCCAAAAATGTCAGCTAAGTATGCAAGAAGAGCGAGCCAGATTGATTTTCTGAACTTCTCTGCAAGTGTGTGTTTTTTGATCAGTCAGAAATATTTCAAGTTCGGTTTTAAGAGCCCACACTTTATTCAGGACATTTCCACGTGAAAGCCACCTCACTTCCGTATGGAAAAGAAGGGTTGAATATTCAGCCTCTCCATCCTCACATAAATCACGAAACATCCTCGTGTTTAGTGCATGCCCTTTTACAACATTGACAATCTTAATTACATCACTCAACACAGCTTCCACTTCTGGTTCCAAATCCTTCACAACTAATGCCTGGCGATGTATCATACAATGGATGACCTGAATATTTGGATTCTGTTGTTTGGCCAAAGCCACAAAACCAGTGACGTGACCAAGCATGGCAGGAGCTTCATCAACTGATACTGTAATACAATCTTCCCACTCTAAATCAACACTTTGTTTTTTGAAGTATGCATCAACCTTATTCAACACATCAATACCACGAGTTCTCAACTCAAGAGGAGAACATAGCAACATTTGTTCTTCAACTTCATCCCTGTATCGAACGTATACCATCAGCTGCGAATTGCTACTGACATCTGTAGTCTCATCAAGTTTAATGGCAAACTCTATTCTTTTTTACTGAAGAAATCACTTGTTCTCTCACATTTTCTGCCAAGATGGAAATTCTTTCTTTAATAACTCTTGCAGACAAAGTCACTGTATTCAGTTGTTTAGCTACTTTCTGCCCACACATTATTTCTACCATTTTCACAGCCGACGGTTTGATTAAGCTTCACCAATAGTATGTGGTTTGTTGTTTCGAGCAACTAACCATGCCACTTCAAAACTAGCTATTGCTGCTGAACGTTCCTCAAACGTTGCACTCTTGTTATTTTCCAATCTATGTCTTTTGACTATTTTTTCCAGATTCTAAAAGTATTCCCGTGGTTTGCAAGACAGATGTGAATCAACCTTGTCCTCCAAGTGTTTCTTTAGTTGATTCTTTTTGAAAGACTCGGCAGTCAGTACTTCCATACAGACGACACATTGAGGTTTCATTTGTCCTTTGTCCTCTATTTCTGTGAAGCTATAATTAAGGAACTCTGCCTGATATGTCCTTTTCCTTGCTGATGCCATCTGAAAATGAAAGACAAATCTATCACTTTTTTAAGGTCTTTTGACTTCTATTTTTGAAAAATAAAAAAATATTTAGTGACGAATTTAAGAGTTTAAATTAAAACTTTAAAATAACATAACATAAAATCAAACCACAACTCACAACCATAAAAATTCAAACAATAAAAACTTAAAAAGAGTGAGCATTACATCTGTAGGGGCTGCATGAAATCTTCTTAAATAGAGTTAAACTGGTTAAAAAACTTACTTTTAATATAAAATAATTCATTAAAATAAAAATAAATAAATGAAAAATATAATAGTTTAACCCCTAAAAAAGTGAGAAACTGGCAACTAAACAGTTGATGGGACAATTAGGCCCCTTACAAATAAACTAAAATATCCTAAAGTCTAAACTAATCTTATATTTATATATTTAACTCATGTTGTTTTTAATCACAAAAGTCTATACAGAAACGTAAATATTATAGATTATATCATAACTCACCTTATGTAAATAATTATTATATCCCTTGATCACCTCTACTAATTCATCAACTACTCTGAAAGGCATGTTCAAAACATGGCAAAATGTCACTTAATTAGGAGAAATGTTGTAAGATTTTACCGCAAAATAGAATAAAGGCTCTTCGATGCATTCTTTTTCTCCAACTTTCACATTAGTTTCCCTCACTTAGTACATTCACATCCATTACCCCCCAATTTTTCTAAATTACCCCATTGGGGTAATTTTCCCCTGTTCCCCGACCACTGCCTTAGAGGATCCCTCTAGTGTGGAGGTGTCCTCATATATACCTTCTAAGGAGCCGCTTTATTTGGAAATGAATGGAAGCAGGAGGATTTCGCTCTGCCACAGGGAACTAGGAGTTGTGGTGATCCTCTCGGAGTGACCTTGAATGGAGATAGCCATATTCTCTTTTATTTTGAAACACTCACCATTTTAGTGGTTGGTATACATAAATTCACTCATTGAGGGGAACCATGCTGCAGAGGTGTTGCAACCGAAGAAAATTTTGTTAAGTTACTCGTATATGATTTTCTGGACAGCGGTGAGACTTACTAATGTTCCCATCCACTTAGGATGTTCTGCTCTAACTGAAGAGTGTTATCTGTAAGACTCATTTACAGGCAATATTTCGTCATTTAAATGTTCTTATTTGGCGAAGGTCTATGATATCGTTAGTGATACGGTAACATACAGACCTTCCATTCTATGGTGGCGAGGGAAAACCTCTCTATTTCTTCTGAGTCCTTGCGATATCGCAGATTCTTCATACGAGTAGGGAGATTCCTCTTTGAACCCATATGAGAGGAGGCTGGTGTACCCTAGGAGTGTCCTCCGTATCACACGTTTTGTCGGTCGAAGTTCTTGCAAGGTTCAGATCTCGACCAAGGATCACTAGCCCCAACAGGCTCTGAAACCTGTATCGTTATAGCGAAATGCACAGGTTTCGGTTTTCTTTGTCCACCATCAAGGTACGGTACTTTTCCCCCTCATGGATATCACCCCAGCCCGGACCTGTTCTTAAATGTGGCTCGCCTTGACGTGGTGGACTCGCACTTATCCCATAACATTGCATTTGACTGAGCCATACACATTATCCACTCTGTGGTGTTCACGAGGTGGAGTGATTATATTGATACCATCATGTTTTACCGATCCTTTGTTCACTTAAAGATTGAACATAGATGCAAAATTTATTCATTTGCATCCGGTCAGCAACTTGTGTCATCCCCACATCCTTTACAGAGAGCCTCCTTTTGTACACAGGGGAAATGCTAAATAGTGCTTCATGCGCTTCGATAGGCGGGCTCATCGTCTCCCACAGTAGCCAAATGCACTTACATCGACGCTGTCGATCTTGACGGTGCCTATGCTTCGAATAGAATACCCTACACGCCACCATTGACATTAGCACAACTTGAACGTTTGTCTCCAAGACTCTCTTCCGGAGGTTTCTACAGCCGCGTTAGTATTCCGTTCTTATTTCTTATGGCATGCATCTTGTCACACTGGAGCCAGACTGTTGTGAAGAAATGGCTGGAAGATAAAAGAGGGAGTTGAGTTTCGTGCAACTACCCCTATTGTTTGAAACCGCTAGGGTTTTTCCAGGTGTTATCTGTCTTTATGGCTCATCTGGTTTAATATACTGCTCGGCACGGCATATTATGCGCCATGCCGGTTCGAAGACCGTTTGCTAATCAATAAAAACAAAGTGTGTTAAGTGCCCATGAGTCATTTAAATCTTCACATCCCCTATTTCGCAAAATCCGTGACGTTATGGCTGCTGCATATCTAGAGAACGTTGAAATTGTTTTTTACTATGTTCCTGGACACATGTGGGGATTGCTGGAAACGAGCGCGCTGATGAGTGGGCAAGGCAGTCCGACATAATGATCAACTTAACCGCCGTTCCATTCTTCCCCACACATACTACCTGACAAGGATCAGGTCAGCCCTTAGCACTGCTAATAAACGAAAATAGGAAACGACTGGAATTTAATGTTGCGTTTCATTAAGCCCGGACGACTCTCTTCTTGAGTATATCACCCAATGCATCGACTATATCAAGTAAATTCCTGTCGCCTCTGATTCGAACACACTAGCTACACGCAACGCCATCAGACTAGCCACCCCACCGAACATTTCTGCAAAAACTGCTTGATCTTTCAGTCTGTACGCTACATCTCTGTTGCGTAGTTTAGAAACACTTCTCTTGAAGCAATTAGACATGCCCTTTGTCATCATAATCATCATCACTAACTATAATTTAAAAAGGGGATTTTTTTGAGTATTTGAATAATAATTTCATCTTAGTTTGGTTATGACATGTATTTTTATCAAAGTTATTTCTAATAATTATTTTATAATATCAAAAAACAAAATACAGAAGTTCAGAAATAAATATAAGTATCTAAATTTTGTGAATTTTATAAAACTCAAAGAATTACAAATGGTGAAGTTCACAAAATTTAATTTTATATATCTTCTATAACTATCTTTTAGCAACGTGATATTTTTAAAGCGGGAAAATTTAGTTTAGAGTTCCTTTTTAAAATTATTATAATTGGCGAAGTTCAGAAAATTTATAAAAATATAACCGTGGCTGCTTTTTTTTTAGATTTTAAATTTTAATCTTAGTAGCGAAGCGCAGTGGCGAAGCCATTGCCTGGTTGTTATATATTTATAGTTTATTAGTTTATTTTTGTTTCATTTTATTTATTTCTACACACCCTAAAGATAAGAAGATCTTTGTAATTTTAGCAACTGTGTCATTGATGGAGGCCACTTGAAGGTAACCTTCCCCAAGTAAATTGGCTACTTTTGATTGCGGGTGGTGGTTATTAATATGTTTGCATTCTTCCCATCCAATAATTCTACTGCATCCCCCCTCTTTCTCTTCTCTTCCTTTGTTTTTACACCCGAGTCCTTTTGGTGCGCCACGCCGCAGAAGGTTTGGTCACTGGGCTGTAGAAGTGAGCACTAATGATGCTCAACCATACAGCCGACTTTGCATTAGCCCACATCGGTTCGGGCCAAGGGGATGGGCGCTCAGAAATTGTGTTCTTTAAAATTCACGCGTCCCTATGCCCAATCATTAAAACTATAATAAAAAAATGGCTCCCAAAGGATTATTGTCTATGACTCTCCTACGGACTAATGAAATCAACAAGTCAACACATTTCCAATCCTCACTAGCCTCTACAGTAGTGTCGCCCTGCGCGGCGCAGCCATTAATAGCAGACAACACCGATACTCCCAACTCACGTGCAGAATGCATTAGGCGCCTGTACGTCCGAGCTCAGCGCCTGCCTCATTCACCAACGGCTCTCACTTCAACCGAAGCCTTTCTCAACGGTGACTATGCCGCTGAGACATGCCAGTCATACCCTAGGTTCTTTGGGTTTACGGTTAGGAAACTCTTCGAGACCTCAGGGAAGCTCTCGGGCCGGTGGCGTGTCTGGTTCTGCCCAGGACGCCAACCTGGAGGGTACCACTTATATCTATTTGTCGGCAATGCTCTGCTCTCAAAGCTTCCACAGCCTGGGAGTATTGCGTTCGGCATTTTGGGAGCATACTTTGCGTCATGCTGGAACCATGCCAGTTATACAGATGGCTCCAAGTCCTAAGAAGGGGTCGCTTTCCACACTGTGTCTCCTCTGATTGAAGTCAGCGGAGCTGTGTCAGGCGCTAAGTCTGTCTTCACAGCCGAGCTGGTTGCAATACACCGCTCGGTATGGAAGATAACGAGACGTGCCCGGTTCTGAGACCAGATTGTAACATAACATAACATAATTACACGGATGACAAAAGCCACAAGGGCCTATCAAAGGTCATCCGCCTCCGTCAAAACCCACCCACAAAAAGCACCATCACCAGGGGAAGACAAAATCAAAGTCCCCCACAATATAATATAACAGATGACAAGAGCCACAAGGGCTCATCATAGGTCATCCAATGCAAACAGCCTCTTTTTAAGGCACCCAAACTCCCAGGAAAACTACATCCAGAGGATTGCATCAGAAACAAGGGTATCACCAATCGAGGCTTGTCAAGAACTAAATCATGCAGCTATAACTATATACAAACAATATTAATATATACAAAACTTAGGAACCATCACAACCTTCCCTTCCCATAAACTCATCCAACCTACTCTTAAATACATTTAGATTTGGATTACCTACTACCCTCCGCGACAATTTGTTCCAGAAGTCTACCATTCTATTGGTGAAAAAATATTTTCTTAAATCCAACCTACACCCTTGCTTTTTAATTTTCAAGTGGTGACCCCTAGCCCGATTTCCATCATTTAACTCAAAAAACTTGCTAACATCCAATTTATCTATCCCGGAAAAAATTTTAAAGAGCTCAATCATATCCCCTCTCATACACCTCCTTTCGAACGAGAACATATTTAATACCCTCAGTCTATCTATATATTCAAGGTGCCTCAGGGAAGGAATAATCTTTGTTGCCCTCCGTTGCACTGACTCAAGAAGGTTAATATCGTGTTTAAAATGTGGGGACCATGCCTGTATACAGTACTCTAGATGTGGCCTAACATAAGAGTTATAGAGTTTAAGAATAACCTCCTTACTTTTGTAACTGACATTTCTCTTAATAAAACCCAGCACTCTTTTTTTCCTATTTCTTGCTTCAATACACTGCTTAGAAAACCTTAATGACTTATCTATTACTACTCCTAGATCTTTTTCATCCTCTACTGAGCTCAGCCAATGCCCATCCATTTAATAGTTAAATTCTCTATTATCTTTTCCCATGTTAATAACTTTGCACTTATCAAGGTTGAAAGTCATTTGCCACTTATGTGCCCAGAATAACAATTTATTTAAATCCCCCTGCACTTTAAAATTATCATCAATATCTTTAACTACAGCTGCTAATTTGGTATCATCCGCCAAAATTGACACTTTATTATTAACTGCCTCCCCAAGATCGTTTATATAGATGACAAATAATAATGGACCGAGAACTGATCCCTGAGGAACCCCACTGATAACATCCCTCCACTCTGACTTTACACCATTTAGCACTACCCTTTGCTTCCTGTCTTTCAGCCACTCAGCTATCCAATTTGAAACACCCCCACATATCCCAATCATTTTTAATTTATGAACAAGTCTCCTATGTGGTACCTTATCAAATGCTTTACTAAAATCTAAGTAAATTATATCTACATTCTCTCCTTTATCTACTTGATCTGTTACAAACTCCAGAAAGTCTAGTAAGTTAGTCAAACATGATTTACCTGATCTAAACCCATGCTGAGCATCGCTGATTAACCCCTCCCTCTCTAGATGTTGGCAAATCCCTTTTTTAACTATTTTCTCAAGAATTTCACAGACTACAGGAGTTAGGCTAACCGGTCTAAAGTTATTTGGATCCTCTTTACTACCCTTCTTGAAAATGGGGACTACATTCGCTCTCTTCCAATCATCGGGTATTTCTCCATATTCCAGTGACCTAGTATATAACTTGTCCAGAGCAATTGAGATACTTTCTACACCTTCTTTAAGTATCCTAGAATGAATATTATCAGGGTCTAAGGCCTTGGTAGTATCTAACTCACCTATTAGTCCTTTTATCATCCTCCGATCCACACTAATGTTAGTAAACACCTCTTTCCCTGACCCATGAGTACTATACATAAGACTATTTAGTTTCTCCTTTGTAAATACTGATGCAAAATGACCATTTAGTACCTCAACTATTTCCTCATCAGTTTCTCTCACAACCCCTTCATATTTGATAGGTCCTATTTTAACTCTGCCAGACTTGTTATTAATTTTATAGTAACTAAAGAACTTTCTAGGATCTTTGTTGCTATCCGGAGCTAATTTAATTTCTGACACCCTTTTGTTCTTCTTTATAATCTTATTTAACTCATTCCTAGCCATTCTATAATCACTTAAATTTTGAATATTATTTTGTACCTGTAATTTTTTGTATGCCCTTTTCTTCTCTGAAATTTTTCTAGCTATCTCCTGATTCCACCATAATGGTTTCCTACTTTTGTTCCTAATGGCCTTCATTGGGATACATTGTTCTTGGACTACATTTATTGTGATTTATAGCGACTCACAAAGCGCCCTGAGTGCTCTCGTAACATTGGAATCTCCGCATCCCCTGGTTGGTGATATCCGTGACGCCACGATTTTGGCGATTCGGATTATCTTCTGCTGGGTTCCTGGACATGTAGGAATTGCAGGGAATGAGCGCCCCAATGAGGACGCCAAAGAATCCACGAGGACTGGGTTACCAGACCATCGTTTTGATCTTCCTCACACCGATCACACGGCAGGAATACGGGTAGCTCTCCGGGCTGCTTGGAAAAGAAGATGGCAGACGGCCGAAGGGAACTTAAAGTTGCGTACCTTTGCGCAGTCCCCCTTCACATGGACCTATCTCCCAAATATCGCGACGGCTTCATGTCGCTTTTTGTCCTCTTCAAAATGGGCATACTCGCGGGACGCACTGCCGTTTGATGGGGCCCTCACCTGCATGTTATTTTGAAGATTACGCCGTCCTCCTAGCTATTCGGCACATGTTTGTTGAATGTCCCAGTCTGGGTGATCTTCTCACGCGTTACCTGTCCTGGTATCGGTATTAGAGGTCGCTACCGCTTGTCCATTGTACTTGGGACGAGTTCGTGCACACAAACTTGTGGACTATCTGACTTTGGGGAAGAGACTGGACTCCTCCAATTTATTTGACTGTCTTTGGTTTAGGTCTCATATTCCTGCGGTAATGGTGAGGCGTGCCTCTCCCGACGCCGAAACGTGTTCCCTTCTTGTTTGTTTGTTTTTTGTTTTTTATCCTATTTTTTCAAATTTTGGAATGACCTAGTACTAAGCTAAAATTTTAATTACAGTGACTTATGCCCTTGAAGTTAGTTGCCAGATGAGCTAATTTAAATAAAACACCTCACGTACGCCCTCCTTTGCTTTCCATCAAAGTCCATTATTCTAGTTACGAGTCAATCCTCTTGATCACTATATTTCTGGCTTTGTAAACGCTATATCAGACGTTCTTGCATTTCGTCGATCTCGAACACGCAACTCTCTAGTTCCTCGCCCATTGATCATGCGATTTTATTCTTGTTCCAAGAACGGGGTGAATAAACCCAAGCATTAAATAATTATTCTCTGGTCGTCATACGGGAATTCAAATTACAAGGCAGTTCTATCAGTTGCATCATGACGAAGCATATTTTGACTGAAAGTCATCTTCCTCTCGTTTCTCTTTTTTATCGTCATGTTTTCGACCATATTGGAGCTCTTTCGGTTCCTAGTGTTCAAGCTACTGGCAAGCTCATCGCAAATTGCTTCGTGTGGCCTGGCATGAATGCTAACGTAACCAAATGGACTCGTTAATACCTATTTTGTTATCATACTAAGGTTCATCGCCAACCCAAGGCCTCTCGCTCCTTTTCCTCTTCCTTCGTTGGGTTTTGACGCAATCATTAGTAATGAATTAGCCCTTTGCCTTCTTATCGTGGTTGTACTTACTTTCTAACTATGATCGATTTCTTCACCTGATGGCCTTCATCTCGGGTTGGTTTTCTCGATTTGGTGTCCCTTGCATTGTTATGACCGACCGAGGCAGCCAATTCTAACCTCATCAATCTCAAGCGCACATGTATCTTATTGAATATTTTTTTAATCCATACAACGAGCTACCCCACGTAAAACAAAGGGCTCTTGATCGCTTTCACTGCCAGGTCAGGGCTAGTCGATGATCCACAGCATCCTGTATTACGTGGGTGGAAAAGCTGCCTCAGATTTTGCTATGGATTCGCTTATCCTTGAAAGAAGGTTTGTCTAATTCTGCTGCACAATTAGTTTACGGTACTCACTTTCGTCTTACCGGCCAATTCTTTTCTTCTTCCGACCAACTTTTACACTATTTTCTTGATCCTTCAATATACGTACATAACTTGCTAGGGCGATGGCTTAGACCCCATACGTCCCCAAGAGTGTTTGATAATCAGAAACCAAATGCGCTAAATGAGATGGAAACTTGTTCCCATATTTTGGTTATTTGGGACTCAGTGTGCTCAGTCGGACCCTTTCTTTTCATCTCTAGGAGAACAAAGATCTTCGTCCTTTAGCGTTATGCCAAGCAAAAAACAGTCTCGGTGGACTTCTTTAAACCAGCTTCATTAATGCTCCTTACCCGGAACAGCCCTTGTACCATCTATTTCTACTGGTATTTTTAATGTTTTTAATGGTTCAGAGACACCCAAAATGTAGTTTATATCCTCCACTATCCACATTACCCCTACCTTCAATATTCAAATGCTGCCGCCCCGTTCTCTTTTTCAGGAACTCCTAACAAGTTTTTTGACCAACGGTGATGTTCTTAAACAGAGAGAAAGAAAACACAAATTTAGATGTTAACAATATTAAAGCAGGAATTTCAGTTCTGAAAAGCGATATTGCCAAACCATTTTTAAGTGAGAAGCACTATCTATATGATGCATATGTTTATAGAGAATCTTTGGTGCATACAATGTTTTTCTATTTTTAACAGAGTTATAAGAAGCAAGTAGGTTGCAGAGGATTACATCGCTATCAATAATTAAAAATAGTAATTCAGTATTAATAATTGAAACGTATAACTTGCAACCCCTTCATTTGAGCAGCAAGAACTTCCGCAATTTGTTAAAGTCGGATATCTTCGCATTCCCTTTACCCGTTACTTTAAGTTGCCCAGACATTGTTTCAATGTCATCAATTCGGGCAAGTGGGTTGCATGTGTAGACATTCGCATGCATGTATGATTTAGGCCTTTCCTTACCATGATACAGGGTGTAACAAATCCCTGCACTGCGTCAATTGTGGTGACCCTCATTGCGTAGCTGACACTTCTTGCCCGGTGTATTTGTTTGAGAAGGAAGTTTTTTTTACTGTGAAATTTGAGCCACCTGGATATTTTAAAGGCCCGAATTCGAGATTAGGGTCAGCCTTCCCACCTGGTCGTCTAAATTCAGAATTTTTCCTTGAAGCTCAAACTAATTACATATCTCACTTAAGGATCTCCCTCATTATGATTCCCTCTCTCGGCATCGGAGCAGGGTGAAAGACGAGATTTTGCTCTGCATCGATTATTTCATGTCGGCACTTCAGTGCTATGAACTTGCTCCACCCTCCTCTCCGGATCCGTGTTAAAAGTCAAGGTGGAAAGCTGAATGGTACCCAGGCCTAGCTGATGAGACATCGTTACCGACTGGTAGCCAAAGCACTAATGATAACGGCCTCTGAGCTTCTCCAAGTACAGGTATAAGAGAAAGGATCCTACATCCGTTTTTTTACTGGCTAACAAGCATGAAGAGCCCCGTAACGATACTATGGATATCAGGGCTACTATGTCTGAGATAGCTGGTCCAACAACAATTGTAACCCTGCCTGTGGCATGCTCTTTATCTCTGCTAAGCTCGGCTCAGTTTGAGAGTCCATCTCTTATTTAGATATTTTTCTGAGCTGCACCAGATACCTAATAACCAGTGTCTGATTCCAGCTATCCCATCCAATCCTATTGTCAAAAATCCTTTGCGCTTAAAGGTTTGCCTGAACTTTGTCATGTAAGCCTTCTATCAATCTCTATAGTCCGATGATTCGGATCCCCCCATCAATGTATCGAATCGACTGATGCATCGTCTGCAACTACACACTTTGTGGATAAGAAGTCTGTTTTGGACAAGTTATTTTCCATAGGTTTTGCGCATCATTATACTTACGTTCGTTCAACTAGTATGACTTCAATTCCCGCTCTGTGTTATTCCACCTTGCCAACATCCTCTAAGTAAGGGACGTGGGTTTTATTACCTGCCGGGATATTCCTCGTCCAGTTAAGCTAACTCTGCAAATGGTAGTAAAATTATCACAGTAGTTCCCATTCGAAAATAACAATAAATTAATTCTACATTGGAACTATCCGGGCGTGTATGCAAATGTGATAGTTCAGAGTTCTTTTATTGCTGTCGTTTTTCCTCAAGAGTATAAGCACGGGCTACACACGTTCCCACTGATTAATGGGCCTTGACTTTTAACTCCTCATCACATTGTGGACTATAAATTTTTTATAGGGAACACTCGTTACTCCAGACAGCTCAAAACATATTAACAAGAGGATTTTCTTATCCAAACGTTAAACCATTTGTGGTCTTTTTTTTCATATTATCCAGCCGATTTACAGTGAATAAGTCTGGTCTGTTGGAACCTTTAGAACAACTACCACAGGCCCGTAGCCAGGCCGTGATATTTTGGAGGGACTAATTTTTTTTTTATTAATTTACAAATACCATCTTGATATTTAAGTTTTCGGTTCGTCATAATTACATATATCTAACGTTGGGAATGGAGTGATGAGAAAAAGCCACTTACCAGTCAGTTCGTTATTAGCTACCGCGAATACCAAGCCAACAAAACTTGCAAAGTTCAGAGTCCATAAGTAGTATAGGTGTTTAGGTGATTATTGCGCTAATACACTAGATAGCTCAAGTCACAATAAACCCCAAAACCTATATTTCGTTATTCTAGAGAATGAAGTCAATTGCTACGCGAAGTCTAATTTTCTGCTGACGAATTTCGTTATGCCTAAATCTAAGCGTCATTGAGGAAGAAGTATTAAAAGCAAGGAGTTATGAAAAAAAATATATTATGGAATAAACAGTTATGATTGAAAAGTGAAATTATACTGTGAGTTTGATTGGATTAAATTTTCCGCGTGTGAATTAAATTTTTGCATGAGTTAATGAGAATGGATTTACAATTGATAAATATGAAATATTAATGAGATTATAAATTAGTAAGTTGATTGACAATTAGTAATTGATATAGATATTAAATGGTATTTGGCTAATAGATAATTGATAGATAGTAATTTGTAAATACAGTAGTTTGGTAAATAGATTGATAATTTATAAAAAGTAATTGGTAATTTGGTAATTTGCTTGGTAATTATTAATTAGATTATTAGAGTGATAAATAGATTATATGTACAAATAGATTACAACGGAGTTGGAAGGGTCTGTAAATGATAAAAGAATCACGCATTAATTGGATTTTCTTTTGGGCCATATTTAGCTAAAAATTCCAATTCGAATATTACAGACCTGATTCATCGAGATGAGGACAGCAATGCGAATGAACCTCATGGGTTTGATTATAAGATGCTCTGGAGAGCGGGAGTAATATTCTCACGAATTAAGTCAGGGTTACCAACCCTTCTTGAAATTATGTATATATATATATATATATATATATATATATATATATATATATATATATATATATATATATATATATATATATATATATATATATATATATACATATATATATATATATATATATATATATATATATATATATATATATATATATATATATATACAGTTAGAAATAAATATTTACACCTGTAGGGGTATAGACCGCTACAGTAGCATTATTGTTGTAGTTTTTTGTGTTGAGATTTTGTTATGATAATACATACAAACACTTGTATTTTTATCATAAAATTGATTTATAAAATGATATTTGATATAATCAGTTTAGGAAATAGAATTACAAATGGGTTACTGTGATTTGAGGATTGTGAAGATGGTGTTTGCTACAAAATTATTCGTATGGACTTCCAGAATTAGCGATGAATTCTTAGAAAGTTTGAATGTATTCTAACTTATGGAATACCTAGAGGCAAAATACAATTACAGAACTTTAATATGAAGTCAGTTCTTCCAACTAGTAAGCCAACCAGATAGTTCACAAAACCAAATTGGTATAGATATATGGCCATCGTGGTATGAACCTAGATAGATACTTCACAACAAACCCATATCTATAAGTTTTTGAGGAGAGTTATTGAATCGTAAAAAGGCTCTAGCGGCTAAGCTTATGGCGAAGTTAGGCTTAATGGTTGGACACGAAATCGTTAAGGAATGGATGAAATACAACGAGGATAGAACAAAATATATATATTATTATTGATTAACAAGAATGGAACATATTTTAACTTATATTGGTTGAATTTGAATTTAATTATACAAAATGAACATGAATTTAATACTGAATTTTCGTCGTGCCTAAACTTGGTATAAGGTAGATAGGTAGTGGTAAGTAAGTAACAAGGTAATGGTAAATAGGTAACAAGGTAATAGTATCAAGGTAATGGAAAATATGTATAAAGGTAATGGTGAATAGGTAACGAGACAATGGTAAATAGGTAACAAAGGTAATAGGAAATAGGTAACAAGTAATGATATCAATATAACTAATTAAAATGTAATTGTAACTAATTGAAATCACGATGGTTAAAAAGGGAAATGTATGAGGGGCTTGGTGCTGGCGAGAGAACAATTGAATTTTTTTGTCTCCCATGCGGAATATTTGGAAGCATTGGTACGTGCGTGAAAATGTTGCCCAAAATGTTGCCAATTGTTTTTGAAGACTTTTTACAAATATGATAATTAATAAAAATTTCATATATATAAAATATATATATATATATATATATATATATATATATATATATATATATATATATATATATATATATATATATATTTGTAGCTTCAAAGCTGCTACAAATACTCCCCTCCCTAAGAGAGTTACTCGCCAATTAAAATATTCTAAACATTGAATATAAATTTTTAATTCAGATACCAACGAGGTCTCCTAACAACGCGGCCAGAGCGTGCCATGGTGCCATGTGGCTGATTTCGATCATGGGGACAAAATTGGCTGGCAGTACCAATCATTTGCGGCAAAATACTGTCGCGCGGGAGGGCAGGTGGAGCGAAGAACATTCGTTCTGTTCCCCCAAAACTGGCGTCTGACGGGGACTGGCCGTCGTGAGACTGGCTCTCCGCTGCTGACGAGGGCTCCTGCAACAAAAAGCGAGGTGGCAGCAATCGGGAAGGAGAATTGGGTGTTGGAGAATAGTTTGTAGGGGGGTTTTAAAGAAAAGTATGAGAAACCACTGGATCACTAACAGTCATAGTGATAGGAGAAGACAGTGGGTGTGCAAGGTGAACGGCCTCTATAAAGGCGGGTTTCAGGCGATCGATGGAGACAGTATCCTGCTTGCTGCCAAACTGTAGTACAAAGAATTTCGGCTTCCTGGAGATGACGAGAAAGGGTCCGTCATAGACTGGTTGCAAGGAAGAGCGAGTTGAGTCGCGACTGACAAAAACGTGAGAACAGGTTGCCAGCTCTTTTGGCACGAAAGGTTTCTGATGAGCAGGCACTCTTGGGGCGGTCGGCTTAACTTCAGACATCGTCCGTACTAAATTACGTAAGTATGAGGCATGATGAACATAAGATGGTAGAGAACGGTCAGAAGAAGAAAAAAAATGACCAGGAAGACGAAGGTGAGTACCATAGACAAGTTCCGCCGCAGAGCAAGCCAAATCCTCTTTCAAGGATGCATGAATACCCAGGAGAATCAAGGGTTGCTTGTCCACCCAAGTGATGTTGGGATCAGTGGAGCGTAAGCCTGCCTTGAGAGTCCTGTGCAACCGTTCGGCCTTGGCGTTGCTTTGGGATGATAGCTAGTAGTACGAAGATGGAAAGAGCCAAGCACTGACTGTGGAGAAATGGCTACATTAAGCCTCCTGGAGGAGTATAGGTACATTCAAGCCCCCCTCCCTTCATGAGGAGAAGCGTGGGAAAGGTAGCCGGCGAAAATGCTTACCATGTGTGATCTCCTCGCCGCTGTGGGCAGTTGGAGCTAACATATGTTTGAAGGCGACCACCTAAGGTCCTTAAACGACGCTCTAACGATCGTATTACCTACGAGACCCATAAACCCGTGGTTAGGTAAAAAAAACGTTGCGAGTCAGAAGGCAAGCTAAGTAGCGGTGCGGTTGCGAGCCTATAATTTGCGAGCTGACTTGGGCACCCCAGTGCCACCTCAGGAATTCTCGCTCTCCCCAGATGCTAACTCTCCATTCGCTCCCCCCCCCCCCTTTTGCATCTGTGGCCTGGTCACTTCCCCCTTTAGATGGGGCGGCAATCCGCCTATATATAAGCCCCGCAAAGAAAGAGAAGAGGATTATCAGAAGTCGATACGCTAGAGGTGGATTAGTTCGTGAAGATCGATCCATCGGCTAGACAAGAAGATTATCAGAAGTCGATACGCTAGAGGTGGATTAGTTCGTGAAGATCGATCCATCGGCTAGACAAGAAGATTATCAGAAGTCGATACGCTAGAGGTGGATTAGTTCGTGAAGATCGATCCATCGGCTAGACAAGAAGATTATTAGAAGTCGATTCGCCAGAAGAAAGATTAGTTCGTAAAGATCGATCCTTCAGCCATACAAGACTATTTCCGTGAGAAACGATAGGATCAGATTGAGAAAATCGATCCCCCCTTTCAGGGCCGTATTAACCTAATTAGTCAAGTTTTATATCGGTGCCATACCGAAGAAGCCTTTTCCGTCTGCAAAGAAGCCCGACTGAAGAAAAGCAAAGCCGCTCACACTCGAGTGATTCTCACATCTCAAGCACCGTAAGAGTGAGAGGAGAAGAACCCTGCCCCTACGAGCTCCCGTTCTTTAATTACGTTGCAGAATCACCCCCGTCACAGGTGACGAAAATTTCAACCAGCGGCCACACCACTTCAAAGCGAGAGATAAGTCCTCCAGCGACATCCGGCAATCCCTAATACCTACCTGTAAGTTAACAATAACATTTATATCTCTATTGCGATAGTAGAAGTTTAGTACGTCCCACGTTTTAAAGGAGAGTAGAAACTATTATTCTTGAACCTAGGTCATATGTGTTTGTAGATGACAGTACATTAATTTAATGTTTTATGCTAAACAAATAGGGTCGTGATAAAAATACTAATTGGCAATTGGTTTGTTTATTGGAAGCCTACTTGTTTATGTGTTGTCATTGTAAAATCTTTGAGGCCAAATATAGAAATGCTTTTACTGTTGGTTTGTAATATTTAATTTAAAATACATGTTTATTTTTGGTAGATTCTGGTGTTTCCTCTTATCCTTATGTGTTTAAAAATAGCTCTTCCTTAAGGACTAAACCACTAAAATAGCACTCTTAGAACAAAGCCTACTTCATCATAGAAGTAACTCACGCCCCTTAAAGCATACCGCTACTAAAAGGGTGTCAAAGCGTAGAGTGATCAAAGCCAAGGGTCATTCTACGACATATTATAAAAGTGGTGTCAGGTCTAGAGGTTTTATATTAGAAAGAACCCAGCAGTGTCTATTTAAGGAAGAGCTAACACATAAAAGGAACACCAGGAATAATAGAATATTTGACGAGTGGGAAATTGGTAAAGTTAGAGGGGGATACCATCTAAAGGTAATTGTTAGGCCAAGTGGTAAGTTTCGGTGGTGGAATAGGTAAGGCTTGATTAAAAACAAGGTAGATGACTGACATAAGCGCGATGGCATTGTTTGACCTTTATCGGAAGCAAGGTCAAAGCCTCGGACTGGAAGGAACCGATCTGAGTTCGTTTATTCAGGAGAAAGAGAGAAACGAAAGAGAAGAAAGAAGAGAAAAGATGAAAATGGAAGCAGAAAAGACGAAAATGGAAGCTGATGAAAGAGAGAAGATAAGGGCCCACGAAAGAGCCCTTAGTAAAGACCAGTTAGAGGTGCAGTCAGTGTCATCCAAAACAGGAGTGTCACCAGCGGCCAGCATGAAACTCCCGGAGTACAAGGACGAAGAAGATTTATGCTCATATCTCTCCCATTTTGAGAAAATATTTGAAGTCAATAATTGGGACCTAGAAGAAGATGGGGTCGCCCGACTGTTACCGCTACTCAATCGTAGGATGAGAGAGATATTCGTATCTTTACCCTCAGAAGCGACTGTGGACTATTCCACTCTCAAAGCCGAACCTCTCTCAGCTACAAACCTTAACCCGGAAGAATATAGGATGAAGTTCAGGCAGTCTCGTATAAGACCTGGACAAACGTACAAACATTTTGGCTTTGAGCTTCGTCGAAGCCTACAGTTTTGGATGGAGTCAGAAGGGGTAGAGAACGAAGTCGCTGCGGTCGTCGACTTCATGCTTAGAGATCAGTTACTAAGTACACTACCCCAGAAATCCGTGCATTCGTTAAGGACCGAAAAGCTTCTACCTTCAACGAGTGCCTGGACGAGGCTGACCTCCACGCGGTAAATCATCGGTTATATCCTAGGGAGTACAAGAAAGAGAAGGCTCCCTCCCCAAAGAAAAATGGGCCGCCACCCAGGCATTTACAGAAGAAGCCCTTTAAGTTCTCAGTAGCAAAAGGAACTTATAAGCCAAATTTTGGAGGAGAAAAAAATCAAAAAGAAGTTAGGATTCCACAAGGATCATACCCTAATACCGGCACGTATCCCCGGAAGCCCGTCACTTGTTATACCTGCGGGATAATAGGTCACCTGAGTTTCCAGTGCCCACAGAACTCCCGACTGAGGGAGACCTCGAGACAACAGGTGCAAAACCTGACTGCCGCGATCCCAGCAGGACAAGCTGATTCGTCCTACGTCCCCGCGCCAACTTCCGAAGGGCCCCAGCAACAAGTAAACTTTCTATTCAACAAAAGTTCGCCAGGCGGCCTACAATTTGAAGAGGGCACTGTTAATGGGTGCCGAGTATCCACTTTAGTCAGAGACACCGGATGCACGTGCATAGTGGTATCCGATAAGTTGCTGCCCCCAGTAAACCCTGCCCATAAGAAATTCGCAATCGTCCACGACTTTTTAGGACGCGACAATCGATTCCCCGTCGTGAGATGTCATATACAATGCAGATATTTCACCGGTTGGATGGACGTGGTAGTAGCCCCGATTAAGTTCTGCGCATTACTAATCGGACAAAACCCCCTAATTCCCCAGCAAGAAGTGGCCCAACAAGTAGTCACCCGGGCACAAAAAGCCCAGAGGAAAGAGCAACCTGCTAAGTTGACCCCGAGGATTACCCTCGAAGAGAATGGGTCCAAATTGACTTCCTTCGCCAGTGCTCAGAAGGAATGCCCCACTCTTAAACCTCTATGGGAGAAAGCTATTAAAGGTGAAATTCTCCAAGTGAAAGGAAAGAAGCCTATCCAGTATATCGTAGAAGACTCACTTCTCTACCGTACTATCAGCGAGGAGGATAAGGAGAACAAGAAAGCACTGTGTGTACCTCAAGAATACACGCAAAGAATTTTGAATACCGCGCATGATGGAATATTAGCCGGACACTTTGGGCACAACAAAACGGCGCAGCAGATATTCCGACACTTTTATTGGCCCCAGGCCGCCAGGGAAATTGTGGCCTATTGCCGATCATGCGACGTGTGTCAGAAGGATCCCTCCAGAGGACGGGTACCTCTCGCTCCCTTACAAAAGGTGCCCGTTATAACCGAACCATTCTTTCAAGTGGCAATTGATTTGGTGGGACCAATTCACCCCCCTTCAAGTGGAGGACACTCCTACATCCTCACCCTAGTGGATTGTGCCACCCGGTTCCCAGATGCCGTGGCCCTACGGAAGATTGACACTATTTCCTGCGCGGAAGCATTAATTTCAATTTTTGCACGAGTAGGCCTGCCTAAAGAAATTCTATCTGATAGAGGGCGCCAATTCACCTCAGAATTGATGGAGTATTTTAACAAACTTCTGTTAGTCAAGCCAATTTTTACGAGTCCATTTCATCCAGCCGCTAACGGAATCTGCGAGAAATTAAACGGGACTCTCAAAAATATATTGAAGAAGTTGTGTCAAAACAACCCTACACAGTGGCACAGATACCTGCCTGCTGCCCTTTTCGCCTACCGAGAAATACCTCATCGGACGTTGGGATTCTCGCCCTTCGAGCTATTATACGGGAGAAATGTGCGAGGTCCTATGAGTATTCTTAAGGAATTATTTTCCAACGCGAAGCTCGAGCAAGAAATCAAATCGTCTTACGCCTACGTGATGGATATGCGCGAGCGCCTAGAATACTGCTCTGGCTTAGCTCGAGAGAACGCCGAGAAAAATTTAGCCAAATACCGGGACTATTTCGATATGAAAGCAAAGGCTCGAAAATTAAAGGCAGGAGATGAAGTCTTATTATTACTCCCGACCGAAAATAATAAGTTATGGGCCCAGTGGAAGGGACCGTTTGAGGTAATCGAGGCACGGGGTCCAGTCGATTACTTGATAGATACCCCAACAGGGCGAAGAACCTATCACATAAACATGCTAAAAAAATATCACCGCCGCGCGTGCATAAAGAATATTACCCTTCTAGACGAAGAAGAACCGATGGAGGCCGTTTACCCGGGTACGCCCCTGCAAGTCATACACACCGTGTGTGTGGAACAAGACGAGGAATACGAACTTCCCTCGCTCTCACCTACCCCGGAAGACCCTCGGGTGGATTTAAAGATAAATCCCCACTTAGAAATTCAACAAAAAGCGAAAATGTTGAACTTGCTCATGGAATTCCCAGAAGTCATTTCTGAAAACCCTGGATGTGCCAAGGATTTTATCCATGAAATAAAACTAAAAACTAATTCAGTGGTTCGGAGCAAACCATATCCTTTACCAATCCACCTACGAGAAGCCTTCAATAAGGAAGTCCGGACTTTACTAAAATTGGGAATTTTAAAGCCATCGGAGTCCGATTATTGCTCCCCCATAGTAATGGTTAAGAAACCTGATCAATCATTTCGGATGTGCGTGGACTTCCGAAAATTGAATTCAGTGACCGTTTTCGACGCCGAGCCCATCCCACTAATAGATCAAAATCTCCATTTATTTGAAGACGCTAAATTCATCACCGAATTGGATTTGTGTAAAGCGTACTATCAAATACCTCTCGCTAAGGAGTCCAAAAAACTGACGGCTTTTGCGACCGAGAGAGGTCTGTTACAGTTTACCAGGCTACCCTTCGGACTACTTACAGCCGGTAGCAATTATAATAGGATGATGAGGCGAATTATCGCTGGACTAAGCGACGTGTCGTTTTACTTCGACAACGTGTCCGTAGCTACCCGTACATGGGAGTCACACTTACACGCCCTATGCTCATTGCTGGAGAAATTGAAGGAGCAAGGTCTAACCGCCGGGCCGACCAAGTGTTATTTTGCCTACGAATCCATTGACTACCTGGGATTCAAAATAGGACAAAAACACTTGACTACCCAGCAAGAAAAAGTGGACGCCATAGTCAAGATGCCCCGGCCGAAAACAAAGAAACAACTCCGATCGTTTATGGGAGCGGCCTCGTTCTATAGGCGTTTTGTACCACACTTCGCTTCCATTGCGGCCCCACTGAATGATTTGTTAAAAAAGACAGCGTCAGACCCTGTCACGTGGAACCCCTATGCAATAACTCAGTTGGAGGTTCTAAAAGGAAAACTCGTAACTGCGCCCATTCTTCGCTTACCAAATCCCAACAAGATCTTCGGCCTTCGCTACTATCGAAATCGAAGCTTTGGCCATAATATGGTCCATAGGTAAATTCAAATATTATCTAATAGGGCGCGAGTTTAAGTTGGAATGCGACCATAAACCGTTGTCATACTTAGGTAAAAATAAGTGTAAGAATGGAAGACTCCTGAGATGGAGTTTACTCTTGATGGAGTACCAGTACTCCATTCACTATATAAAAGGGTCCAACAATTGTATGGCCGACTCGTTAAGTCGGAACCCTGTCGACGATTAAGGAGCAGCCCAACTATTGTATTATAGCAAAGTTAAGTGTAAATCAGTAGAATTGTAAGTAAGTAGGGGCGAGTAACCCGAGTGGTAGGTAAGAAAATCCTAAGTTGGCACAGTAATATAGGAATTAAGGTAAGGTCAGGTGAAATATTATCGAGGCATTCCCGAGTGAACTAGAATTTATTGTATAATATAATGTTCCGTAAGTTACCCATGTATATTATTGTAAGCGTCGGATTGGAACCCCCCCCCCTCTCCCGTTATTTTCTTCAGAATGGAGGTAAATGTGGAGAAATGGCTACATTAAGCCTCCTGGAGGAGTATAGGTACATTCAAGCCCCCCTCCCTTCATGAGGAGAAGCGTGGGAAAGGTAGCCGGCGAAAATGCTTACCATGTGTGATCTCCTCGCCGCTGTGGGCAGTTGGAGCTAACATATGTTTGAAAGCGACCACCTAAGGTCCTTAAATGACGCTCTAACGATCGTATTACCTACGAGACCCATAAACCCGTGGTTAGGAAAAAAAACGGTGCGAGTCAGAAGGCACGCCAAGTAGCGGTGCGGTTGCGAGCCTATAATTTGCGAGCTGACTTGGGCACCCCAGTGCCACCTCAGGAATTTTCGCTCTCCCCAGATGCTAACTCTCCATTCGCTCCCCCCCCCCTTCCTTTTGCATCTGTGGCCTGGTCACTTCCCCCTTTAGATGGGGCGGCAATCCGCCTATATATAAGCCCCGCAAAGAAAGAGAAGAGGATTATCAGAAGTCGATACGCTAGAGGTGGATTAGTTCGTGAAGATCGATCCATCGGCTAGACAAGAAGATTATTGGAAGTCGATTCGCCAGAAGAAAGATTAGTTCGTAAAGATCGATCCTTCAGCCATACAAGACTATTTCCGTGAGAAACGATAGGATCAGATTGAGAAAATCGATCCCCCCTTTCAGGGCCGTATTAACCTAATTAGTCAAGTTTTATATCGGTGCCATACCGAAGAAGCCTTTTCCGTCTGCAAAGAAGCCCGACTGAAGAAAAGCAAAGCCGCTCACACTCGAGTGATTCTCACATCTCAAGCACCGTAAGAGTGAGAGGAGAAGAACCCTGCCCCTACGAGCTCCCGTTCTTTAATTACGTTGCAGAATCACCCCCGTCACAGGTGACGAAAATTTCAACCAGCGGCCACACCACTTCAAAGCGAGAGATAAGTCCTCCAGCGACATCCGGCAATCCCTAATACCTACCTGTAAGTTAACAATAACATTTATATCTCTATTGCGATAGTAGAAGTTTAGTACGTCCCACGTTTTAAAGGAGAGTAGAAACCATTATTCTTGAACCTAGGTCATATGTGTTTGTAGATGACAGTACATTAATTTAATGTTTTATGCTAAACAAATAGGGTCGTGATAAAAATACTAATTGGCAATTGGTTTGTTTATTGGAAGCCTACTTGTTTATGTGTTGTCATTGTAAAATCTTTGAGGCCAAATATAGAAATGCTTTTACTGTTGGTTTGTAATATTTAATTTAAAATACATGTTTATTTTTGGTAGATTCTGGTGTTTCCTCTTATCCTTATGTGTTTAAAAATAGCTCTTCCTTAAGGACTAAACCACTAAAATAGCACTCTTAGAACAAAGCCTACTTCATCATAGAAGTAACTCACGCCCCTTAAAGCATACCGCTACTAAAAGGGTGTCAAAGCGTAGAGTGATCAAAGCCAAGGGTCATTCTACGACACTGACATTAGTGCATCCCATTAGTGGGATTCAAATTGGCTACCACGATCAGTCATGATCGTTGAGGGAACACCAAAAAGAGCAACCCATGCTGAGACGAAAGCTCGAGTTACACTGGAAGCTCTGATGTCCGAGATAGGAACTGCCTTTGGCCAAGGAGTAAAACGGTCGATCATGGTGAGAAGATGTGTGCAACCACGAGAAAAGGGCAGAGGGCCTACCAGATCGATGTCAACGGCGTCAAAACGTGCCGATGGAAGAGGAAAAGCAGCCAGTAGGGTCTTTTATAGCGTTGAACCTTTGCCCGTTGACAAGGCAAACATGCGCGGGTCCATTTGGATACAGTGGCGTTCATACCTAGCTAAACATAACGTTGTGTAATGAGCTTGCGAGTTGCTCGAATGCCAGGATGAGAGATACCATGAGTTTGGTAAAAAAATGTGCCGACGGTAAGCGAAATGAATGAGTGGACGAGGACAGTCAGGCAATGAATAGTCAATCAGGATACGCCTGAAAGGACTGTCCGGCAAGTCGATTTCGCGAACGGCGAGTTGACAAGAGTGAGGCAGTGTTTGCGTGTCTTCATCTTGTTCCTGGGCGAGTGCTATTGTCGCATGCTCGATGGGAGAAGTTTAAGAGAGTTGCGTGCCTGAAATCGATGAAATGCAAAAGAGAGCATCCGGAATGACGTTTGATGAACCAGGAACGTACTGAATATCGTTTGTCATCTGCAGGATGAAGTCAAAAGGATAAGAATCAACGGCAAAATGCACAGCAGAGGTGCTACTAGAGGCAAGCGCACCAACCAATGGCTTATGGTCGGTAAAAACAGTAAATTCACGCCCTTCCAAGTATTGGCGGAAGTGGCGGAGGGCGAGGTAAACACTGAGGAGTTCGCGGGAAAACGAACTGTACCTCTGTTGAGAAGGAATAAGTGCTATGGAAAAGAAAGCGAGCGGTTGCCAAGATCACCAACCTTCTGCTGCAACGTCGCACCAACATGGGTAGCGGACGCCTCCGAAGCAACGCTTATGGAAGCTCTTTGGCAAGGATGGGCCAGGGAAACGGCAGAAGCCATAGCCTTTTTCGTGCGAGAGAAAGCCTCGCACGCTACGAAAGCCTAGGATAGAGGAAGGTTCTTCTTGAATTTTGAAAACAGATCGTAGAGAGGTTGCATGATGTTAGAAATGTTGGGAATGAATCTGTGATAAAAATTTACCATACCACAAAATCTACGAAGTTGCTTGAGTGAAGAAGGTCGAGGAAAATCCCGAATAATTGCAACTTTATCCTCGAGAGGACGAATTTCGTCAGGGGAAATGTGGTGTCCCCCAAAAAAGAGTTGCATGATACAAAAAAGACACTTAGAAGTGTTGATTACGATAACATACTTTTCTAAACGAGCGAAAACCTGACGATGATGAGAGAGATGTTCCTTTAAAGACGAAGATGCTATCAGGAGGTCGTCTATGTAGCAAAATACGAGGGTGAGACCTCTCAGAACCTGATCCGTAAACCGTTGGAAGGTCTGACCACTGTTACGAAGACCGTAAGGCATTCGCTTCATGGCGAAGGAACCGAATGGAGTGGTGATAACCGTCTTTGGGATGTCATCTGGGTGAATATAGATTTGGTTGAAAGCACGAACCAAATCGAGTCGAGAAAAGATTGAACAACCAAAAAGAGCAGAATTAAAATCAGACAGGTAAGGAAGAGGATATTTATCTGGAATGATACAAGCATTGAGTCGCCTGAAATCACCCACAGCCCTGAACATACCTGGCGGAGACTTTGGCACTTCGTGAAGCGGTGAAGCCCAGGGAGAGGTAGATGGAAAAGCTATTCTGGCCTCCACTATAAGCTTGAACTCCTGCTTCATTAAAGCAAGTCTATCCGGGTCAATCGAAGGGGGCGTGAGAATACAGGCCCTCCTGTCGTTTCTATCCTATGAACCACATCGTGCTTGATGGGCCTGTCCGTTGAAGGTGGCAGACTATGGCCAGGAAATTCCCGCAGGAGTTGTTAGAAGTGTGGGGCAGTTGTAGGTAGACGAACAGACAGGAAAGAACTCTGAGAAGGAAAAATGGAACCAGAAACGGTCAGAGTAGTGGTTCTGTAGACAAGCTTGCGATTGCGAGAATCGACCAAAAGGTCGTGAGCCGAAAGAAAATCAAGGACTAAAATTGGAATGTTGACATTGGCGACGATGAAGGTCCATGGAAAAACACAAGGTAACCCAAGAGAGAGCTCGAGGTTACACATTTCATATGTCCTTATATCCGAAGAGTTAGCAGCTTTAAGGCCAAGATCAGACAGGCAAGCTTTGTCGCCCGGAGAGGTTGGAATGGCACTGCATTGAGCACCGCTGTCAACCAAAAATGAAAAACCAGAAAGTGGGTCTTAAATACTAAAAGGAGGATCAATCCGAGGAAAAACTGAGCTTGCAGAGGTGATAGACCCACGAATTACTTGCGTTTTTAGTTTAAAGAATTATGGTGTGCTGATGAGCTTGAAATTTTGGCGAGATAACCCGTAGAGTTTTGCTGATTTTGCGCGTTTGAGGTTAGTGAAATTAGGGTATGTGAAGAAGTTGGAGTTAAAAACGCACATTATGTTGGTACGTGCATGGGTGTAATCATTTTTCTGCCTTTGCACTAAACCTGCAATGGTATCAGCACTAAGTGGAAAATTGGGGAAAAGAAACATAAGCAGCATGATTTGTGGGAGGGTGAAAATTGTGCGAATAAGGATTGGGTGAAGAACGAGGATCAAATGCGTGGTAGAAGCTCCATGGCTGTACACAACGTACGGCGTTGTTACCATATTTAGAATGATACCAGCAGAAGCCCTGAGAATTATCGTCAGGATAGGCGGAATTGGGTCGAGAATTAAAATGAGTCTGCCATGCCTCACCTCTTGAGCTGGAGTTTTCTCGATGGTTTCTTTTTCGGGAGGAAAAACGGCGTCGGCCTCCTCCTCTACCCTGCTCACGACTGTGTTCTCGCTGCACCACTTGTCGCACCTTTAGGGCACGAATATCGCTCTCTATCCTCTCCACACAGCAACAAGATCCCGTGCCGGGGATGATGACTTACGTGGGAGTTCTGGTCGGTTGTCTGAAGACTTCATCGGTAAAGGAACTTGTGAAATAGACACATTTGAACATAGTTCTTGAGAGATTGAAATTGATTCCCAGCTAACGTATGGATAATTGAACAACTTATCGGCTGCCTTTGCCATTTGCTCCACATTCGTGGGTGATGTCATTAGGATGAGTGGCCTAATATTTTCAGGAATCCAACGCATAAATATTTCTGTGAGTAAGAAGTCGAAAAATTTTAAATGAGCTCCCTAGGTTGGAATTAAGTCTTTAAGATGCTCTAGAAATCGCATGGTAGGCCGATCATCCATCTCCTGAGTATTTAATAGCATCCTAGGATCTTCGACTTGTGATCTCCCACACTCATCCCTAAAAGACTCTTTTAACTTGCCCCAAGCCCCAATTCCATCACTTTCTAGCAAGATGTTTTTGAAAATCGAAAAGATACTTAATGCGAAATTTTGACTGATGCAGAAAATCCGGTTTTGTTTTGAGATGGCGTGATGCATCATTATAATCTCTGCCATTTCTAACCAGGCAATGGGGTTGCCCGAATCATATTTTAGGAGGACAATCGAGGAAAGAAGGATTCGAGATCGATCTTTTTGCATGGAGGACGAATGATGAAGGATGCTTGCGGGAGTAACATTAGAGATACTCGTATTGGTGGAAGCAGTAAGGCCAGCCTGCGATGTCCTAATGGTGAGTTATCAACGAAACTGTTGATGTAACCATCGTGATTCTTAACTAGTATGAGATGTGTGTATCGTGTGTGTGTGTGTATGTGTGTGTGTAAAACTCAGTCACGCGAATGAGCGTAAAATAAAAATTATCGGAAAAAGAAATGTTATTCACTCGTTGTATTTATATATATATATATATATATATAAATATATATATATATATATATATATATATATATATATATATATATATATATATATATATATATATATATATATATATAATAAATTTTATTTTAATAAGGATATTATTAATTCAATTAAGGATGTAATTGGAAACTTGGGATTAGAAACTAACATGTGTTGAGAGTCGGCACTCGGAAAATGAACGTGTGAGTAAGTGACTCGAAAAACATGAAACCATGTGACTAGGTTAAAAATTTATATTTGATTTTATAATTAAGAATGGATGAACGTACGGGAGATAATTAAACAAATTCTGGGCACCAATTTATAGATATAGGGCCATCGTGGTATGAACCTAGATAGATACTTCACAACAAACATATATCTATAATTTTTTGAGGAGACTTATTGAATCGTAAAAAGGCTCTACCAGTAAGCTTATGGCGAGTTAGGCTTAATGGTTGGACACGAAATCGTTAAGGAATGGATGAAATACAACGAGGATAGAACAAAATATATATTATTTTAGATTAACAAGAATGGAACATATTTGAACTTATATCGGTTGAATTTGAATTTAATTATACAAAATGAACATGAGTTTAATACTGAATTTTCGTCGTGCCTAAACTTGGTATAAGGTAGATAGGTAATGGTAAGTAGGTAACAAGGTAATGGTAAATAGGTAACAAGGTAATGGTAAATAGGTAACAAAGGCAATGGTAAATAGGTAACGATGTAATATTAAATAGGTAACAGAGGTAATGGTAAAAAGGTAACAAGGTAACTAATCAAAATGTAATTATAACTAATTGAAATGTATTTTTAACTAATTGAAATCTCGATGGTTTAAAGGGGAAATGTATGAGAGGTTTGGTGCTAGCGAGAAAACAAGTGAAAAATTTTGTCTCCCATGCAGAATATTTGGAAGCGTTAGTACGTGCGTGTAAATGTTGCCAATTGTTCTTGAAGACTTTTTAAAAATATAATAATAAAGAAAAATGAGATAAATTTGTCAACGTAGGTAAAAAAAAATCTCAGACTCCTGCAAAATAGTCTATAAATCTTTTCTTTCGTATTTTAATGAGATTAATGTACCAAATTCCTTGTTTCTTTCTCCTGTAAGCGTAGCCGATATATAAAAAAATCATTAGTTCACTAAAAAATAAAAAATCGGGTATTAATTCAATCTCCACTAAAATTTTAAAATACATCTCTGATATAGTTGCTCCAATTTTAGCATCAATAATTAATCAATCATTTACGCAAGATATTTTCCCAAGTGTATTAAAAGTTGCTCGGGTAACACCGTTACCAAAGGCCGGAGACCTCACAAACGTCAGCAATTATCACCCTATTTCATATCTTACAATGTTCAGTAAAATATTTGAAAAAATAGCACTCAATAAACTTTATAAATTTATTGAATCTAATTCACTCTTGTATAAACACTAATATGGTTTTAGACTTCAGAAATCAACAATTCACGCCATAATTAACCACCTACAATATTTATATGATAACATTGAAAAAAGCCACATTGTGTTCTCAATTTTTCTCGATTTTAAAAAGCTTTTGATTGTGTCAACCATAATATTCTACTGTCAAAATTGGCTATGTACGGAATTAGAGGCAACTGTCAAAATTGGTTCAAATCATATTTAACTGAAAGAAAGCAATTTGTCTCCGTCAATGGTCAAGACTCATCCCACCTTAATATTACAACTGGGGTCCCACAAGTCTCCGTGCTAGGGCCACTGTAATTTTTAATCTATATTAATGATATTTTTAAATCCTCTTCTCTGTTTAAATTTATATTATTCGTGGATGATAGTAAGAGTACCTTATCAACTCCCTTGCCTTATGACAAACCGAGCAACATTGCATCTACAATAAAAAAAGAACTCGAAAATGTCTCCATTTGGCTTAATGTTAATAAACTATCAATAAATGTAGATAAAACGAAATATATTCTTTTCTCTTACAAAAAATCTATTGAATTGCCCCATATTAAAATGGGCGACGGAATAATTTATGAAGCTACTCATATCAAATTCCTAGGCATCTTTATTGACAAAAATCTGAGTTTTAAACAACATATTACGCATATCTCAACAAAACTATCAAAATCGATTGTAATATTATATAAATTAAATAAGTTTCTTCCTAAATCTATTCTCCACTCTTTATATATGACAATGGTGCAACCTTACTTGACATATCGCATAGAGAGTTGGTATGTAAAATATCAAAATTATCTCAATAAATTAGTCATATTACAGAAAAAAAGAAATTCGAGCCATCCATCAGCTCGACTACAAAGAGCACACTAATCGATATTTTAAAGAATCCAGAATTCTAAAATTAAATGATCTCTTTGTTTTTCAAACATCCTTATTCCTTTACAAAACAATAATTTTTTCCTATAATAACTATATATTTAATATGTTACAAACAGCTGATAATACCCATAATCACCAAACCTGCAATAAAACAAAATTTATTTCACCCTTGTATTCAAAATCAAAATCACAATATAGCTTTCTGTACAAATCTTTCAAAATATGGAATGGCTTGGACGACAATATCAAATCCCAAACAAATTTAGCTCAATTCAAAAAAGCTCTTAAAAAACATATAATTTCGGCTTACTAAATTCCTATTCAGTTTTTGTTATTGTGTATTTATTTGTTACCGTACACTATTATACTGTGTACTATTACTCTGATTTATACATTATAAATATGTTATTATTTATATAAGAATGTTGACTATGTTAACTACAGATCTTTTGAAATAATCACTAAAAATAAATAGTTTTTTAATTTATCTCTAAATTTAAATAATATAATTATTCGTTATTTGCAATCTCTACAGAGGTTAGGTTCTCAAATGTATACTAAGTTGTTTATATTTTTATAACAAAGGCGTTCTCTGTTCGTAAACATGAAGGGATTTTATTTTTGATAATGTTATGCTTAGTCATAAGTTTTAAGTTTCTGCCCTAAAAGTCACTGACTTATTTTAGGCCCATAACTAATCTTTGTATGTATAAAGTACTTATTGTAACTTGTTATTAAGATATAAAATGTAATATGTTTATACTGTACATTGAATTAATATGGAATAAATAAATAAAAATAAAAATAAATTGTTAATGACAAGTTACAATATATATATATATATATATGAAAAACTCACAAAGTATCACGTGAAGGTAGCAAATGAATGCAAGTTCCTTGATAAGGAACTTAATAAAGTTCGAAAGTAATTGGAAACATCTTCTAATTTTTTTCCTGCGGGACATTGCATTCATATATATATATATATATATATATATATATATATATATATATATATATATATATATATATATATATATATATATATATATATATATATATATATATATATATATATATGTAACTGCAGAGCTGCTACAGTGGTAATATGAAGCTGGAGCCACAGACAAAATAACCTCTTTCAGGAGATATCTGTGAGTAAATGTACATGCTTGCTGTGTAATGCTTCACACAAGGGAGATCTTCTCCCTCGTGTGTAACTGAAGTCATATTATTTTAGGCTACAGAATTGGGGAAATGGCTAATCAGCTTTTGAGGGGGGGGGGGAGGAAGCTAAGCACCCCATAGTCCCCCTGTGGCTACAGCCTGAACTATCCTCTCTGTTTTGATTATTAGGTGATTTTTAGGTGCGCTATCCCCAGTGGGGCGACGTGACCCGTGAAGTTAAAAACGGATTATTGTACATTTTTTCAGACCTATTTTGTCTTGTAAACTGGTGATTTTGCCTTATATCATGTTTATTGCCACTCTTTTAGTTGATTTTTCCTTGTTGGCTGCTTTCCTGACTTTAAATTGTCGATTCACAATGATATGCACATAACTGATGATTTACTAGAGTTCTGGCAGCTGTCAACAGAAGGCCACAGTGTTTCTTCTCCTAATTGGGTTTTACATAGGTCATTTAGAGCACCTCTTGCTACGCAACTTACACTGACGCATTGTTGGATGCCTTTGATAGTGTCATCTTAGGTGTAGATTTTGTAACAGGAATTATATGCAGCGCAGCCTAGTGAACCATACATAAATGATTTCGTGGTTGCAGACGGTCTACTGTACTCGGGTACAGTAATCGTAAACCCTACCCACAAACTAACAGAAATAAAGCTCAGGGATACCGTCAGAGGTCGCCTGAAACAAGTCTGTCCAACCTCGTGGTATAAATATGTATCTTCGTAATATTCTCTGACTCCATCTTCAAAGATCTGTAATATTGATGAACTAGCAGAACTACCCGGCGGTGCCCGGGACACAATTATTGAAATGATTTCCAACTTAATTTCTAAATCATGTATTCCAGGATTATTACTTTCTCATCAAATTTAATAAACATCTAGGATAGCACAGAAGTGAAAATAACAAAGCCTATTTTTAAGTATTAGACTTTTACAACAGGATTTTTCTGTATACAATATTATTTTTGTTTAGTGTGTGCATAAATGTAAAGATTTGTTTTGCTTCCAACTCTGGAACATTCAATGTACAGTTAAGTGTAATCCAGCCACTGACAATGTTTTGACCTTGTGATTTGTTTATTTATATTGCAAAGCAAGTTTGACTGCAAATTGCAGTCTCTTAAAATTGAACGGAATATTTGTGGCGGTCAAAGGAATGTTCGGTATATAGACATCTCATCTCTCACAACCAGAAAGAATTGTTGCTTCAATAACATAAGGCATCATTCTTTTCACTATAAGTCTTGTGCCGTTGCAGATTTTTGGAGGATCAAGATTTCGTAGTAGCACAATTGGAGAGCCAATTATCATATCTATTGCATGTTGTGGTAATCCATAACCTATAACGTATCTCATTACATGTTGAGTTATATATATATATATATATATATATATATATATATATATATATATATATATATATATATATATATATATATATATATATATATATATATTCTGAACTTCCAACAAAATTTGATGGAAGAATGAGGGGTTGACCAATTTGACCTTGGACAACATCATTGATAATGACATCTCGTATATGGCTGTATGATGATGTTTTTAAATCCGATTGGTGAGACTTGATGCATGATAATCTTTTTTCCCTACATCTTGGCATACATATCTACAACAAAAGTTCATCCATGAAATAGTTTTATTGAAATTTCCTGCAACTTGAGGGATTCCAAAATGATACCATCTCTTCCTTTGACAAAAGGCAGGGGACATTGTAAAGCATCATATGAACGATGAGTCTCACATATACTTTTTAGCTTATTATCACGATATTGAAGAACAATATCACGTTTTCCAAACTCTTCTTCAGTGATTATTGCAGCTACTTGATTGCATTAAGGTGTATTAAAACGTTCGAAATGCTCACTTAAGGGCATTTTGTCAGCATCTATAACAATCTTGCATTCAGGGGATTGTCAATTTTTGTAACTCTAGTTGCTTCAACTCTCTTTTAAGCCTGTTGAACGAAATTAAACACAAAATAAAGTTAAAGAAATTGAGGCTTTTCATTTGGTAGTGACCATAAAGACCTAATTTAAATATTCATATGGAGCAGCTGACATCTTTCCAAGCTCCTACAAAGATCATAAAGAGGCGGTTGGCAATTTCCCGTCTGAGAAAATTATGCATTTCGCCCAAAATCCATTTTTGTACGACCTTTGATACCAATATGGTTACCTTTACGAACTTTGTATTGTAGCAGCTGACATCTTTGCAAGCTCCTACACATAGTCATAAATCCTCTATCATTAATAATCTTAACAGCAAAAGAAGTCATCTGGATGACATTATTATAGTTCTGAATTTTTTTAAGAAAGTCCTTTGAATCATTAGTAGCAGCGGTAGTTCTAGAAGATCTGGACGGAAGCTTAAACTTGACCTTACCACTTGTGCAGCACATACCAATATGCTCATTTTCCCAACTTTTTGTTCAACAGTAGCTACAAAGTTTTGTCATTGCACCAATCCGCACTTTTGTATGAGATGCATAATCACTCCTTGGATCATAATTCTTACCCTCCGAATACCATTGGAAAAATTGTCTAGTGCGTGATTATGAAATTCTTAGCCTGTCAAGAGAAAGTCTTTCAGATCTTTCCACTTCAGTTTTATTTGGTCTTTCCTGCTTATTTCTTGCACTCATTTCTTCCAACCTATGAGATGTCTGTACTTAGATTTACTCTGGCATTTTTGTTGAATTCTTACCCTTGTATGTTCTAGTCTGTATGATATTTCGTCTTCAGTTTCATTTTCTCTTGTTGATTTTTAACCCTCATATCTTCCAACCTGAAAGATCTTCGAAATTCAGTCTCATTTTGTCTTTGTGTTACAATTCTTATCCTGTTTCTCCAAGTTCATGCTCACTCTTGCACACCTTCAGCTCTGCAGACGCAGTCAAGTAGTCGCAACCCGTGTTCATCTTATGAAGAGATTTTGTACTTTTGTACGATTTATGTTCTCTCAGACGAGCCGCTTCAACAGCTCAGTCTTTTTTATCTTTTATCTCAACTTCCTACGCCATTTCTAGTTCTAGGTAACTTTACTGCCCAGGTGTAGCGTACGAGAAGTGCAGGCGAGCGGCTTAAAAACTTTGCTTGAATGAGTCTTTTTTTTAAGACTCAGGATGGCCGAGTGGATTCGCCGCTGGCTAACAGTGGTCCAGCGACGCGGGAAGCTGTTCGCAATTCGTTTACCTTACTTTCATTCTTTCTTTTTTCTTTGGCCCCTTTCCTACTCCCCTTTATCTAAACGGCCACCCTGCATGGGGTGATAGAGTCAACTGTAGCACTGAAAGATTCTTATAATCCGCATACTCAAAAAGTAAATAAAATAACGTATAATTATGCATTTCTGTAGTACTCCATAAAGAATTAGAATCAATTTGTTATCCTTCAAAGTAACTTGTATCTGTAATGTAAGGTCAATATTGTTGAGCAATATTGGAAGCGCTCTGCTTAAAATCTCTTCTAACTAACTTTGCTCTTCTTCATTGTGTGTTCGCTTTCGCTCCGAAAGGTTCGTTCAATAGGGTTCAACGATTCAGGTTAACAAATTCATCTTAAACATGTGAGTACTGTACTTATCTAATTTTCCTTTATTACAAACTATAGCAATGCCTCTGGGCATTCCTATAATAAAAACCTCCTGAGAGACTTAAATATATATATCATTTATTATGTATAAAATTCATTCGATTATTTTACTTTAACTTTGTTAATTTAATCATTCAATTATTTTACTTTAACTTTGTCAATTTAATCTTTCAATTATTTTACCTTTCAATTCATTTAACGTATACTGTTCCAAACAACATCTCTTAAAATTTCACACACAAACAAACAAACACACGCTTCCAGTTCGACAAAATAGCACACTATTCTTTTCCAGTCAACGCGCAACTTTCTTCGTATAAAGGTAAGTAATCATTCCTTCTACAATTAGTCATTTACCTCCAAACAAGTCATACTTAGTTAATTCCATTTTCTTTCACATTCTTTGCAAACGACCATACGAGAGTAAGTCCTAATTATATTTACTTCTCATTGCAGCCCCTAATTCACAGTCCATCATAGTCTCTCTATATTGTTTACTCTATTAATTACTATATTATTCACCATATTATTCCACCATATTTATTTCACATACTTCAATTCTCTTCGCATCTTCTTACTGTAAATTATATGTTAAAATATCTTACATTCTATACCTAATCTACTTATCTCATTGTACATTCGTTGATTTCATGAATATATTTATATTTGAGTAATTGTCTTTCTTAAAGCCCAAGTCATTATTCCAAAATGTATTTCACTGTCGCCTTAGGCCTAAAACTAACGGCAGACAACTTCGATGAAACAAATTTATGGTTATGGTTTTCGAAACGCTATTTAGGCTGATTTATTATTTATTAACCGAAGATAAATCACATAGATAACCATATGCTATAAAATTGGTGCCCAAAGTTTAGTAATCTCCCGTCAATCAATAAATAAGTTTAAACGATAAAATCATTCTTGACTCCACACGTCAATTTCGTCCCAAAACCTCGCTCGAGCATTTTTTAATTCACGTGTTCATTTTTTTTTATATCGCGTGTAATCTTTAAGATCATCCTTCCAATTATCGTAATTCACGTCATTTTAATTTAATATTATCCCCTATATTCATCGAGTGGACAATTTCCTTAATTTCACAATTATTTTTCAATTCTTCATATTCCTGTGTTCGTGACCAATTTACACACACACACACACACACACACACGTGCACACAGCCACAGCTACTTCTCACGTAAACACCTTCATTCAACTAGTACAATTATACATAAAACAGTGACTATGATGGACCAAACACACCAACTAAGGACATCAGTTAGCGCCCAACAGTCTGCATCGAACCCACAGTCCGCGCATAGACAACCACATGCGTACCTCTCTCTTCCCGTGTATGATCCTACACACCCAATTGCATGATTGGAAGTCTCATCTCTCCTCCTTAAACCACAGCTCATCACCGAGGAGGAGAAAGTATCAGCAATCATCCAGCGGTTACCCATAAGTACCTTTATTCAATTTAGGGAAGTGTTGGTTAACGGGAAACAAGTTGATGTTTTAGACCCCCTGAATGAGGCTTTTCTCAGTACATATGGTAGGTCCGAAATAAATGACCTGATATTGCTCCTGAATACTCAGGAAATGGGAGATAAGAGTCCTACTTCCTTTTTATCTCATCAGAAGGACCTTATCAGGGTAAAAGGTGCTCATATTGAACCTTTTAGCCCTCTCCTCACCGAAATTTTCATGAGAGGAGTCCCCGAAGGAATTAGGCCATTACTACTAAGCTCGAACCCCATGAGCATTGGTGAGGTTGCCGCAGCCACAGATAAATTGTATAAAAGTCCTTATGTGAATTGGGGCAACGGCAATGCTTCAATTTCTCAGGTTCGAGGCACGTCGAGCTCCCCTGACAAAAGGGCCGAGCGTTCAGGGGTTCCATCTTCCCTGTCGAAAGACCTTGAAGCTTCAATACGGAGGATGGAAGCCGACATCCAGCGGTTAAAGCTGCAGCGTGAACCACAGAACGAGCTCGGACACGGGTTTGGCGATCGAAGGCGCAGGTCCCGCTCTGGTTCACGAAAGAGAAACCAACGAGGGCCTTACGATGCAAGAGGTGAGGGACAGCAAAATATTCAACCTTATTCTTCCAACTATTCTCACCATTTTCCACACCATCAGGGCCTATGCTGGTATCATCAAAGGTACGGGCACAACTCTGTACACTGTATACAGCCTTGTAGCCACAGTTATGTTTCTTCACATACTGCGCCAAGTAGTCTCCCGAAGCATAATGTTTCCTTTTCATCTCATCCAACTCAATGGTACTAGTACTACAACAAATATGGTGCACAAGCTCTAAAATGCTTGCAACCGTGCAACCCTCCAGTTTTCTCACTTCATCCAACTCAACCACTTCCTCCAAATCCTCAAACTTCAAATTCTTGCAGTCCTCTCACTCCAGTCTCTTAATCAAACTATAAACTAGAAAGGCATGGGACAAAAGGGTCTACTTTCCCTGCCTACACCTCATTTCCTCAAGTAGCTGGTCCATTTCGTATTTTTGACCAACTTTCTGAATTTTCATTCCTGGTGGACACTGTTGCTGAATGCTGTGTCATACCAATTTCTAAGGCCGACATAACTTCTGCCCCTTCAGATTTAGTTCTGAAGGCAACCAATTCGACCAATATTAGGACCTATGAAAGTCGTAACCTTCAAGTCTCACTCGGTCTGCGTCGGGTTTTTCGATGGACTTTCATCATGGCCGAGGTAGATTGTCAAATATTGGGCCTCGACTTTCTTTCGGCTCACGACCTCTTGGCCATTCTCGACAACGCAAACTTGTCGACCGCAAAACTCTTCTCACTGTCTCAGATTCGTACTCACCTTCTCAGAGTTCTCTCCTCTCTATTCGTCTCCCATCCACTGAGCCACCGTTTCAGCGCCTCCTTCATGAGTTTCCTGAGCTCACCCTTCCACCTTCGAAGGACAGGCCCATTTGACATAGTGTGGTGCATCGGATCGAGACAACAAGAGGTTCTGTATTCTCACTGTTACGCCGTCTAGCACCTGATAAACTCTGCTATGCTTGATGAATTCCAATTCATGATTGATTCAGGCATTTGTAGGCCTTCTTCTTCTCCGTGTGACTCTCCAATTCACATTGTGCCCAAATCCACGCCGGGGGAATTCAGAAAAGTTGGGGATTACAGAGCTGTTAACGCTGTAACAATTCCTGATCGTTATTCCTTGCCGTACTTAGCCGATTTTACCTCTTCTCTCCATGGATGTACGATTTTTTCTCGCTTGGATCTGGTTCGTGCTTTCAACCAGATCCCTATTCACCCAGATGATGTCGCAAAGATTAACATCACCACTCCGTTTGGTGCTTTTGAAATGGTCAAGATGCCATATGGATTGCGTAACTCTGGGCAAACTTTCCAGCGCTTTATGGATCAAGTCCTTAGGGGTCTTCCGTTTGTATTTTGCTACATCGATGACCTCCTAATATCATCTTCCTCGCTGGAGGAACATCTTTCTCACCTTCGCCAAGATTTTTCTCGTATTCAGGAGTACGGTATCGTACTAAACACCTCCAAGTGCCTATTTGGTGTCCCGCAACTCTCATTCTTGGGGCACCATGTCTCGAGTGCACGGATTAGCCCACTCGAAGATAAAGTTAGCGCGATGCGAAACTTTTCTCGTAAACAACTCAGGAGTTTCTGTGGCATGGCCAATTTCTACCACATATTCATCCGTAAAAGTGCCCAGGTCATGCAACCTCTCAATTCTATGCTCACCAAGACCAAAGAGAACTCTCCTCTTGAATGGTCCACTGAGGCGTGCGATTCATTCTCTCGCACCAAAGAGGCTATTGCCCACGCTATATAATTGGCTCATCCTTCCCCAAGAGACCCCATTAGCGTCGCCTCAGATGCATCCTCAACCCACGTAGGTGCAACCTTGCAGCAGAAAGTTGGCGACCAATGGCAACCTCTTGCTTTCTTCTCTCGCGCTCTTACAAACTCTCAAAAGAGATATTCAACGTTCTCTCGAGAACTCCTCGGAATATATCTCGCTGTCCGCCACTTCCGCCATCATATGGAAGGGCGTGAATTTACCATTTTTACTGACCATAAACCCTTGATTGGTGCATGTTCGTCTCGTAGTACTTCGTCAGTACACACTGCAGTTGACACTCGTCATCTTGACTTCATCCTGTAGATGACGAGCGATATTCGCTACGTTCCTGGTTCTTCAAACGTCGTACCGGACGCGCTGTCTTGCATTTCATCGATTTCGGGCGCGCAACTGTCCTACACTGCGCCTATCGATCATGCGACAATAGCGCTTGCCCAGGAACAAGATGAAGACACGCAAACTCTGCGTCACTCCTGTCAACTCGTCGTTCGCGAGATGGACTTGCCTGACAGTACTTCCAGGCGCATCCTGGTTTGTCAATTCCTGACTGTCCTCGTCCTCTCATTCCTCTCGCTTACCGTCGGCACATCTTCGACCAAATTCATGGCCTCTCTCATCCTGGCGTCAATGCCACTCGCAAGCTCGTTGCACAACGCTTCGTTTGGCCAGGTATGAATGCCAACGTGGCCAAATGGACTCGCTCATGCCTGCCATGCCAGCGTGCTAAAGTCCACCGCCACACAAAAGCTTCTCTGGTCTCTTTTCCTCTTCCTTCGTCACGTTTTGACACCGTTCACATCGATCTAGTAGGTCCTCTTCCTTATTCCCGTGGTTGCAATTATCTTCTCACCATGATCGATCGTTTTACTCGCTGGCCAGAGGCGGTTCCTATCTCGGACATCAGATCTTACACTGTCACTCGAGCTTTCGTCTTAGCATGGGTTGCTCGTTTTGGTGTTCCCTCAACGATCATGACTCACCGTGGCAGCAAGTTTGAATCCCACCAATGGGAGGCAATCGTGTCGGCCCTTGGCTCCTTTCGCCTTCGTACTACAAGCTATCACCCCCAGAGTAACTCTAAAGTAGAACGTCTGCGTCGGACCATCAAAGCAAGCTTACGCTCCACTGTTTCAAACATAGCTTGGGTGGACAAGCTACCTTTAATTCTCCTTGGCATTCGCTCCTCCTTGAAAGAGGATTTGGCTTGCTCTGCAGCGGAATTAGTTTACGTACTCAACTTCGTCTACCTGGTCAATTCTTTTCTTCTTCTGACCGACCTCGACCTTATCACCTAGATCCTTCTTCATACGTACATAACCTTGTAGGGGTGATGGCTGAAATTAAGCCAACTGCCCCTAGAGTACCTGCTAATTATAAAACCTTCGTGCCGAAGGAGATGAAAACATGCTCCCATGTTTTCGTTTGTCGCGATTCAGCTCGCACTTTGTTACAACCAGTCTATGACGGACCCTTTCTCGTTATCTCCAAGAAGCCGAAATTTTTGCGTCCTAAAGCTTGGCACCAGGCAAGATACTGTCTCTATGGACCGCCTAAAGCCCGCTTATACCGAAAATGTTCCTCTAGAACCCCAGTCACCGCATTCTCCCCCTACTATACCCCTTTATGGTACTGTAATCCCCCAAAACCACTTAAACCCTACTCTTGCCTCTCCAACTCCATCTTCCGTTTTGCTGCCTCCTCCTCCTTTGTTGCAGGAACCCTCGTCGGCAGAAGTGGTTAGTCAGGAGCAAATCTCTCCGCCACTGGTCACTCCATCAGCGGACAACTAGACTCAACACTCACAAATCCCGTTTGACGCCATCTCGGAAGGAACCAACAAGCAGATCACCTTCGCTCCGTCAACCTTCTCTCGTGCCAGACCCTCGTTCAACCCTAATGCCACTGCCAAAGCAAATTTGTGTCCTCGTACCCGCAGCCAAACCAATGGCACTGTCACACACTCTAGTCGCATCGTCAGGAGGCCTCGTCGGTACTCGGACTTATAATCTCAAATAGTAAAAAGGGGAGGGGGTAACCTTCTTAGGGGGTGGGGGGTATAGCAATGCCTCTGCGCATTCCTTTATTTAAAACCTCCTGGGAAACTTATATATATATATATATATATATATATATATATATATATATATATATATATATATTTATATATATATATATATATATATATATATATATATATATATATATATAAATATATATATATATATATATATATATATATATATATATATATATATATATATATATATATATATATATATATAATATATATATATATATATATATATATATATATATATATATATATAAATATATATATATATATATATATATATATATATATATATATATATATATATATATATATATATATATATATATATCATTTATTATGTATAAAATTCATTCGATTATTTTACTTTAACTTTTTTAATTTAATCATGCAATTATTTTACTTTAACTGTGTCAATTTAATCTTTCAATTATTTTACCTTTCAATTCATTTAACGTATACTGTTCCAAACAACATCTCTTAAAATTTCACACACAAACAAACAAACACACGCTTCCAGTTCGACAAAATAGCACACTATTCTTTTCCAGTCAACGCGCAACTTTCTTCGTATAAAGGTAAGTAATCATTCCTTCTACAATTAGTCATTTACCTCCAAACAAGTCATACTTAGTTAATTCCATTTTCTTTCACATTCTTTGCAAACGACCATACGAGAGTAAGTCCTAATTATATTTACTTCTCATTGCAGCCCCTAATTCGCAGTCCATCATAGTCTCTCTATATTATTTACTCTATTAATTACTATATTATTCACCATATTATTCCACCATATTTGTTTCACATACTTCAATTCTCTTCGCATCTTCTTACTGTAAATCATATGTTAAAATATCTTACATTCTATACCTAATCTACTTATCTCATTGTACATTCGTTGATTTCATGAATATATTTATATTTGAGTAATTGTCTTTCTTAAAGCCCAAGTCATTATTCCAAAATGTATTTCACTGTCGCCTTAGGCCTAAAACTAACGGCAGACAACTTCGATCAAACAAATTTATGGTTATGGTTTTCGAAACGCTATTTAGGCTGATTTATTAACAGAAGATAAATCACATAGATAACCATATACTATACAGACCACAATTATCTTATTGCCATTGTGATCCTGTCAGGATCCGGTTAACATTCTTTATTCTGTTGACATTCTTTATCCTGTTAGATACCTTTTTTACATCCATTTAGTATCCTCTTATTATAATTTAATTACCAATAAATATCTTGTGAATTGCCTTTTTAATTATTTTACATATCCATTAAATAATAACTCGTTGTATACCAATTTGTATCTAGTTATTTTCAATCAATTATCTCTGTGTGTGTTTTTATTGTCAATTCTTAAATACAATTTATTTTTATATATCGTGTATTTAAATCCCTCGTGTGTTTACCCCATTCCGTTACGTAGGCCGTAAGGAATGTTGTAAGGACCGACTGGTCAAAGTTCAATCAAGCTTCCTTCACTAGTAAACAAATTGGAGATTTTGTAGATATTGGTGCGGCTATAGATTACTTTCCCCGTTTAGTGATTGAGGCTGCAGAGTCCGCAAATCCTCGTACTCGATCCCGCTGGGGCAGAACCTCAGTCCCATGGTGGGATGCTGATTGCCCTCGTGTGGAGGCGGCCAATAAAACGTTCATGCGCGGTTAGGGTTGGAACCCAACTCTTCTGAACCGTAGTGACCGAAATCGAACTATATATATTCACCAGCGAACTTTACGTCAGGCACACATTGATTTTGAAGGATTATTTCTCTTCCACTACCTCTTAAGCACAGGTGTGGAAGAGAATAAACAAAATCATGGGTTGGTATGCTGGTCACTCCACCCCTGGCATTGAGATGAATGGTTATATCGTATGCAATCCTGCCAACGTCTCAGATATATTGGCCTCCTATTTTGCCGATGCAAGCAGCATTAAGCGCTACGTGGTGGAGTTTAGATGTCTTCGGCCAGGACTGGAGGCCAAAACCCTCCTTTTTCGGCCGGTGGAAATGAGTCCTATGTACAACTGTCTGTTCACTATGCCCAGAACTATCTTGGTACGTTACAAAGTCCTCGGGTCTAGACAATATCCGATAAGACTTCCTCAGGCATCTCCAACTCCGTACGGAATCATTCACTCCTACTAGATATATTTAACTGAATTTGGATGCATGGGATTAAATCCTGCTGCGCAGAGAACGGCGTTGGTCCTGCCATCTCTGAAAACCTGTTGCAGAGACGGCTAGTTCCTTCCTATTATAGGCAAATAGCCATCACCAACTTGCAGAGGTTTTTAGAATACCATAGCCTCCTGACTATATACCAGTGTCTCTTCCATAGTAGAATACGGCAAATCTTGTTGTCCGTATGGCGTGTACTCTCCGTGAGGCCTTCGCTTGTGCCTGTTGTTTTCTTCTATATCAAGAAGGCATATGATAGCACGTGACGCTAGAGTTCTCCACCAGCTGTATACATGGATATTGAAAGGATTTTTACCAGTTAAAATCCCGAGTTTTTAGCTATTCGCAATTTCCGGGTTAGGGTTGGTAACATATTTTGATTTCTATGTTCAGGAGGAGGGTGTGCCCCAAGGCAATGTATCATTACTTTATACATGAATGCGATAAAATGTCCTGGTCTACTCATCCCGAAATGTGTCTCAGCAACCTTATTTTTAAACGCCCTCACTCTTCATTGCTCCGTTTCACGCCAAGCATCCGTAGACTGCAGTTGACAATTGATATCATGCACCACCAGGACCTTTATAAAGAGTTCCGCTTCTCCGCCTCAAAGAGGAAGACGATACAATTTCAGCGGAAGCGGGGGCAGCAAGTTAGAGATACGGTTCCTTGGAATGATCCTAGATTCCAAGCTTACCTGGCATCATCTCAGTGACTTGCGAAGGAGATATCTCCACAAGATAAACCTACTAAAGATGTTCTCCGATGCATTTTGAGGAGAGAGATAAGCTCACGTTGTGGAGGCTATGCAAGTCCCTCGTCCAGTCCACGTTAGACTAAGTTAATGAGATGCATTCCTCGGACTATCCCCTCTACGTATGCTGGATACTATACGCAACTTTGCTCTTCACCTATCTAATAGCGCACTCTATCCAGGTGTTTACGGTATATTTTTCCTATTCAGCAGCTCCCTTGCCTCAGAAGTGCGTCTTATCTCCATGGCCTGTCGCTGCCTATGACGGTTCTTCACCGTACACCAGCCCTTAGAACTTCGTGGAATGGAAAATCTTTTCGGTTTAGGTCCTCGCAACCGTCTTGACATTCTCGTCAAATTTTTGCAAGTCTCTTTAGTTCATCCACGTAGGTAAGGTGGTTTAGTGAACATGCGATTTCACCCACTTCCTGTCATCTTTTCACAGACGACGGTGTGGGAGATGCTGCGGTCTTACAGGGATCAGAGTCGTTAACGCTAGCAGTATCAATTTTTACAGGAGAACTTTCTTTTTTTCTTAGCCTTACGAATTTTACCGACTTTAACAGTACTTTGAGAAGCTAATCATATGACTTCCCTCTTTAGTGTCTGACTATCCCTTTGTCTCACAAAGACTTTCCTGGTTGGTCAACTTCTTCCAGATATAAAGTCATTTACTGGGTTCATGCATGGTCAGGTGGTTCAGGGTAACGAGCGCGCAGATACAAAGACTAGTATGAGGCCACCGACTACATACGGTCACTCTAGGTGTCAGAATGAGACATCAATAAGCTGCATTCGTTAAGCAATTTTACTATGGACTGGCAATTAATCTCGTTAGAGCTGATCCTTTTGCCTGCATATTGGCTAGACACAGGGGCATTTAGTCAACGATTGGTCCAACAACGGCCCCTGTGGTACACTCATATCAGTACATCATTTTTTCGTAAATGCCAGCCCGTCTATTTTATGCGTCCCGTGTAACGATTATATATGAGGATCCCTCTTAGCACTAATTCTCTCCCGATTTCTATTAGTCTGCATTTGACCACGCCCCAAGAATGTGGTGCAGGCCCAGCTACGCATGGGTCAGAGGCTAATTCATGGAGATGCCCTTCCATCTTCCCTCCCCCCCGACTTGTACTCTTTCGATGCCCGTTCATTTTTCCTACCCAATCAAAACGTACTACATTCAATCCTCTCCGACGAAGTAAGATAAAATAGAGCATTCATTCTCTTACCCTTTTCCTACCCCTTGATAGTAAAATATCACTGAGCAGGACCTCTTTCTCAGCTTCACTTCAAAAAAATCCAGGTCCATATAGTATAACGACAGATTTTACCTTTGCAAATCTCAACTTCACGCGCCTCTCTCTCCAGGTCACATTCATACAGCAAAAATTACATCATGCCACCCACCACTCAAGCAGCCAAATCTTTACGATCACCACATTAATCGCACTTGCCCAGACTTTTCATTCCCTTTCATCGTCTCACAACGAACAAGCATCTGCAATTTGGCAGTTTTAAAAACATTGATTACCTACTCACCATTCTTAAAACACTTATACTCACATTTAACACTGATGCAGATTAGGCGGCCTTATTGGGGGTAATGGTTTCCCAGGGCAGCGGGCTTATATCAGGGTTTAATCGCTTTTACGGTTGGCGTAGGAGGAGGCTATGGGTATTCTTTTTGCTCAACATACAAGCATTATTCAGGGTTTAGTCGCCTGATACGAGTACTGGGTCTCAGCGAGAGCCAATCCGGTTGCAGTTCTTCGAGAATTCCAACTTAAAAAATGGACCTCAACCGGGGACAACTTAAGAGCAGAAATTCTGACCTAGACCTCTGCTGAGCAAAATTTCTCCATAATACACACAACTCGCAAAAAGGGGTGCCTCGCCAACAAAGCCGGGAAACGGAAGAGCGTAGGGACTCCCTGAAAGTTCTTCTGTTCAATGCGAGGTCAATCAGGAACAAGTTTCTGAGCTCCGTGGCCTCGTAGCGACGGAAGAACCCGAAATGGTAGCCATAACAGAATCGTGGATAAAAACCTCAAAACGAGACTTTGAAGGCGAATTCACGGTTCCTGGCTACCAACTCTTCTCAACCCGTTGAGGACAGGGAACTGTACGAGCTGCTGGGTGAGCTTGTTCAAGGCAGTGTGCATCGTTATGGGCAACTTCAACAGACAAGTTGACTGGAAAACCAGAGCAGCCTGTGGTGAGAGCGCGCTACTCCTGGAGTTCGCCAACAACGAGTTCCTCACTCAATGGGTCAGAGAACCGACGAGAGGAGACAATATCCTCGACTTGGTCTTCACCTCTGAGGATGTCTCTGTAGGCGAAGAGCTCGGTGGCAGTGATCACCAGCTAGTTAGATTTACCGTCAAGATCCCGAAGGTAAGGTCTGTTGCCAGTCAATCAAGGAAACTTGACTTGAGAAGAGCAGACTTTGCAAGCCTTCGAGCTAGGCTGACTGATGTAAGGCTAGCGGTATGCGAAGAGGTTGAGGATTCGTGGAACAATTTCAAAAATAAGTTCAAGAGTCTTCAATCTAGTTGCACCCCTCTAAAATGCCTCAGTCGGTCTTCTGTTCAACCAAAGTGGTTTAATCGAGAAATCGGCCAACTGCTTAGGGAGAAGAGAAATGCGTACCGGCGATCGAAGATCTCGGGTGCCTTTGAGGAGTACCGGAGGCTAGCCAGAAGAGTGAAGTCCAGCATAAGGGCGGCTAAGCGGTCTGAGGAACTCCGAGTGGCGGGACTCTGCAAGGAGAATCCCAAGGAGTTCTTCGGCTTTGTAAATAGCCGTAAACCAATCCATCGTAGGATTGGGCCCTTAGTGGACGAGGAGGGTGCATTAACTCACTCAGATGCAGAAAATGCTAACCTTCTCCTCAGGGTTTACTAAAGAGTGTGGTCCCATCCCCCAGCCCAAGTATTCCTACTCGGGGGAAAAGCTGGAGGCAATGGACTTCACCGAAGGAGAAATAAAGAAAAAGATCGCTGACCTAAAGACGAATAAGTGCCCTGGACCGGACGGGTTTCTACCCAAGGTGTTAAAGGAAGTGTGCGATGAAGTATCACGACATCTGTGCGCTATCTTTAACATGTAAATCTGGACCGGATGCGTTCCTAGACTGGCGTGAGGGGGAGGTGACTCCGATCTTCAAGAAAGGAGACCCCAGCCATCCGTCAAACTACCGACCTATCAGTCGGACTTCGATAGTCGGTAAACTCATGGAAAGCATCATGGTGGACAAAATGACGTCGTATTTAGAGTCAAACCTGCTACTGAGGAGTTCCCAGCACGGCTTCCGAAGGCAACGGTCATGCCTGACGAACCTTGTGGAATTCTTCCACTTCGTTTTCAGTGAGCACGATCGGGACAAGGCGGTGGATGTGGTCTACCTAGACTTTCAGAAAGCCTTCTCCGGAAAGGTAGCCGGCTGGATCGAGAACTGGCTAAGTGGCGAATGGACAGTCTCCTGAGTGGGTGCCCGTTACTAGCGGGGTGCCTCAAGGTTCTGTCCTGGGACCACTACTATTCATCATCTACGTCAACAACATGGACGGTGACATGGTTGCCAAGATTTCCAAATTTGCCGACGATACCAAGCTTGGTATGAACGTTGCAAAGGATGGAAATACTGCCCGCCTGCAGAAAGATCTTGGGAAGATTGGGGAGTGGTCGGACACGTGGCAAATGCCTTTTAACGTGAACAAATGCAAAGTAAAGCATATCGGCCACAGAAACCCCCAATCTCAGTATATCTTTAAGGGCACTGCTCTTGAATCGAGTGACACTGAGGACGAGTTGGGTGTTACTATCACTAGCGACCTCAAGTTCTTTTAACAGTGCATCGAGGCAGAGAAGAAAGCCCAAAGGATGTTAGGCTACATAAAGCGCCAGTTTGGATACCGTAACAAGGAGATAGTACTATGTCTGTACAACTCCCTCGTTCGGCCGCACCTGGAGTATGCCGTACAATTTTGGAGTCCATCGTTTCGAAAGGACATCGCAAGGTTGGAACGCGTACAAGCTAGGGCAACCAAACTGATTCCCTCTATCCGACATAAAAGTTATGAGGATAGACTAGGGGAATTAGATCTGTTCTCGCTGGAAACCCGTAGACTGCGTGGTCAGCTCATCGAAGTTTTCAAAATACTTCGAGGATTCGACAATGTTGACTACCGGGATATTTTCACTGAGTGAGAACAGAACGCGCAATCACGGCTTCAAACTTGAACTGAAGCGTTACAACCGCAATATGTGTGGAAATTTCTTCACCTACAGTATCTGCAGTAAGTGGAACGCACTTCCAGTGGAAGTTGTCAACAGTGAATCTGTTGACCAGTTCAAGTCAAGACTAGACAGTCTTGAAAAGTGGCCGTTTAGGGACGCAAAACAATTGAGCAGTCATGTGCCTGCTCGATTGATAGTCCAAAGGTACCCTCTTTGAATGGACCGTAAGGTCTCCTAGGGTACTTACTTTCCTTGTTACTCTTGGCGCCCATGCCACAGCATGCAATAATAAATTCTCAACCAAGCACGCTCAAAGGGCACACGATGCAGAGATATTTCAATGAATCATCCCTCCAATCACAGCAAACCTTTCAATTTCTGTATCCAAACCATCTAAACAACATCGCAAAAGACACCGACCCATAAGGAACATCCCCCTCCCTGGTTATAAACGAGTCGCGCTGACATTGCTCCGATTCGGTCACCATCAAAAACTCAACATCTACAAATACCACACTGCCCTGATGACATAGAACCAGACTGCTCAAAACACATTCACAACATACAAGACACTTGCAAACCCAACAGATAGAGTACTGAATGTTTAGAAGCGGCCCGTTCGGTTGTTCTTCGAAGCTGTTAGGATATGGAAAGACCCAACCATGGCAAACATAAGTTGGGGCAAACTTAGCCCGCCTGTCATTGATCTAAGATTGGTATGGATGCTTCTTGTACAATGGACCCTTTTATTCCCCTTGCCACGGAAGATATTTATGCCAGTCCATTAGGATTGGGAGGCTGCCACCTTTTTTTTTTTTGCCTTAAATAATTCATACCATAAAACAGTTGAATTACTAGATTATTACATCGAACGTAATTTTTAATCTAAGCACGTTGACCATCGTCGATAGTGAGATCAAATCCCAAATGATAATATGCAAGCACAATTAAAATCCCAATGAAGAGATGTCAAAATATATTACAACTCATTAAATAGAAATGTTTACTATAATGAATTGGCAACGAATAAAGTGCAACAGATTCAATATAGACCTTTAACAATACCCCAATAAAATTAGTTGGCAGTCTGGCGCCGAAATTTTAAAATGGAACAAAAATATATATGCATATAAAAATACAATCCGAAGGAAAATAATACAAAAGGTTTTTAAGCCTAGCTAGAATTTAGCTTTTCTGCAATATACTCGTATTCTTCTTCCAAAGCTCTGTACAATTTTTCAAGAGTTTCAATTCGCTGTTCGCGTCCAGTTATACTCAAGGCAGCGGCTAATTCCTCAGGGGACAAGACGTTCTTCAGTTTCTTCTGGTCATGGTCTTCTTTCTGCGAGATGAAGAGAGTTCAGTATAGAGGTTAAAAAGAATTCAAAATCATACTTCTGCAAGGATGAGCCCTTTTAGAGTTTATTAATATTGATTTATAGCAAGAAAGCTTTTCTACATACTAAGGCTTGCTAAGGCACTTTAACCTTTTATCACCACACCTGTTTATTTATTCACTTTTCATTTATACCTTTCCATTGTCTGCCGGTTTGATTATCTTTCTAAGTGAAAATGCCCTTGTTAGGGGGTAGATGATTGATACCCATACTCTCTTCAGAGAAGTCATAGGACACTATGATGGATAGAGGTAGCTGGTCATGTGTGCAGTATCTTTTTTTCTTTCTTTTTTTGTTAAAAGGGGCCTCGACTGCCCACTGTAATCAAGGGCAGAGCCGCCGAAATTCAAGTTTAGCCTAATCTTTAAAATAAAAAACAAACAACACATGCTCAGGCACCGAAGAGACGCCCGGCCCCCTAGGGGGCCGAGCGTACAGCCAAAACTCGAAAGCTAAATATGTACTATAGAGGAGGCCCCTTCCTCCAGTCAATTAGTCCACAATCAGAAGTGCACGAATCCATCTAGACTAGACGGGACAAGCAGTAGCGAGCGCTCTAGTATCGGTGTCGCGCGCCAAGATCCCTCAGATTGGGAAGTTCCACAAGAATGTGTCGGGTAGTCTGAGGGGAAAAGCAGCTATCGCAGTAAGTTTTGAGGGAGAGCTCCATCAAATGGCATTGCGCATCGGAGGGTGCAGAAAACGAACTGAAGCAGTTGAAGCATTTGGGGCAGGTCAAAGGGAAAAGTCGCGCCGTAATTGTAAACAATTTGAGATTCACGTCGGGCGATCTCCCATCTTCTTGGGCATGCAGTCCGAAGGGCTGACCCGACTCCGGTCGTGTATTCAGGGAAGAATATCAATAAATGGTTCAGTCACCAAAACCTTTCAGTCTGTTTGGCGCCCTAATTATCCCTAATATCTAGATGTCAAGGAACCCAGTAGATTTGTTTCATTTTCAGCGCCCATCTGGCGTCGCCGTAATCACCCTAATGCTAGTCAAGGTTACCCCCCACCCCTCCAAAAAAAAACCCGAGAAAAAAATAATCAAAACCGAAGGCAAAAAACAAGGAAGCACGCTCCGGCGTCGGGGTGAAGCGGACGCGCCCTTTCCTGGTCCCCGTGGAGCGACAATAACCTCTAGCACTCTTTCTTTTGGGGAGAGGGTGGGAAGTGAACCCGCTTTTATCCAACGCAGTAAAGGCGCCCCCAGGCTGGATAGACCGACCTCTGAAACATCCTTCTTCGAGATGGAGAAGGGCTTGGCTGTTAGGGCACCAGTCGCTGGAGGAGATCCCTCCTCTCTTTGTAAGTAATCGGGTCCCGAGCCACCCGAGGCAAATCTTGCACAGGAGCAGACTCAGGTCCAGTGTTAGGCACTGAGCCAGGGTTTGCCCGCATGTAAGATCCTGCCATCTGGGGTAGGGTCACCTCCAGCACTATGTTAAGCTCAGAGGGGGAGGGGGGCTTCATGTAGACCCCCCCCATGTCACACGTTTTCATTACTTACACCATTAGCAAAAGGAAGCGCCTCTTATGTATGCACTACATTACAGAGGCCTAGATTCTTCTTGAGTAGAAAGACCAATTTTTATTTTAACTAAGTTAGACCACATTGGGTGTGATTTGTCACTGGATGGGATGGAAAGTTCCAATTCAGTTCAAATTTGCAACGCGTGCCATATTAGGGAGTGTAATTTTTTTCGACTTTCAAATTCCATAAATGAGGAGTGATAAAAATTTGTATCATGACTCATGAAAGGTAAAGATATTTTTGTTATTTTAATATAATTTAATTCTGCTAAGAAATAAGCTACTTGAAAGTTGAAAATGAAGGAGAAATAGATGATGATAAAGATTGGAAGTTATGAAGTGATATTAAAAATAGCAAGCACATCTTCAACTTCCATTAAAAAGCCACAGTACAACATATTAAAAATACCTAATGTTGTTATGCATAGCGAATATGGTGTTGGCCTAGGTGCCACTGATGCCTTTATGAATGCTGGCTTGATCACTGAAGAGGATAAGAGACATGGTTGATCCCAATAAAGTCAAGAGGGCCCAAGAAAAAATTGAGATGCCTGGATCAGAATTTTGACAAACTTTATAAGAGAAGCGAAATTGACTGCATCTTCTATGACAGCCGTCAAAATACAACTAAGGTTATGCTGAATGTGGACGATTCAGAGCGTCAGTTCCCCAGGATCATCAAGGAAGAGCATGTTTTTGTGTGCAAAGGGCCAGGTGGAAGATATTTCTACCACTTCACTCCTCCTGAAATTATTACTGATAATCTTGTAGATTAGATGAAGGGTGTTGATAAAAGCCTACAGGCCATTGATGATTCTACAAATGTTTTCATTGGTTGGGAAGTTGGTTCCATGCATTGGGTAGAAATCAAGCTTGGAAGTAAACTGCTCTCGATGGTTTGCGCCCTCCACACTAACGAGTTACCCTATGGCACTTGAGCACAATACTGGATGGGAAGACCTTGTCTAACAAAAAGTGGACAGGTAATATTGAAATCTATCCTTCATTCACTAAACTCTCAAATGAAGAGCCTCTTACTTCACTGAGCGACAATGTCATAAGGATCTCTCTACTGATCACACAGGCCATAAGGACAGGAGAACTTCCCATAGATCTCGCCCTTCTTGAAATTGGTCCACTAAGCCATTCTAGGTGGTAGACAACAGTAAATAGGCTTTGTCTCATTTGGGTTAATATGGCCTTAAAGGCAGAACCATCAACAAATTAAGACTGATAATGGAATACAATATGTATACTACCCCTGTTGGTTCAACATCAAACATTCCTGAGAGGAAGGTCCACACCACATCTTGTTTTGGGTGCAAAAAAGAGCTGTAGTGGGTGCAAACCATTAAGTGCTAGGCATGGTATTCATTCAGCCAAATAATAATTCAGACATTCTTCTGCCCTTATGGAGAGGAGGGCTGCTGTCCAAAAGATTGTTAACATGAGGGATGGAGATGATCAAACACTAAGATCTTTCTGTACGTCCCAGGAAGACGCCTTCAATCAACCCCAGTGCTTCTTCCCTGTTGAAGCTGACAGACTGGTCTGACAGGGTATTCGAACCTCCTTTGACATCTAAACTGACTAGAGCGGAAGTAAAGAAGTTCCGTGATAAGCCTATGTAAGTTCCAGTGGCCCTATCACGCTCAGTTAATAGAGGTGTGTGTGTGAAATAAGTCACAGAGGCAGCAGGCAGGGTGTATACACATGATAAACGTAAGGGATATCAGAAGCCAAGATGCAAGGCGGCGGCTGATGTCCAAGAATGAATCAAAGCAAGACTTGATTAAACTTGTTTAATTATCTTTTTTACTGTCATCACTTTCTGATGGTGTATGATTACAAGGATAGCTATGTTTTTTGATTGCTGGGATATGTTTTATGCAGAGATACTAAATGTCTATAGGATTACCTACCATTTTGAGAAGCTAAAATTAATAAGAGTTGCTTTTGGAAAGCAATTATTAAGGGGGGAAGGGGCTGTGTCAAACAGAGATTTACTAAGCTAAATATTGAGTAATCGCAAAAATAATGGCAGATTTGAATTCCTCACGTCCGAACACATATTTTTAGAACCCCTTAGTGAAGGAATGGGCAAAAATTAGTTTTTTTTTAAGTTTTCATCCCACAAATTGACACACCGTACTGCCATATACTGTAACAATCCTTAGTTCATATGCCAAACACAAGCCACTAGTTTTCATTAGAACATGTGTCTATCATAAACTATATATATGAAAATATCACAATTTTTACATACCCACCAACTCAACTTGCCTCTAGTAACAGAAAGTGATTTTAGTCATAAAGAATGAAATTTTTGTGTACCTGGATGGGTCAAGTTCACTATAAAGAAGGGAAGAGAGAAATAAAAAATAAGAATAATGGGTAACAAAAGATTGCCATAAGGAAGAATAAGTTGCGAAAAAGCGGTAAGAAAGGGCAATAATAGTATCATAACCACCATTGCCCACACTAGTTACGGACATGCATTAATGCACTAGAATGTAGCAGAAATTTTAGAAATGCACACAGGGCAGGTTGGGGCTGGTCTGTTCCGACCAGATCAAATGTCATTTAATAAATTATGGGATTATTATGAGTGGGTTCTCAACCTAGTCATCATGGGATTATTATGCAAGTGGGTTCTCAACCTAGCCTCATCATGGGATTACTATGCGAGTGGATTCTCAACCTAGTATCATCATGGAATTACTATGCGAGTGGGTTCTTAACTTAGTGTCATTATGGGATAATTATGAGAGTGAGTTCTCAACCTAGCGTCATCATGGGATTACTATGCGCATGGATTCTCAACCTAGTATCATCATGGGATTACTATGCGAGTGGGTTCTTAACTGGGATAATTATGAGAGTGGGTTCTCAACCTAGTATCATCATGGGATTACTATGCGAGTGGGTTCTTAACTGGGATAATTATGAGAGTGGGTTCTCAACTTAGCATCATTATGGGATTATTATGTGAGTGGGTTCTCAACCTAGCGTCATCATGGGATTATTATGCGAGTGGGTTCTCAACCTTGTGTCATGACTATGCCATAGATGGGGGTTGATTGCATGTGACAACTTCTATGACTCCCAGCTGACATGACGCCTTTCCCCACCAATGCACAGTCAAGTCATTTCCAATTAGATATGACACGACCACCCTACTTGGATCTATCCCGTGTGAGGCTAAGTTGGGATAGAACTTCCACTTCCTAACTATTGCATGGACTGCAAGCACAGGGGGGGAGGGGGTCTAATAAAAATTCCCACAGCATGCAACACCTCACCTACACTCTAACCTGGTCTCTCAGGACACAATCACATAAAGCCCAACCCCACTTAATTGTGGTGTTGGTGGCGCCTACAGCACAGTCTGTAGGATCAAACTTCCTCCCCAAAAAACTATCTTAAGCGATGGGAGGGTCAGAGATGTTATCTGCTCCCCTCAAGTTAAAAACAACAACAAATTACAAACTAAAAAACAGGTTTCTGACCCTAAACAGCGAGTAGAGTCTGTTTTTGATGCAGAGTCGAAAGGCGCGGTACTCCTCATCGTTCGATTTGTTCACTTTACGGAATTTCAAAATTTCATAAACTCGTTGGATTTGTTTCTGTGGAAAAGAGGAAATAGTTTAAATTTGTTCAGGGGAACTGTACCTGGGGCCCATTGCTTCAGATGTTCAGCAAAGCTCAGGATAAACTGCAGATGAGGGGTTCTCCCAAAGATCCAGGTCGTTAATTATTAGCACCACCCTCGCCTTTTCAATCGAAGATCCACGGTTGACAGACCAGGAAATGAAATTCACATCATCGAGTCTTCAAAGAAGGTGGGTAGGTGTGCATCACACCTAACTCGATGGGAGCCTCGAAAGACCATAATGGCTCTTTTAATAAGAGGTCGAACCTTGCAACTGACTGCAGGAGCAGTTGCCAAAATCACTTTAGCCTAGTCTAGAAAAAGGTTTAACCCCTCCCCACCACACAGACACAACTAACAAAAAACAAAGAGCATGACTAAAAAACAGTAAAATGCATGATCAGGTAGCAACGGGAGTCCCGCTCTCTCGGGAGTCCGAGCAAGCAGCCAAGACTTCCAAAAGCTATATGCCAATGGAGGGTGGCCGGCTTCCTCCCAAAACTTTACTATTCCAGTCGTGTGTACATGGCCCTGTAGTGACTACAAGTGACTAACTATAGTGACCACTCGCATCATTACAGGGACACACATGGGCCTAAAGCAGCCAGAATGGACATTGGACAAGAATGTGGATCAACACAGCAATCGCAGTACGGACGGATAATTTTCAGTGGCTTAGAGAAGAATCCTTTCCTCGTAATAGGGGATGGGGGGGCAGCAGTTCACCAGGTGAGGCAGTCCCGCGAATGTGGACAGTTGGGAGGCAACAGAGGGGACGTGCAGAAGGCACCAGTCTCCTTAGCAGAAGCCGGTGTGAAGGATCGAGTCAACCTTACGCAATACAGGCTTGTATGCGTAAAACGCATGAACAAATGAACGAAGAATGACCATGACGCGGGTACAAGAGGCCCTAAGAAAATGGATATAAGCCTCCGAGGCGGGGCGTCGATCGAAAACAAGACTAAGGAAATGGGGCAAATGCACCACTTCCAGGCAAACCCCATTTAAGAACAAGTTCAGGCCGGAGTGAAGCCGTGGAAGGTAGCAGAAGTGAATAACTTAGTTTTGGTCAAGGAAAATCAAAATCTAAATGTTTTGGTAGAGCGAGAAATGAGGTTAAATACCTGTTGGAGTTGACTATCTAGTAGGAATTCAGATATGAATATTGGGAAGTGCCCCTCGCCCCCAACAGGTCACTCTCCAGTATACCATATTGACATGCTGTATCATAGGCCTGCTCCAAATCAAAAAAATATAGTAACCTAGTGCTCTCTACGAAGGAAGGACAGGCAGACAGCATTTTCCAGTCGGAGCAGATCATCAGACATGGAGTGGAACTTGTAGAAGCCACACTGTGCGGAAGAAAATTAGCTTCCACTCCAGGAAAAAGGCTAATCTAATATTTACCAAATCCTCCATCAACTTACACACACACAAGGTTGGAGAAAATGGGCGGAAACTGACTGAGGTAGAGTGATCTCTCCCTGGTTTGCAAATAGCGGCGAACACGGTAGATATTTGCCCTGAGTCTGGGATGATACCCTCTGTTCAGATACTTTTGAACAAATCTAACAAAAAATGCCATGACTCGCTCACCTATGTATCGAAGAATGGCATATGGTGGGACATCGCCAGGACTAGGAGGGAGGGGTGCAGCGCATGAAGCAAGAGCGGGATACTTCATGCTGTGGCGGAACATTTCGGAGAGAGAGAATGTGGAAAAAGCGATCGCGAAGGACTACGCGATGGACACGGAGGTGGACGGGGGGGCAGAGTTCATCTGTCGAATGCCTACTAAGTGCCACAGACGTGGGTTCCGAGATTACGGCCCCTTTCTTCAGAAGAAAGGGGTTCTGCATAAGCTTGCCCTGCATCCTTTTGACTCGCTTCCACATCTTTCTGCACGAGGGGTTCCTCCTATTAAGTGAGGTAACTTATGCCTGTCCGGAAGAGCGGCGGCGTGCTTCGAAACATACCGAAAGCTAGCCCTAGCTCGACTTAATTGAGCCACGGTGGAATAGTTCAGGCAGGACCATCTGCCTTCTCTCTTGGCAGTCACCTGTGATAGGAAAGGAGGGACTGTGCTGAAAGGGAGATTGAGTCGCCCGAGGGCACCTCAAAAAGGGGGTGAGGTGGAAACCACTGCACTAATAGGTCTAAGAGGGTAGTAATCTTTCTCTGCGGTAGAAGAGGGTTGGAGGAGCCCCTAAGAAAGCACAGGCAGAGACAACACCTTTTCAGAGATAGAGCGGCTCCAAAGATGGAAAATGGGAAGGCCCTTTGCCGCATGGCAATGGTGAGAGGGGAGCTCCTCCACCAGTCAAAGGTGTTTGTGTTAACTCATCCTCACAGGCACCTAAGGAAACCACGGTTGGAGGCGGATCTCCATCTGCATTCCCACTTTTGTCTTGCATTGTCACCATAATTTAGAGAGAGAAAAAAGGACACATTCAAAGTAGATACCATGACCCCCCCCCCCCCATGACTTGAGGTTAATAAAAAGTACATAGGATCAGAAAATTCCAGAATGTGATCATTTGCATATGCATGAACAACGGGCCAAACGTTGATGGGCTTTGCCAACCTGGCCCACCAATCAGGCAAAATTGTTCTTAAGCTTTAACCATAAAGAGCTCTTCAGTGACGTCTTCCAACGCACTTACTTTATGAGCACCCTCGCATAAACTCCTCCAAATATCTGACAGGCACTTATAATTGCAGCTACCTCGTACTGTTCTTCTCCTCCAACCTCGTACTACCATCAGTTGAGCGAATAAGTGTTTGAAGACTAAAGGTTCTAAAATGCCGGGAAGGCTCTTGATGAAGGGGCCCCTAAATCGAGGTTCCATACACCTTACTTACGGTCTTTGTTGACCAAGACTTCTCCCTTCTCCTCCAACCTCGTACTACCATCAGTTGAGTGAATAAGTGTTTGAAGACTAAAGGTTCTAAAATGCCGGGAAGGCTCTTGATGAAGGGGCCCCTAAATCGAGGTTCCATACACCTTACTTACGGTCTTTGTTGCCCAAGACTTCTCCCTATCTCAGGACTGGAAATACCATCCTTGGTCTGTTCCTGGAATACCCCTCAGAAAAGGTCCCTAGCCAGGATAGTCGAGTTTCTCCTTTATCCTTCTTCAGCCTCTTGGGCAGGAATCAGAAGGACGAGGTTCTCTCTCTCCTCTTGAGTCATCAGGGGTCCTTAGCACACTGGAGGGGGATCTTGCCCGGTAGCAGATTAAGCTTGTGGGTGCCTCGCACCCAGACACCACTCACACCTGTGTAAGACCCTGCCATCTGAAGGGGGTGGAGGGCACTTCCGGGTACATGTTCACCTCGGGAGGGGCCTCTATCTAATACCCACATGATCCCAACCGGGAACTCAACTGACCTGTAGCATAGTGAAACACCGGGAAAAGGTGTGGGACAGGCACACCAGCCACAAATCATGGATCTATGGCGTGAGGGAAAAGGCCCACCTGACTCCCACCACCCCATGCAGTTCTAAAGAAGTTCAAACTGTCTAGCAGGGACCACCGGGAGTGGAAGTCCAAGACCGCTTGAATTACTAGGACACAAACCAGTCATTAATTGCTCCCAATGGCCAGGACCACTCAAGGCCTGTCTTTAGCAACCTGCAGGCAGTTTATTGAGGGTTCCAGACTCTTCTGACACAACATGAGGTAGCTGGTCAGGTATGTAATATTAGATAAGAGAATAAGGAATGGACATTATTTTTTTTAGTTTTTTTTAAAGAGCTCATCTGGCGACTGCCTACTTGGGCATAAGTCGCCGTATAAGAACTGGCCCAGTTCTAGGCTACTTTAAAACAAAATTAGAGAGAAAAAACAACACCCCAAAAAGGGGGAAAGGAAGCAATCTGGTGCGTCGGAGAGAGGTCCCCCCGGCGCAGGAGCGTGCGACCAAAGGAAAAAGAAAAAAAAACAAATGCAAAAAAAACACAAAAAAAAACTTACTTAAATAATAGGGAGAAAGCCGGCCTCCCCAAGAAGTCAACAAGTCCGTAAGTCAATGTGCACGAATCTGTCCCGAGTACAAGGGACAGGCGGTAGCGACCCCGCCCATCCCGGTACCGGGACAGGTATCGTGCGCGACGATCACCTGTGGGGCATTCGACAAGAATGTGCCGAACAGTCTGGGGGACGACGCAGTCGTTGTAATAGGGCGCAGGCGAGCGCTCCATCAAATAGCGATGCGTCACACGAGTGTGTCCGATTCGGAGACGACAGAAAGCAACCTGAAGTCGCCGCGGCATTGGGGGATAGGTCCATGGGAACAGTCGCGGCGCAATGGCACGCAACTTTAAGTTCCCTTCGACCGTCTCCCATCTTCTTTGCCAAGCAGTCGGAAGAGCTGCCCGTATTCCTGCCATGTAGTCGGTGTGAGGAAGAGCGAAACGCTGGTCTGGTCGCAGAGCCCTGGCGCCCTCATTCCCCGCAATTCCTACATGTCTAGGAACCCAGCAGAAGATAATCTCGACATCTGCCCGGCTCGCCAAAACCGTGGCGTAACGGATATCGCAAACCAGGCGATGCGGAGATTCCAATGCCCCGAGAGCACTCAGGGCGCTTTGTGAGTCGCTATAGATCACAATCCGGTCTCCGAACCGGGGAAGTCGTGTAATCTCCCGTACTGAGTGGTGTATTGCCACCAGCTCGGCCGTGAAGACAGACGGAGCGCCTGATAGAGCCCCGCTGACTTCAAAGAGGGGATACGGCGTGGAAGCCAACCCCCTCTTGGGACTTGGAGCCATCCGTATACACTGGCACGGTTCCAGCGTTGACACGATGTGTGCTCCAAAAAGGTGGAACGCAATACTCCCGGCGCAGTATAAGCTTTGGGAGCAGAGGCGTGGCGACAAATAGCCAAATGTGGTACCCTCCAGGGTGGCGTCCTGGGCAGAACCAAGGGCGCCACCAGCCCGAGAGATATATCTACCTCTCGAAGGATTTTTCTGGCCCTAAACCCAAAGAGCTTAGGGTAGAACTGGCGTCTCTCGGCGGCATAGGCACCATCGAGATCAGCGGCGGATGCAGTGAGAGCTGTTGGTGACTGAGGGAGACGCCGGGCTCGCGTGTACAGGCGAGTGATGCGCTGCACGCGGCGCAGAGCGAGTGGCATCTCCCCAGCATCAACGAACAGGCTCTCAATGGGGAAAGTGCGGAAGGCACCGGTCGACAGGCGAAGGCCGGTGTGGTGGATCGAATCCACCTTCCGCAATAAACGCTCAGCTGCGGATGCATAAAACTCGGATCCGTAGTCGAGCTTCGAACGAACAAAGGATCGATAAAAAAGTAGGACCGTAGCCCTATCAGCGCCCCAAGCGCTGAACGTCACGGAACGGAGAATGTCCATGGCGCGGGTACAAGAGACCCTAAGGCTGCGAATATGAGCCTCCCAGGTGAGGCGTCGGTCGAATACAAGACCAAGGAAACGGTGCGACTCAACCACATCCAGGAGCACCCCATTAAGAAACAAATCTGGGTCGGGGTGAAGCCGTGGATGGCGGCAGAAGTGCACCACCTTAGTCTTGGCCAAAGAAAACCGAAACCTGTGCGCTTCGGCATAGCGAGAGACGCGGTTCAATGCCTGTTGGAGTCCACGCTCCAGAGTTGGCATCTGGGCCGTGCCAAAAGAGATCGTAAGGTCGTCCACGTAGAGCGTAGCGAGAACATCTTCCGGCAGCACCGAGGTGATGCCGTTGATGCTCAAAGCAGAGTGTGACACTGAGGACACTTCCATGCGGGACACCCTCTTCCTGCTCCTTTGGGCCGGAGAGGGCTCCCCTCCCGTACGCGGAATCGACGATCTGGCAAAAATTCAGATATAAAAATTGGGAGGCGTCCCCTCGCCCCCATCGTGTGGAGAGTCTCCATGATTTTTTTTTTTTTTTTTAATTAAGGGGCTATCTGGCGACTGCCGACTTAGGCATTAGTCGCCGTAAACAAACAGCCTAGTTCTAGGCTACTTTAAAAATTAAACAGGAAACAATAAAAAAAAATAACAATAACAATAAAGAAGCAATAACAAAAACAATAACAACAATAACAACAAAGCGGGTTAAATGAAAGGGAGAAGGCCAGCCTCCCCCAAAAAGTCAATAAGTCCACTAGTCATGGTGCACGCACTCGTCCCGAGTACAAGGGACAGGCGGTAGCGACCCCGCCCATCCCGGTACCGGGACAGGTATCGTGCGCCAAGATCACCCAGACTGGGACATTCGACAAGAATGTGCCGAACAGTCTGGGGGACGACGCAGTCGTTGCAATAGGGCGCAGGCGAGCGCTCCATCAAGTAGCGATGCGTCACACGAGTGTGTCCGATTCGAAGACGACAGAAAGCAACCTGAAGCCGCCGCAGCATTGGGGGATAGGTCCATGGGAACAGTCGCGGCGCAATGGCACGCAACTTTAAGTTCCACTCAACCGTCTCCCATCTTCTTTGCCAAGCAGTCCGAAGAGCTGCCCGTATTCCTGCCATGTAGTCAGTGTGAGGAAGAGCGAAACGCTGGTCCGGTCGCAGAGTCCTCGCGGACTCTTTGGCGCGCTCATTCCCGGCAATTCCTACATGTCCAGGAACCCAGCAGAAGATAATCTCGACATCTGCCCGGCTCACCAAAACCGTGGCGTCACGGATATCGCAAACCAGGGGATGCAGAGATTCCAATGCCCCGAGAGCACTCAGGGCGCTTTGTGAGTCGCTATAGATCACAATCCGGTCTCCGAACCGGGCACGTCGCGTAATCTCCCGTACCGAGTGGTGTATTGCCACCAGCTCGGCCGTGAAGACAGACGCAGCGCCTGGTAGAGCCCCGCTGACTTCAAACAGAGGGGATACGGCGTGGAAGCCGACCCTCTTGGGACTTGGAGCCATCCGTATACACTGGCACGGTACCAGCGTGACACGATGTGTGCTCCAAAAAGGTCGAACGCAATACTCCCGGCGCAGTACAAGCTTTGGGAGCAGAGGCGTGGCGACAAATAGCCAAATGTGGTACCCTCCAGGGTGGCGTCCGGGGCAGAACCAGGGGCGCCACCGGCCCGAGAGCTATATCTACCTCTCGAAGGAGTTTCCTGGCCCTAAACACAAAGGGCTTAGGGTATGACAGGCGTCTCTGGGCGGCATAGGCACCATCGAGATCAGCTGCGGATGCAGTGAGAGCTGTTGGCGACTGAGGGAGGCGCCGGGCTCGCGCGTACAGGCGAGTGATGCACTGCACGCGGCATCTCCCCAGCATCGACCAACAGGCTCTCAATGGGGGAAGTGCGGAAGGCACCGGTCGCAAGGCGAAGGCCGGTGTGGTGGATTAAATCCACCTTCCGCAATAAACGCTCGGCTGCGGATGCATAAAACTCGCATCCGTAGTCGAGCTTCGAGCGAACAAAGGATCGATAAAAAAGTAAGGCGGTAGCCCTATCAGCGCCCCAAGCGCTGAACGTCACGGAACGGAGAATGTCCATGGCGTGGGTACAAGAGACCCTAAGGCTGCGAATATGAGCCTCCCAGGTGAGGCGTCGGTCGAATACAAGACCAAGGAAACGGTGCGACTCAACCACATCCAGGAGCACCCCATTAAGAAACAAATCTGGGTCGGGGTGAAGCCGTGGGTGGCGGCAGAAGTGCACCACCTTAGTCTTGGCCAAAGAAAACCGAAACCTGTGCGCTTCGGCATAGCGAGAGACGCGGTTCAATGCCTGTTGGAGTCGGCGCTCCAGAGTTGGCATCTGGGCCGCGCCAAAAGAGATCGAAAGGTCGTCCACGTAGAGCGTAGCGAGAACATCTTGCGGCAGCACCGAGGTGATGCCGTTGATGCTCAGGGCAAAGAGTGTGACACTGAGGACACTTCCCTGCGGGACACCCTCTTCCTGCTCCTTTGGGCCGGAGAGGGCTCCCCCCACCCGTACGCGGAATCGACGATCTCGCAAAAATTCAGATATAAACATTGGGAGGCGTCCCCTCGCCCCCATCGTGTGGAGAGTGTCCATGATACCGTATCGCCATGCGGTATCATAGGCCTTCTCCAGATCAAAAAACACCGTGGCGTAGTGCTGTCTACGAAGGAAAGCCTCGCAGACGGCATTTTCCAGTCGGAGCAGAGCATCCGACGTGGAGTGGAACTTACGGAAGCCGCACTGTGCAGAAGACAGATGGCCTCCGCTGTCCAGGAAATAGGCTAATCTAACATTTACCAATTTCTCCATCAACTTGCACACGCAAGAGGTTAGAGAGATTGGGCGGAAACCGGTCGGAGTAGAGTGATCTCTCCCCGGCTTGCGAAAGGCGAGCACAGTAGCGATTCGCCAGGAGTCTGGGAGAAGACCTTCCACCCAGATCCTGTTGAACAAATCTAAAAGAAAGGCCATGCCTCGCTCACCCAGGTGTCGAAGCATGGCGTACGGGACATCGTCCGGACCATGGGCGGTGTCCGCGCACGAAGCGAGAGCGGAACGCAACTCACTCACGGTAAACTTGTCGTTGAAGGGTTCTCCGCCTCTGGAGGTAAAGTCCAGCCGGCGGCCTTCAGCGACATCACGACGTGCATTGAATGCTGGCGGAGCAGCATCACGGCTAGAGAATGCGGAAAAAGCGGTCGCTAAGGATTCCGCCACGGACGCGGGGTCCGAGATTGCGGTCCCATTCTCCTGGAGAACGGGAGGGGGGTCCTGCGAGAACTTGCCCCGAATCCTTTTGACTCGCTTACACACCTCAGCTAAAGGGGTCTTCCCGTTAAGTGAAGACACGTATGCCCGCCAAGAAGAGCGGCGGGCGTGCTTCGAAATATACCGGAACCTAGCCCTAGCCCGACGAAATTCAGCGACAGTGAAATCGTTCGGGCGGCGCTTATAGCGCATGTAGGCATAACGCTTCTGTTTGAGGGCCGTCTCACACTCGGCCGACCACCATGGGAGTGGTCGGCGTGCAAAACGGCCAGACGTCCTAGGAATAGTAGTCAGGCCCACGGCGATGAGGTTGCCGGAGAAGAACTCAACGGCCTCATCTACCGACCTAAACTCCTCGACTGAGATAGAGAATTCAGTCATTTCCTGAAATGCAGGCCACCGCGCCCGCGCCAAGCACCACCGAGGTGGTCTCTCAGGCGGCAGTTGCCCTGAAAATGATATTTGAATGGGAAAGTGATCACTACCATGGAGGTCATCGACCACCCCCCAATCAAAATCAGGCTGTGCATCCGAAGAGCACAAAGACAGGTCAAGGCAAGAAAATGAAGCGGTTCTCGGACAGTGATGCGTAAACTCATCCACGTTTAGGACACCCATCTCAAGCTCTTCGATCAGATCGGCAAGGACTTGTCCCCTGGGATTTATGGAATAATCTCCCCAGAGAGGATGCCTGCCGTTCAGATCTCCAAGCAAGAGATAGGGCCTCGGCAACCGTGCCACGACGCGGCGGAAGTCCCCCGCGTCGAAGTCAGCTGACGGTGGAATGTACGCAGAAATGATAGTATACCTCCTATCCAGGTGCAACTGCACAGCCACTGCCTGAAAGGAGGTATCTAAAGAGAAAGGAAGAACGGAGACATCATGCCGGGTGTAAACCGCGCATCCCCCAGCCCGGCCATCCCGCGGTGGTGGGGTCGCAAGACCCTTATAACCCGGGAGGGCAGGCAGGGGGCACGCGCCTAGCATCGTCTCCTGCAAAAAAATAGCTAACGGGGAACGGGACGAGGCGAGCCTCCGCAGCTCCTCCCAGTTGGCCCGGAGTCCACGGCAATTCCATTGAAGGAATATGCCCTCCAGGCCTAGCTGGAGGAGACGCGGGGGCCCTCCTCGAATTGAAGATCCTCACGGGAATGGCCGTACGCTTCCCGGGGGCAAAACCCCGGGCGCTGTTGGCCGGACAAAGCGCTGGAGGCGCTGTCGCCTTCGAGGACATATTGGGGGAGGTTGGGCTCGCCATGCGAGTCTTTTCCTCCCTCCGCCTCGAAACCTTAGGCGGGCGCTGCGGCTTCGGAGGCGGGGGGCCCTCGTTTCGAGGAACCACCGTCTCCGAGCCACTCGCTCCACCTCGGGGCGTGGGCGAAGGAGCCGAAGCTCCTTTGTTGCTGTCCTCCTTTCGAGGGACAGCTTTAGGAACCCCCGAAGATGGCCTAGCGACCATCTGGTTTTAGCCGGGGCTGGGTATGAACCCTTTTTGCCGCCAGCTTTACCAGGGGAGCGCCCGGGTTGGGTAGAGCCCGCAGAAGGGCTCCGAATGAGCGCGGAAACAACCGTGCTCGTTGGCCTGGATGGGCCAGGAGCAGAGGGTGCCTTTCGAACTACTGAGGCATATGACGTCCCAGGCAGAGCTGGGCGCTCCAGGACCAAGTCCTTAGCCTCGCGGAATGAGTCTATCCTGGGCCTGAACGGCCAGGATTTCTTTCTCCAGGAGATATGCACCACATTGCTTCGAAGAAGCAGGGTGCGGCTCTCCGCAATTGACACACTTGGCCACACACGATTTGGACTTATCGTGTGCGACCTTGGAGCAATTTACACAGACTTCGGGTGACCCCGATTTTGCACGTCTACATGAGCGATTCGAATGGCCGAAGCGGTGACAGTAATAACACCGCCGCGGCAGTGGCACGAATGCTTTCACGCGGTAGCGGTACCAACCGGCACGCACCGACTCAGGGAGCTTGTCACAGTCGAACGTGACGAAGAGTGTAGGGGTGGGTCTCGATGCCCCTCCGTGTTTTCTCATCACACGTTCGACCTTGACCGCCCCATGGTCGGCCAGCTCTAGGGTGATGTCCTCAATGGAGTAGTCAACGAGTTCCCTCGTATAAACTACTCCTTTCACAAAGTTCATGGTAGAGTGCGGCATCACACTCACCGGGGTGCCATGAAGTGTCCGAAGAGCACTTATCTTGGCCGCCTCGGCGGGATTCGCCGCATTCGCCAGAAGGCTCCCGTCCGAGAAACGGGTCACCTTCGGCTCTCTACCAATTGCACTAGCTAATCCTCTCCTATGATGGATCATGTTGCCCTTTGACAACATGGTGCCATCAGTGGAGCGAATAACGAGGAAGCGTTTGAAGACAGCGGGCTCGAAAACGCCAGGTAACCTCTGAATGAGGGGCCCCGATGTCATCGAGGCTCCGCCCTGTGCACTCTTGGTGTTAGTCTTAGTCAGGGGCTCCGCACACGGGGGGTAGAGGGGCCGGATGTGCCGATCTTGGCTTGGTCGCCTACCAAAGTGGCAGTAGACCCATCCGTCCCCGCAGCCCCCGGGGATGGAGAGGAGCCCCGAGTCTTCTTTGTCTTTTTAGTCCTTTTCTTTTTTGGAGAGGGCGGGGAATGAACCCGCTTCTCACCTCCGCCGGCAGAAGCCCCCCATGCCAGATGGACCGGCCTCAGCCAGGTCCCTCTCCGAAATGGAGAAGTTCCTAGTAGTCGTGGGGGCACCTGTCGGAGATCTTTCCCCTTCTTGTACTGCCTCGGAGCCCTTAGCCGTTTGAGGGGGACCTTGCATAGGGGCAGATTCAGGTTTGGTGCTTGGCGCCGAGCCCGATTCCCCCCATGCAAGGCCCTACCATGTGAGGCTGGGTCTCCTCAAGGACCATGTCTATCACAGGAGGGGCCTCCAGTTGGCCATCCCCTCCCAGGACATCGCAGGTCCCCTTGGTAGCGTCGTCTTTTGTGGGGAGGCACAGGCCTTAACCCCGGCAAGGTTCAATATCCTTGCCAGCAGGTCTTTTGAGGGAAGCGACCGAAGGGGCCTGGCTTCCCTCTCCCCCCTAAGGAGGTTTGCCCTACCGAGCCGCTTCGATGGGGAGCGGCTGGCTAAGGGCTGCCTGCTGGCTTTCTTGGCAGTCCCCGTGGAAAGAAAAGAGGGGACTGCCGCTGGAAAAAGCGAGGTGCCCGAAAGCACCTCGAGAGAAGGGGGTGAGGGGGAGTCCCCTACACCCGTAAGCGTAGGAGAGGAGTAAGCCTCCCCTCCGGTTAAAGAGGTATGGAGGGTCCCCTGCGCAAGCACAGGGGGGACGACCTCCATCTTTTCTGTGGAGCTGCACGAGGGCGGCTCCGTTGTTTTAGGGGCATTAAAGGGAGATGTTTTTTTTTGCATCATTGGGCATGGTGACCCTCTTTGTTTTACGGGACGCAATCGCTCACCACCTCTTGCAGTAGCCCGCACTGCAAGAGGTGCTTACAGGCCCGGCGCCGCCATTTGGGACCACCCCTCCCGCCTGGTGGCCTGGCAGTCCTTCGGCATGGCGGCTCCACCTTGAACACGGCGTAAAATAGATAGATTTTGAAGAGGAGAGGAAAAGGGATGTGAGGAAGGTATGGGTGGGGATGAAGCAGGTTGTTAAAAGCCAACCACCCCAGACCGGAGCTCAGGCGTTAGGGGACATTGTCCCCTTCCCCCTCAGCCCCGATCCGGGACGATTGGCTGAGAAGGAGGTCAGCTTCTACCCTGTGAAGTTAGAGGCTGACCAGAGAAAGTTGTGGGAGAGGTTGTATGAAAAGCGACGAGGTAGGATAGGAATACAGGCTATCTGAAGGAAGGAAGAGAGGCTAAAGCTGGGGCCGGACGGGGCGCTGGATCCCGTCAGCACGGCGTCCAGGATGGCAATAAGGAATGGACAGTTTAAGATTTTAAAAAGGCACAAATGAGGGCCCATAAAAGCGTTTCGTCAGGCAGTGATTGCAGTAGTAACAGTTGCCAAGACCATCTAAGCCTTACTTATGGGTGATGAGGCAGGGAGGGAACAAGATTCACCAAATGTTACCCAAGCTATTTTTTTTCTGATGATACATCTGACATCCCTTAGTGAAAGAGTTAAAGAGATTTTAAAATGGAACAGAGGAAGAATTGAGAGAGAGAGGAAAGAGTGCACCAATTTCTCTAACAAGTAACAGTTACAACCACTCTCTTTACCATCCTTACGAGTGATGGGCTTGGAGGAACAAGGTCCTGTCAACTGTGCTATTGTTTCCCATGGAACAGCTGGCAGTGCCATTGGCACGGGAGATGGAAGAGCGTGCCAGGTGGAAGTTAAACCCCATTGTGGGGTTTAAAGTTTAACTGCTTTTGTTTGTAATCAAATACATTGGTACTTTAAGCCATTTGAGTCTACTATTAGTAATGATAATTATATTGATCATAAAGCTTTAAAAATCCTGATATTTGAAGTGAGAGTATCAAACATGTGATGAGAAGAATATGCAGAGGCAGATTTCTAATAAAATAAAGACAAACATTAAATACTCATAAATTAGGAAATAATCCTGAAAATTGGTGGAAACAGAAAATTTGATTGCCAATTTTGGAGGAATAATGTTGAAAATTGGAAATGAAATTTGATTGCCAATTTTGGTAGAATAATGCTGAAAATTGGAGGAAACAGGAAATTTGATTGCCAATTTTGGTGGAATAATGCTGAAAATTGGTGGAAAGGAAATTTCATTGCCAATTTTTCTAGAATAATCCTCAAAATTGGTGGAAAGAGGAAATTTGATTGCCAATTTTGGTGGGATAATGCTGAAAATTGGAAATGAAATTTGATTGCAAATTTTTGTGGAATAATTCTGAAAACTGGTGGAAAGAGGAAATTTCATTGCTAACTTTGGTGATTTAAATGTGTACAAAGAGAAAAACAAGAATACATTTGTGAATTTACTGAATGAGGGTATCAAGATGATGTCACTCCTTCAAACCTGGCCATATCATTAACAACCTTTGTTAATGAGCACAACCACCCTGACACACAGAAAAAGAAATTACCTTGTTTAACTTGAGTTGCTTCTGTATTTTTTTAATAATTTCTTTGGTCAATTTGGGAATCTTATCTAAAGTGATGAAGTCTAGTTCCAAGCAGTTCCGGGCATCCACAAAGTCACGCAGCCGCTGAAAGTTTTCTGAAGGATCTTCAACTGCATCAGAGGGAGAAAAAAAATCATGATATTAGTGCTTTGGGAACACCACCAGCAACCATGAATGATATAGTTTGGTGCGGAGGTCAATCAGTGTCTGTGGCAATATGTACAGTAAACAGGGGGTAAGTGGGATACCAACTTAACTTGAGAATGATCATCTACTGGGCAAAAGGTTAAAAGATGATAAAGCCATAACAGCAAACTTGGAATGCATTAATGTTAATATTAACAGTGCCAGTGCTCTGAGTTGGTATGGCCATATAAGAAAGGGTGGAAATAGATTTGTTGAGAATATATAACAGTGTCAGGGTATGTGAAGGAATGGAGGACTGTGTTGATTATGTGGCTGTTTTTCTATTTATTGACCTTTTATTCCTTTGATATTCCTCTAATACTTAACCCAACCTAGATAGACCTGTGGGTGAAAGAGGGTGTTAAGCACCTTCAAAGAAAAAAAACAACTTAAAAAGAATATACTTGAACCTCTTTTGGGGAGAAGAAAAACAGGAACAACCCTCTCCAAAGGGACAAAGATGACCCTGACCTTTCTAAGGAGACCCTTAGCAAGAGGTTGATGTGGCTGGCGTGATAGAGGCTGTGTTAAAGAAAGGAGAGACTAGGACCCTATTAGCCATAGCTTGAATAAGGCAACAAAATTTTGTTATGTCCCTGGAGGAAGGGCGTTCATGCAGGGTCAATTAGTTAGGGGGTGGGATTTTCTATAAGAAATGTATGGCAAATGTTGCGAAATATGCATTTCACGATGTGATTTTCCTCCCTCTTGCACTTGTCATTGTTTTCTTAAATTTTAGAAGCAAAAACTATTGCAGCCATCTCAAGCCAAACATTTGTGAAAAAAAGGATCATAAAAGAAAGTAGACATATGAAAGGTGTATTGCTAAGTACTGTAAAGAGGGGACTTCTTGGGGCTTTCGGGAGTGAGAAGACACCCAACTCCCCAAAATTAAGATTCCCCTAAAATGGTTGGGGGTCAGGATGATGTGACCCCCAGATATTGATTGTAGCATGCCTAGGTTAAATAGGACACCCCCTTATAGGGTTTCTGTGGTGGAGTAAGAATACCTTCAATGGCATATTGAGCTGCCATATGTAGTCATTACATTGGAGGGAAAAGTAGTAACAACCAGCACAGGCATCTAAAACCTAAATTTTTCAGACATTCAAGAATAAATGAAATTCTGTTAATTGCTAAAAAATTATAAAAAAAACAGGGAATTTCTGCAATTTTGTAAAAGATCTTTAAAGAAATTAGTTAAGGGAATCTAGATGTTTCCTGCAGCTGGGTTGCTAATGCTGCACTGCACCTTACATTCCCATAGGAGAGAGAAAATTATTTTTATTAATTCAAAGCCCCCCCCCCTTGGTAACTGTCATCAAAGGCATAGACAAAAAAATTAGTGACCAGTCTATTTTTAGGTTAAATTAGCAATTAAAAACAAGAAAAAAACATCTAAATATGACCAAAAGACTAATAAAGAATAAGGCACAATCAAGTGACACTCGTACACCTGAAACTCCCCAAACTAAACACTGTTAAGGCTGGCTTATCCCCAAACTAAATTAAATGCATCAGAAGAGCACCATCACATCCTGGGTAAAAGGGAAATTCCATAGTGAAGGCACTCATCCAAATACTGGGCCAGGTAACATGCACATAGAGACTGGGAGGAGACAATTAGACCGATAATGAATGGTAAGGGTTGGAGGATGGAATATGCCAGGAAGCTGCATGAGAGTATGTTGGTGCCAACAATGGTGTATGAGAGTGACACTATGTTATGGAAGTAAAGATCTGGAGATAGAGCAGTACAGATGAACAACTTGATAGGGATATTTTGTTTTTGAAAGGTTGATAGAGTGAGGAATGCCTGGATAAGGTATTGAGGAGTTTGTAAATTAAAGTGAAAGGCTGAAAAGACTTGGGGTCAGAAGTACTCAAAGGCCACATAAAAGGTTGGTTGATTATGTGAATAAGTGAGAGGGCTAACCGAGGATGAAATGGATGATATTATTAGTGATGGGACGATACCAGATTTTCAAGCAAATACCAATACCGAGTACGATACCACTGTATACTCCTGATTACAATAAGAGTACCGAGTACTTATATATATAATATATATATACGTACATGTTTGTGTATTAGTAAATACTTATATAGATTTCTATTCATTTGTTTGAAGAATACTACTACTGAACAATGGGGCTTTGTTTAATTCTTCAAGCTATTACAAAATAGAATACTTAGACATCCAATTATACAACTAATTCCTTTAGCTACCAAATAAAAACAACAGACAATATAGGTGTAAACTTGAATATTAGTCATACTTCAAACCCAATATCCTAAAATAATTTCTCATTAAAAAAAATTTCTACGCATTGGATTATAGATTGAAAGAATAGTAATACAATAACAAATCTTGAGTCATGTTTTGTGTTTGTTCGTTTGAATGAACGCTGTTTGAACATGTTCGATATGGTTACACTCTAACACTACTGTTTATTTCATGTAACTGTTCATATTCATTCTGCAATTGAATATGAATATCAAAAGAATATAAAAAAAATAACATTTATAGCTAAAAGTTGTACATAAAGATTAAAGAGTTGATTTAAAGCTTAACTTTCATACATACAATATAACTACATGGAACGGCTTTGATTTCAAGCTAATTGCATGTATTTTTTGTGTAATAATAATTTTCATTGTGATGGAACTCACTTTAGAAATTCTAATCTTTTGTTCAAGATTTACACAATAATAATCAAGATGAAAATAATGTAAAATTTTCCCTCATTTATGATGGCACGTGTATACTATTTTAAAAATATTTTTGAACAGGATAAAATTATCCAAATTTCCGAAAAAGTTGTACAGAAAGATTAAAGAGTTGATTTAAAGCTTAACTTTCATACATACAATATAACTACATGGAACGGCTTTGATTTCAAGCTAATTGCATGTATTTTTTGTGTAATAATAATTTTCATTGTGATGGAACTCACTTTAGAAATTCTAATCTTTTGTTCAAGATTTACACAATAATAATCAAGATGAAAATAATGTAAAATTTTCCCTCATTTATGATGGCACGTGTATACTATTTTAAAAATATTTTTGAACAGGATAAAATTATCCAAATTTCCGAATATTGACTTTAAATAAAATTATATTATTTATACCAAACTAACTGCCAGTCATTTCATTGATTGCAATTATGTGAATTTTTCATGTACGGGTAAACTAATAGTTTGGCCTGCACTTGTTCCTTTTGGTTCCCTGAAAAACTAAGGGTTTGAAAGGGTTATAAAATGTTAAATTTTGTGTAAATAAATTAGGTGCATATTGTGTGATTTTTTTTCACGTACAGGACACAAGAATATAACCATTAAATAGAATGAATTTATATTATAAAATGGTTGCATACAGTATCTTGGGAATTAATGGGCAAGTATCAGATTTTGATATCGGAAATGAGACATAAAAGTCCTGATACCGATACAAGCTATGATACCACTAAAAACAGCTGATACTACCGATATTTGAAATCGATACTGAGTACTCATCCCATTACTAGGTATTATGTATAACTATTCATTGATGGGATTTGAGAGGGGTGTATGCTAGGGGTCTCAGGGATGAACCCAAACTGGCTTTGATGATGTAGCACATAGCATCCTATGAAGCACCTTTGCCAAGGTAAAAATGAAGGGGGCCCTTGAACTTATGAGGGCATAAAGTGGGTGGGAGTGGAAAATAATTTCAGACCCCATTTTGTAGGAAACTGGTAGATATTGAAGTCTTGAGGGTGGGTATTACATGGGCAGATTTCCAGACATTTGAAATAAAATTATGGGGCTAAAAGTGGTTGAAAACTTTGCGTAAAGGTGACTATGCCACTTGGACCAAGGTATTTTAGGCGAATGTTTGATATGTTGTCAGGTCCAGAAGTGGGGAGGAGGATTTTGACTGCTATATAACTTGGGACACCAATTCTGTGCATTGTGGTCAATTGTGAGTGTAGGTGTTTTTCTGCAATACATCATGAGTTCTGTAACTGATTTTTGAAGTGTTGTATGAGGATATTTGCCTGTCTGGTGAAGTTGCCCCTGTTAGCATTTGAGTAGATGTCTTTGTGCAACTTATTCATGGCTGTTTAATTTGGCCAGATAGCCATTTTGTAGTTTAAATTGTCCATGAAGGCGATTAAGTATTGCTTCTGTGGATGCTGAAGTGCTGGTGAGTTTTGTGTTCTTTTCAATATGTTCAGTGGTGCTTTGGGTTCACAGTTGTTTTTGTAGGCTGGCTGTAGTTTTTGAGATGCTGTCTAAATTCCAGGGGGAAGTTTTGGTTAGTGTTGTGCTTTCACTTGGGATCTGTTGGTTGTAGCTGTTGAAATTGGCAGAGTGTGTAGGCAATGTTTATGCACTGAATTAGGGCCTATTTGTATGATAAATGACAGGTGGTGAGAATTGATACAGTTGGGGATGGCAAGGTAGTTTTTTGTGGCTAGGTCAGGTGAGCTTAGGGAGATGTCCTGGGAGGTATCTTGAGAGTAGGTTTTAAAGGGTTAGTCTACACCCAATCTCTCACAATAATTCCATCTTTTATGTGGTATTCCAAGACAATCCATCTCATGCAAGGACAATACCTCTTTCTTGTATTCAAAAATAGTAACAAGGGGGAAAACCAAACAAAAAAAAATAAGTTCCTAAAAAGAATAGTTGCTCTGTGCATATTATACTAAGAAATTTAGAAATGTGCTGTGCTTCATGGCTCACCCACTGTAGCAGGCAGTGACATTCACATTCCTTTTCATGATTTGCCCCAAAATGTCTTGATGGTAAGTGACAGCCTTTTTTTCCAATAAGATTCCAGTTGATTTTGTCTTATTTTTTTTACATTGAGTTATGAGGATAAATCTACATATGACTGAGTCATGGCATTGTGAAATTGAACAAACCCCAACCTTTATATAACCCATTGCAGTTGATCTTACCAGTAATATCAACCACGTTGGAATTAGCGGTATAGTGTTGGTAGATCATTTGTAGCATTTCTGCTCCAAGGCCCATTCGTTGAAATGGTGGGAAGATAACCATTTGAGAGATTCGGGGGCGCACATTTGAAGGAAAGGCATAATATTCATATACAGTGGTGTAGCCAGCAATTGCATAATAGGTGTTCCCATTTACTGAGTATTTTTCATACCTGAGATGGGAGAAAGTTGACTGGTTAAAAAAAGTATACAAAATTGAAAAAGATTTAACCTTGAATATCTTGCCACATACTTGGGCAATGGTGGCATAAAATAACAATGAAAAAATATAGACAATAAATAGGTCAGCTAGTAAATTCTCCTACTAAAACTAAAGTTAGTGAATACTTCCAAAGGAAGTCTCACTAGCCTGGTGAAGGCGTTGAATTTCTACACCTGGGTGCCGGCAGGGAAAGGCAACCAATGAAGCAGTATCTCAAGTCTGACCAAACATACAGACACCTGCAAGCATGTACAGTTGTCACAATTACTCACATCGTATTTTACTCTAGATTTTGTTGTGACAATTGAATACATTATCTGATGAGAGACGAAGTGTTTGGGGTATAGTTAATTATAAATAAACTAAATAGGACATTTACCAATAAATTAAATTTTATAAAAAAAAGTACATTATTGTGGTATTTCAAGCAATACTGTTGGTAGCATTTTTAAAGTTTTCTTAAAAAAGTTGCCAAATTTCACCAATTTTTCTATCAACTTGATTTAGGTTTAAATCATCATTGATATCACAAAAATATTTACATTAACATTTGGTTCTCCTTTAATTTTACCCCAATAATTAATTTTCTGACTTGTGTTATAAAAAATATTATTAATTGGCAACACAGAACAGCAGTAGTCAAAACTATTCAAGGATTTATTAAACATAAATAATTATATAGTTAACTTTTTCCCCCAAAAAAACATTTTGAAAAATGTGACTAACAAATTTGAGCAACTGTACATCACACAATAAATCACACCACCACTGATTCTTTGAGCCTTCTCTTTGCAAGCATGTATTAGGTTGTTTTACAGGAAATGTAGTTTTGTGAATAGTAAGAAAAATATTGCATATTTAATCAAAATATAATCCATATAAATCAATAACCTGTAAATATCTGATTTGTATAAAATTCTTTAGGTCTATTGGTTACATTCAGTAAAAAGTCTTAGATATTATTAAACCTTTTATGTGAAGATGCAGTACAATTTACTTGAAAATGCAAAACTAAGAGGGGTGGTCAATAAGTTTTGCAATTCGGATATAAGGAAACGAGATATGAGGAAAAGTGTTTTATTATTTTTCAATATAACTTTCCTCGACTTCAATGCACTTGCGCCACTTGTCCCTGAGGCTTCGAATTCCTGACAAACAGAAATCTCCCGACTGCTGTTCAATCCACTCCTGGATGGCGAGCTAGACATCTTCATCGTCCCCAAACCGGCGTGCACGCAGTGCAGCCTTGAGTTGGCGGAATAAAAAGTAGTCGCTAGGGGCCAGATCTGGACAGTAGGGGGGATGGTTGAGCTCCTCGAATCCGCAGTCAAGCAGGGCAGCTTGCGAAACTCTGGCCTTGTGGACAGGGGCATTGTCGTGGAGGAGCAGGACACTGCGTGTCAACTTGCTGCGCCACTTCTGACAGATGCACTTCTTCAACCCAGCCAGTTCCTCGGCGTAATATTGGCCTGTGATGGTCCTTCTACGAGGCGCATAGTCCACGATCAACACTCCCTCAGAATCCCAAAAGATGGTGGCCATGATCTTCCCGGATGAGGGTTGGGTCCAGAACTTGATGGGGGTCGGAGAGCCCCTGTGCTTCCAGGCCATGCTTTCAAGATTGGTCTCGGGATCCCAGTGATGGACCCACATTTCATCACCTGTCACTATGCGTGACTCGAATCCCGCCGGGCCTTGGTTGTACAGAAACAGCAGCTCCTCTGAACTTTAACGACGTTGAAGTCGATCAAGGGCAGAGACCTTGGTCATGGCCAAATTGTTGTGGATGATGTTGATAACCCTTCCATGTGATATTCCAAGTTCTCGTTCGATTTCTTGGACCTTCACCCGTGGATTTTCGAGGATCATCCTCTCCACACGGGCCACATTGTCCTCGTTGGTTACGTCTGACGGGCGTCATCTTCAAGGGACTCACGACTATGGCGGAACTCCCTATTCCAGCGAGCAATGGTTGCATAGGAAGGGGCGGTGTCAGTGTACACTGCAACCATGCATTCATGGATCTCTTTTGCATTCTTGCTTTCCTTGGTAAAAAATTTGATCACTGCGCAGTGCTCAACCTTCTCCATTGTTGAAATATTTGTGACTGATGATCTGCGATCAGCTACTGCTTCTTAAATAGACGAGGCGGGAGCGTGCAGCTGCAGGTCCGGACTTGTCATAACTTGTCCTAACACCCCTACAAACAGCCATCCCCCTTCCTCTATTTTGTCCTACCGATTCGCAAAATTTATTGACCGCCCCTCGTATATGTCCCATTTCCCTGGAGTGGATCCAGGCATTGTCAGGAAGCAGTATTGGTCCATGCTTATTGACCAATGCAAGCTGTTTGATGATGATAACGAATGCATTTCAGAAAACTGTCAACAATCTGATTGGGATGTCATTGACCCTCCTGGTTCTAAAAAATGAAAAGAAAATTCTTTCACTCTTACACCAAACTAAATTGATAACATTTTGGGGGTACAATAATGGCTTTGGCATAAGACTTGTTTTTCATTCTTGTTAATCATTTACCAGACCTCTTCCTGTTAATGTATAGGATTCATTTTTCACCACAGGCCGCAATTCTCTTTGGAAATGCACCCCAATGCTGTCTCTCATGTGAATTTAGGGGGAGGGATATTAAAAAAATAAATAAAGTAGGACCCTATGACAACTGGAATAAAGCAGACTATTTTTAGCCAACAGTAAAATGTGGAAACAAGTAAAACTGGGACAGGTAGCACACACAAAGCTTTCCCAGACTGGAATATCCAAAAAGAATGAGTTGGATGATCAGGGAACTAAGCAGTCATCACAGAAGGGTTCAGATGAGTGGTTCATCAAATAGCACTGCATCCCATCAGTTTGCCCGATTCAGAGGCGACAGAAAAATACCTGAAGCCATTGAGGGATGGGGAGGTAGAACCACAGGAAGAGTCAGCACAACTTTAGATTCTCCGTGGCCATCTCCCATCTTCTCTCACAAGATGCAATGAACAAATTTCACAAAACATTAGAATTTGAACTTAATACAATAAATAAGGAACCCACGTTTCCAATTTTTGACCACTCTTATTGCCTTGGAATATGGTGGTTGCTAAAGGCCTTGTTTTCAGCAAATGATTGAAGTGTTATTCAAGGATATTGGCTACTGCAGACAATCTTTCATCATTAAGAACAGGTTTGGGAGTCCCACAAAGCTCCATATTGGAGTAAATGTTTCCAGATATTAACTTTTTTGATCAACTTCTCACTGCAGTGGTGTTCATCTCAGTGCAGTTTTTGTCCCAATTAGAATTAGTACTTGAAAATTACTAATTTATTGGGTAGATATAATTGCAATTAAGGGAAGTAACAAGGCTAAAAAATAGTGAACTGTATTTACACTAAAGTCTTTCAAAATTATGTAATTCCATTAATAAACCAGCATATTTCATTTGGCTGTAAAGAAAATAAATGTGAAACAACCTAATACATACTCCACTTCCATCCTAGAACCTGCCAAATGGGTTTTTAAATAATTCCCTTGACACACAGCAGCTTACTTAACCTTCCTAAGGCCAAAAACTGTTCCCTGCTTGCTGAAAAAACAGCACTACTCTGTCTACACCGTTTCCTCAAACAAGGACCAACCCCTGGGGCCCAAGTTGAACCCAGCAAGTTATTCTGATCATTTAAATTTCATTAGACCTCATCCATGATGGAAAAGGGATGAATAGTGCAATTAACTCCCTTTTATAGATTAAACAAGAAAATAGATTCGCAGTCCAATTAATCTCAACTGTGTCTAATTTATAAAGCACAATACCAATGAGACCATATCACACAAAGTAAGGAGATCTATAAAGTAGTGAAGCTAGAAGTGAAAATGTTTGAAGTATATATAACTGCAGATCCTTCATCAGGTATTGGGGCAAGGAGGGAATAGATCTTCCTGATGTAAGCCGTAACAAGGGTGTTCATGCTACACCTGAGATCCCCTTGTGGGTCAGTCTAATTTCAAGGCACCAAATAACATGCATTCCATCCTATACATATCCAACATCTACATCAAAAATATGTGCAAAGAAGAGAATACCTATATCATGTTCCAGGGCACATTGTAAAAGGAAATTGAAGTCCAAAAGAATGGGTTAGTCTGATGGATTTTTTCACATTTACTGACCATTCGGGTAATTTGTTGTGGTTGTCTCAGTGAGAAATTACAGTTTAACATGGGATACAAATCATGGTTACTTACTGCACAAGGCAGTGGCCATTAGGTAGACTTTATCCATTGACTAACCACACTCCAAGTGGCTTAATTTGGTTGAAATCAAAAACAGTTTATAGCTGCCCAAGAGCAGATGGAATCTCTGCCCTCTCCAACTGCTTGAGAGATTAAGGGAGAAAACTTTGACCAGAAGCAATGTTTCCACCCAGCTAGGCTGTAGCCCTTCTGTCTAATTACTTTGGTTAATCCAAGGTAAAGGAGTTGGTGTATGGAATGCGAAGGGTATGGTGAAGAGACAAAGAGCAGAGAGTTCCCTAAAAAGGGAGATTACAGAATTATGCAAGAAAAAAGAGAAGCAATGAAGAGAGCATGGGATAGAATGAATGAAGTACAATCAGGGTAATGATAAAGAAGGGCTGACTTTGCAAGGAGTGGCAAGATGCAATGGTTGAATATGAATGTGTGAGCTTGAGAATTATGAAGATGAAGGTGTGTGTGGGTGGCTAGAGTGTATGGGTCATGCAATAAGAGGAGTGAGGCTGAGAAAAGGTTAGGAAAAGACTTGGGAAGTCCGATGGAAATGGGAATCAGGTTATGGATGCTGGATATTAACAGACAAATAACTTAATGGAATTCATTTTTTGGCAACTCTACATCACTTTTGAGGTGACCAGATCCCAGGAATGTCGCAACAATCCCCATGTGGGTACACAGGTCTTTTAATGAGGTGATGGAAGGTGTTTCTTGCTTGTGTTAGGTTAGGGATGTTGAAAAGGTGTTTAGTATTGTCTGGGTCTAGGTCACATCTGGTGCAAATTGGTGTTGGGGCAAGATTTATTCTATGCTTGTACTATTACTTTACTAGCATGGCCAGCCCACATCCAGCAGGAAAGGCACTACTGCAAAATCCCTACATCCAGGAACCCAGCAGATGATGATGCTGAGAATTTTCCAGTTGGCAGCAGCTGTGGCATCAAAAAATAAAAACAAGAGTTGGGTGGAGATTCCAATGGCGTACAGAGCATAAGTGTTTACCAGTGGGTGCATTGTAACTACCTCTGCTACAAAGAGAAAGAGCATCCAAGAGTCCTGCTAGCTTTAAACAAGGGGGAGAAGGTATATGCAACAATTCCCAGTTGGGATTTGGTGCAATCTATGTACAATGACTCAGCTCCAGTGTGACATGGCATGTGCTTGATGAAGTTTGAACACAATATTCCCAACACTGTAGAAGCTTTGGTAGTAAAGGTGTGATGAAGATGTGCAGGAGGCACCAGTCACAAAATGGAGAGCAATGTGTTGGATCAAATCTAACTTTTGCAATTCATACTCGATGGTAGATGCATAGAACTAGCATCCATCATCTACCTTGGAATGAATAGAGCAGGTGCTGACTGCCATGGAATTAAAAATTGTACAAGTACCAGGTACAAGAAACCCTAAGGATGCAAATAGGGATGACCCAAGTTAGGCATTGGTCAAAAACAAGACAAAGGAAATAGTGTGACTCCACCATATCCAGATGAGACATTTTGAAACAATTCCAGAGCGGAGTGAAGTTATGGATGGCAACAAGAGGGTACCACCTTAGCCTTCAACAAATAAACAAATGTAAGCAATCATCTAGGTAGTTAATGCCAGTAGGGGCATAGTTATCAAAATTAAGCATAGTAAGAGATGTGGTTCTGTTGACATTCCAGGGTAGGCATTCTGTCTCCACCACTAGAGATCGAAAGGCAGCAATCTATGTAGTGTTGCACTAATATCTTCCAGTAGTATCATACTGATACTGTTTTTAAAGGCAAGGAAAGTGCCACTCAGGACAGTTCTCAGTGAGAGACCCTGTTCCTGCCTCATGAGACTAAAGAGAGCTCTCCCTCCCCAGACATGGAATAGACAATCTTGAAGAAACTGACAAAAATTGTGAGGGATTCCTTCATAGCTATGATATGGAGGGTCTTCATACCATATCACCATGCAGAAATCAGAGCATGAACTTTCGTTTCTTAAAACTCCTAGAATGCTCAGCTGCATCTCTCTTCAGAGAAAACCATGGCATGATTAAGTGAAGTGACCACCATCTTTGTCCAGAGCTTTGGTAAACTCTTTGATCAAACCAGGCTTGATGTGCAGCAGAGGGAAGAGTATCCTGTCTCTGTCTACCAGTTGTTTAAAATCAGTCCTCGCTCTTTAAGGCACCAATTCCTCCTGTACAGGCAAGTACTTTTTCTTTAATGTTAAGCTCAATCCATACTATCCCAAATGCACTGACTGTTGTCCCAACAAATGCTCAGATTCTTCATGACAGTACAAATCAACCACTCATGCTGATCTAGCAAATTTTCACCAGCTCATATTTCTCCAATGTAGTGGAGCGAGCGAGGGTAGAGACAAAAAGGTTGCCGTTGTGAGGGAGATGACATCTCAGTAATCATATGCCACTGTCAATAAAGTCTCCAAGCTTCAGGTTGGCACTGTGGCACCCCAAAGTTTATGCAGAAGCTGCACAATATCTGTACAATACACCAAATCCTTCTATTTGAAGAAAAAACAGGTACTCTTGATGTCTGTTGCAGTAGGTGGTGATGCAAGCACTATCAGAAAATAGATTTTTTCCTCCAATCTGGATGTCAACAGTTCAGCAGAGGACTTTGACAAGCTAAGATTGCAAACTAGATCATTTAACTCATTTGGAAAACAGGATATGGAGAATCATCTTCAAAACCCACTTCTTTATTTTCTTCAACACTGGAGGAATCTTTGTCACTAATGTCAGAAAGTTCTCCAAAGAGAGGTACTGGAATTTTATCACAATGAGCTACAGGATACTATGCTGATAGAAGATCAGGATACTTGAGGCTGCTCTGGTTCTTTCTGTTGATCCAAGTCAAATCAATAACACAGAAGTAGTAGTGAATGCCATGGTTTGTCGGATCCCTCTAAACCATGGTAATTCCAAACTTCGGACAACTCTTATTGCCCTTGGTCCAACAACGCAGATACTCTATGCAAGTCTTGAATACCATGTGTGGGGATCCAAGCTTTATCCCGGTCAACAAGTTTCATAACAAAATAAGCACACTTTATGATACTTGTGACTGGATTCCTGTTAGGAACAACAGTATATTTGCCGCAGATGTAGCAGAATATATCTGGCTTATTTTATCAAGATCTCATGGCCGAATCAATTTCATTCACATACAAAAGAAAAATACCAGCTAGTCAAAATTTGCCAGCTTTAAACTCTTTAGAATTCATTTATTTAAAGAAATAAGAAAGATTTTTGCATCATATAAGTAGAGAATACTTGTAATGTAAAGAAAACCTAAAAATATCATGTGGCCATAAATCAAAAAGTTTACCTGATCGAGCAAAAACAATGTGATTTTTGGATTCAGCAGAACAAAATTGTCCTAAATCAACTAAAAAAAACTTAGACAATTAATTCAGTGTTAGCCTGCATTATATATGAAAACAACTGAATATGCAATCATTAAGTGGAACAACATTGTGCGCCCCTGACCTTAAATACTTATTGTCTTCATCCACTTCTGTTAATTGAGTTGCTTCAGTTAATATAAAGAACAAAAATTGCTCTTCCATGTTCAAAAGTACTTTGCATATATAATAAATTTATGAGTGGTGTGGACAGGATGAATGAAAATGTTAGTAGTCAGAATGCATGGAAAATATAAGTCAAGAGTGAAGAAAAAACTACACATGAATTTTGCCCTAATAGAGTGTAACCATATCTAGGAAAGTATAAGATACCCTTTAAAAAACCAACAGCTTGTGGATCTTCAGTAAGCTCTGTTCCTCTTCACATTAACTGCTGGTATACATTTTGCAACAAATACTTTCAGAGCAGAGGAAACTCAATTGGCTCTTTATATTAGACCTTATGTAGCCAGTGGCAACCATAGATGCCTCAATTTTAATTTTAAGATATTAGCAAAGAAATAAAACCTCTAATTAAAGTTTGTTAATAAATGTAATTATTTAATTTCCTAAAATTTCAACAAATTCTATGCATAAACAAATAATTGTGCATTAACAGGTAAGTTAAAAACTTGAAGAGTGCGTTGGTATACAGTTGAAAGACTTCATAAAAGATGAAGGATAATGTAAAAATGTTTTAAGAAAATGTGGAATGCCAGAGGGATAAGTGGATAATAGGTGTGCAAGGAGGTTGGCGAGAGTGCTGTGAACCTTCTGCCTAAGATTAAACAACCGGATGATCTTAAAAAACCTATCACCTCATTACTATGAAGCACCAACCATGCACAAAAAAGGGGTGACCAGACTTATTTAAAAAAAAGCATGAAGAAGAAAAACAGGGGGAGTAATTTTTAGAGCATTGATACGCATGCAAAAATGGCATAAGATGATAATAATCAATGATAATGGTGGGATGGAAATAAATGTATAACTGGAGCCTGTAAATCAATTTTAGAATAGTTGTTCAAATTGTTAACCTACACAAGGAAAAATCTCCAACGGGGATCATCTGCATCAATGTAGGATGAAGCATCTATGTACCACAGGAGGAATGGCTGAAGTCGCTTATGATATTCTTCAAACCCACTGGGGGATATATTATGGAAGTAGATTTCATATTCCCTGTTTTCACCAGTTTCTTGATTAAAAACAAAAAAGCTTAGTAAATTTAAATATTTGAAAACCGAGCATAATTAAATTCCTAGCATAAGGTATGCAGTAAAAAAAAACCCATGAAAACTTGCTTCTCTCTTAGTGTGCACTGAATTTTATGCAAATGTGAAAGACAAATACAGATATAAAACATATGCAGTAACTAGGATGACCACAAACAAATTTAAATAGCAAGCAAGAATGTCACTTATTATAAACTTTTGCTAAAATAAGAATTATGCAGAAATACTAAAACATTTTAATTTGAGGCTAGAGAAAATAAATTAGAAAAAGTAATCAAAGAAAATACACTGAAAAGTAAATGTATTGAATAAAAATTTACCAACTAATCCAATAAGGCATTACCTGTTTCAACTGTAAATTTATGAACCAATTCACCGAATGGTACAAAATTGCCCTCTTTATCTAAGGACTGAATGAAATCATCTATGTTTGTAAGATATCCTGGAGGCATTTTCTCAGCAATTGGTTTTATAACTTCATCAGGCTGAACAAAATGAAAAATGAAATATGAGAGAATCGATATATATTATAGACAAAATAACTAAGTATAATTTAAAATAAAGTCACTTGAAAAATGGACTATGAAAAGCATAGATTATAAATCTGAAACTTATTACAACCAAAATTTAAAGACAAAGTTTGCAATGAAAGCAATAAAAAATGAGCAAACAGCAACATCTACTGTTTTCCTGAAAGCGAGATCAATGCCATTAAAACTACCTGGCTACTCCCTCTTATTTGTTCCCTAGAAAATACATTACTTTTTGAGGTCCCTTCTGTTGGAAGGCACAGCATTAGTTCAGTTCATGAAATCATACATGACTATTTCAGGCTAATTTAATAAAACAAAAGAACAAGAACAAGCACCAGAAGGAGACCCCCCACAAGTGGCACTATCCAAAACTTGTATGATTTTATTCTTCAATGTATTAAAGTAGTTTCAAGCAAAGGAGGACCAACTCTATATTAAAATAATAAAATGGTAATTGAAGATAGTTTTTCTATTATTTTGCCCAAACCACGGATACTGTATGTGGATCAGATGTTGTTTGACCTGCTATTAAGTGGCACATGACTGTAATTATATGAATTTATCTTTAAATAGAGCAAAGCAGTATGGGTTGCTTGTTATTGGTCCATTGGTGGATTAAGATAAACCTATTAATTCATTATGGCGTATAATTTATTCTATATTCAATCAAAGGAAAATATAAATTATTTCTTACAATATATGAAGAGTGGCCAATATAATTGTTAAAAATAAAAAGGAAATATTTGTTTTTGTATGATTTTTGCTCATTTGCACTAACAGATTTTATGGAGACTAACTATAACAAGCAGCACTCACATTCAGGTAGGCCATAAACCAATAACTACTGTAACCTCAATGAAGGCATTGTCTCAGGAGAAAGAAACAAGTGAAGGAAAAAGATAAATCAAAATAACAGAAATAGATAACCAAAAAAGAAAAATTGCAAGAACCTTCCTAAACATAAAATACTTTGACTAGAAAGTCAGCTTTCAGTACTAGTAAAAATTGTTTAAGTACATTACATCAAGTCACCAGGAATGCAATTAGGATTCATTTATAAAATAGTAACTCCTTAAAAAACTAGCACTATTCACCAAAAAGTTCAGTTTAGTGAAAACATACCTTTACACCTTCAAATTCCTCAGGGTTTACCTTCTCTATATATGTATGAGACAAGTAGGTGGTAAGACGAGATGCACTATAATACAATTTGATCTTCAGGCCTCTGTATCCAAATATTTGCTCACTGTCAAAAAGGAAAATTCAAATAATATAAAATATGACAAATAATTAAAAGGGCCCTAACAAGGAAGTGACCAGGTGGGAAATGATGTAAAAATGTAACCAAACTAATCAGATAAGAAGTTGACTGATCACAAACTGAAAGCAGAGATATAGAATGTAGTAATATTAAAATGGAAAGAAATGTGTATGCCAAATATGCTATGATAAATGAACAAAAAATGAATATGTATAAAAAATTAAAAAGATGAAGGATTGACAACATTGCAAAGGCAAATCTCTCAGACCTTATCTTATATGCGAGGAGTGGAAAAGCAAGAGACTGTCAAACCTATAAAAGTGAACCCTCCATTGGAAGATGGAAATAGGGAAGTTGAATTTTTCCCTTGAATTTAAGGCATAATGTCAATGAGGGTTTATCATGCAGAAAGTTGAGAGAGAGATGTAATTTTTTTAAAGAACCCATCTGGCGACTGCCTACTTAGGTATAAGTCACTGTAATCACGCTACAGACTAATACTAGAAAAGATTAACAAACAAAAAATGTAAAAAAAACAAATGTACAAAACACGAAAAAAGGCAAAAACAGAAGAAGCAAAGCAGCAAGACAAACATACTCCGGCATCGGGGGAAGGGTGGAAAGACATATGTGAAGAAAGTAATGAAGGTAGAGAAAGTCTGAATGTTTGAAGGATATATAAATGCAAATCCCCCTGCAGGCATTGGGGCCAAGAGGGCACACAAAGCTCCTCCAAATCTCAACCGACATGTCTTTACTGCGACTGGGAAGTGACCCACTTCACCAGAACCAAGGTCTATACAGGGCACCCGCATGCAGCTTAAGTGAAGAATGAAGGACCCTAACACTGAAAAATGACCAGGGAGGAAAGATAATTTAAAAGGAAGGTTAAACATTACTCATTCAGGCATTGCAAAGTAAAATTTAAAGGGGAGACCAGTTGGTGTGGTTGGGATTGGGAGGGAAGGCAACTCACCTGAACCTGTCTGGTCTGAATAAAGGTTGGATATCCTAAGGAGGCATAGAGGTTGGATATCCTAAGGAGGCATAGAGGTTGGATATCCTAAGGAGGCATAGAGGTTGGATCCCCTACAGAGGCAGAGAGGTAGGAGGCATAGAAGTTGGATTCCCTTAGGAGGCAGAGATGGTAGGATTCCTTTAGGAGGAATAGATGGTTGGATTCCCTTAGGAGGCATAGATGGTTGGATTCCCTAAGGTAGAGATGAGTGGATTTCCTAAGGAGGCATAGATGGTTGGATTTCCTAAGTAGGCATAGAGGTTCGATTCCCTAAGGAGGCGTAGAGGTTCGATTCCCTAAGGAGGCGTAGAGGTTGGAAGGACATATTACAATCTCTGGTATCAGATCTCACTTTTTTTTATTAAAAAAAAAAAGCTTAGTAAATTATGCTGTAAGTAATAAAACTTGCTTCTCTTTTAATGTGCCCCGAGGTTTATGCAAATGTGAAAAACAAATACAGAAATAAAACATAAGCAGTAACTAAGATGACCACAAACAAATTTAAATAGCAAGCAAGCATGTCACTTAGTGCAAACTTTTGCTAAAATTAAAATTATGCAGAAATCCTACAACTTATTTCAGAGACTACAGACAAAATAAATTAGAAATAAAGTAATCACAAATACACTGAAAAGAGCAAATGTACTAATATAATAAACATGTCATACTAATCCATTAAGAGATTAACTATTTACACTAAATTTATGAACCTAGAGCCCTATGCAGAGGGGGAAGGAAGGAGAGTTGGAGAAGATGCAAAGTTCAAAGATTCTATGGTATATAATGGTCTATGACAAATCCCTTTTCCTTTATGGCAATCACATGTTAAACACCAGTGAAATTCAAACCCCACTCTCTTGCTTCTGACAAGTCTTTACAATAATTCATTTTTTTTCATCTTTCCATATTTATATTACTCAACTAAATATATTTATTTTTCTACTCATCATAGGGTTATATACTTAAATTGTAATTGAGAGCACAAGTTTTAAAATGCTCTTGTATTTAAATTATTAGTGAGCAACGTAAACTATATAAATTTATGTGGCTCTTACCTGTCACCAAATATTTGGTGTGACATTTCAGGTTTGAAAATTGTAGAGTCATCTTCAATGTCTGATGCAGTTCGTACTGAAAATTATATATGATATATTCTCTATAGTAATTGTTTTATCCAAATATTTAAAACAATTAGAATAATAAATTCAATTACTGGTATTTGATCAATTAAAGTAAAAAGGACAGTTAAATGCAGAATAATAAAGTTATACAAATTTCCCATTATAAATGTAATTCATACGAGAAATTTATTGCAAAAAAAGTAGTCTATAATATATATAGTAATCCATATACACAAAAGTTCCACACACTCATGTTCTCATTCTTTCCCAGAGTGGAGCGACCATTAATTTCACCTGTCGCATTATCATCCTTGGATCAAAACAAACTCCATATCCCACAAAGTTGTCATTTGGCCTTTTCATTCCATTTGTTTATTAACAACACCAGTTTGTAATATTGATATTGTTTTCCAAACTTTATTATAAATTCCTTTTCTCACCACCTATATATCAAATTCCTTTGATAGACTATCTCTGCTCTCTCTCTCTCTCTCGAACAAACATTGACTTCAAACAAAAGCTCCTCCCCAGAAACCTCATTAGTCACACCCACCTTCTCTACACATATTTTCCAAAAGGACTCATTCTCACATTGACAGATACACATTATCCACACAGTCAATCAAATCACTTTGTTGTCATCATTGTGTTCTATCCACCTCAGTGGATAGGATTCATATGTAAATCAAGTTCAAAATAAAGTTATTTTTCATCAAGTTGTTTGGAAAATCCAAATACAAAATTATTTGGTAGACACTCTCAAGAACGAACTTGAATCATGTAGTAGAGAAGGAATATTTGTTCCAACTAGGAACTGATAACCACCGCCACAAATCCATCAACCCCTTCTCTCATTACAAGCATCAACTACTCTCGCTACAATTGGTGACCCTAGAGTGACTTCAATAATCATCATCATCTACCGGAGTGACTATTATCATCTTACGAAACCATCATATTGCTGAAGTCATCCTCGGATTCTCTTAACAACGGAGTACAACCATGGACCCCACACTTTTATCAAGGAGCGACATTCATCTGGCCAAAGCACCAACTTGACTCAATGGGACACTTAACATCTGTGCACCATGCAACTCTTGCATGCTTAATCACATTACTCTTTAATAAGTGACAATAACAAAATTTTAACTTACAGCCACAGATATGGTCGCAAAACCCCTCTCTAGTCAGCTTGCTAGATTGTTAAATCATCTGTGCGCTTCACTTTTGTCATTATAATTCATTTATTCGCACTCACATAGTGCTACATATGGCAACGCGCCATAACTTAATTCATTTGCACTCATATAGTGTGAATGAATCTATGGCAATGCACCATCGATTCATTCATTAGCATTCACATAATGCTACTGCGACATGCTTCTCCAAGGAAGTGACTAGGAGGGTCAACTTTCAAATGCAGGCAATGCAATGCATATGGTTTTTACTTCATTTACTCAAGGTTTATAAGTGTTCTCAACTTTTGTTCATCAAATTATTTATCTAGGTTAACTAATTATTTTTTTTCAAATTCACTATATTCACATTTTCTCTCTCATGGTATTATTAAGAGAAAATATGTGCCCTTAATTGACTCATCTTTATTTCTTCTACGTTCAGATTGAATTGACACACACATTCAAGTGACCAACAGCTGCAACTTGAGTTTGGCAAATTATGGGAAGGGAATTGGGTCTGCACCTATACAAAATCCAACTTACCCAGGAACTTAAGGTAAACGACCATAGACAACGCTGTGTGTTCGCTGATTGGACTCTAGAGCAGTTGGAAGTTGCCCCAAATTTTGTAAAAAAATCATCTTCAGCGATGAGGCCCATTTTGGGATGAATGGATTTGTGAACAAGCAAAATTGTCGGATTTGGGAAAAAACAATCCACATGAGATACACCAGCACCAATTGCATCCCAACAAAGTCACTGTTTGGTGTGGATTTTCATCTAACAGAATCATCGCTCTGTATTTTTTTGAGAATGAAGATGGGATTGCCATAACCATCAACAGTGAGACCTACAGATCGATGATAAGCAACTTCTTGTGGCCTCAACTAGATTATATGCTTGATATGGATACTGACATGTGGTTCCAACAGGACGGCGCTACGTGCCACACTGCGCACACCATGATAGACATTATGCACCAGCAATTTCAGGGCAGGGTCATCTTGCGCAACAAGAACATCAACTGGCCACCGAGATCAAGCAATTTAACGCCATTAGACTATTTTCTTTGGGGCTACCTTAAATTGCAGGTCTATGCGAATAATCTGCAAACAGTTGATGTCCTCAGTCAACATAATGAACACCATCCAGCATATTCAGCCAGATTTATGCGACAAAATCATCAAAAATTGGGCCTCCCAAATACATTCCACCAAGCGAAGCTGCGGCGGACATTTGAACAACGTCATATTCCACACTTAATGCCACAAAATGTACTTTCAAATTTAAATTAAATTGAGTGCATATATCACACACAACTTGTTTTATTTACATTTAAAAATTGAGCGACCTTAATGAAAGACTTATTTAGTGAACACCCTCAAGAATGAACTTGAATCGTGTAGCAGAGAAGAAAGATTTGTTCCAACTCAGAACTGGTGACCCCCACCACAAATCCATCAACTCCTTTTCTCACTCACTACAAGCATTGTCAACTACTTTTCTTGCTACATATCTATAGAATAAATTATATTTCCAATGGAGGGAAGAGAAAAGGCAAAATAATGGATAGTAACCAGGAATATATAACATATATAACTAGCACTAACAACTAGGGTCATTGTATTTATTTAATTAAAGTGGCCTTAATTAATAGCTGAATCTATAGTTATAAAGTATGGTAGGTTTGGAGGCTTTGTGTGATGTTTGTGGAATGATCAGGAGTGAGCTTAGGGGAAAAGTTGAGTGTAGTGGCTGAAAGGCTAAGTGAAAGGTAGCAGAAGGTGGGAATAGATGACTGTGCAGGTGTTAAGTTAGCCAGGAAAGTAATTGATTACAAACTTAGTTGAGAAAGGACATTATGGTATAAATTGATGTCATTTAGGTTTTCCAAGCAGTATAGAGGCTAGAATAAGGTAAAGTATTAGGTTGCTGGAGAGAAATGTTAGCCATAAAAGTACCAGCTGTGCAAAAGTTCTGTTACACAGTTATTTATCTTTGAGAGGTTTAAGTATATAATAGAAAAAGTCCCATCAAGCAAACAAAGGTCTATTTTTCCAGCATATGTCATTAAAATAACTTTTGCATTGTGAGCAGGTTTGTTGAGATGGAAGTGAAAAGAATTGAGATCTCTGGTTTCCTGCGGGCAGGCCTTGACAAGTTTGATATCACCAAGTGGCTCAACATCAGCTGGATGACCATCCACAGACAAAGAGGCTCAAGAATGGGAAAAAACTCAAAGATTTACCTTGTTTAAGCAGACCTAAGTTGTCAACCATTTGGCTGAGAAAGAACTTTGAAAGTGCTCTGAAGCTCAAAATGATTGTGCTTGTAAAGAGCATCTAAGTGGCTTTTGCTCACCAAGCACATGCGAGAACAAGGTCAGGAGCACCGCTGTGCCTTTCAGACTAGGAGAGTCATAGCAATCAAATTCTTATTTTACTGATGAAATAACCTTCAGTCGATCCAGTCATCAAAAAACACAATCACTCAAAACTATCAGTTTCCTTGGTTGAGTGTTATACCAAGTGTAACAGGGAAACTGATTTTATAGGCAACTATAAAAAACATTCTAGTTCACAATAATTGTAATCATTTCAGGGGAGTCTATTCAGTTGAATGTTCCGTTTGTCCAACTAAATATTTTGGAAAGACAGGAAAGCAATTATCTGTCAATATTAATCAGCATAAATACACTGTTAGGAGAGCTGTAAATAATAGTGCATTTTTTTGTGTGTATATGTCCAAAAATAACCACTTAATTAATTGGAATTCAACAAAATTTAATTTTAGCTCAAATGACTCAATTAAAAGAAACCTTGTTGAATGTTCATGTATTGGCCAAAATTTGGCCTTTTTAAAATTGATGCCCTTATAAAAAAACTCATTCTTAAAGAAATTAGTTTTGACTTGTTCCCTTTTTTTTGGCAATTTTCATTTTTATGGCACCCGATTTGTCAATTTAATTATTGCATTGATTTTGTATTAACATTATTTTATTTCACTTCCTCTCTCCTTGCTCCTCTCCTCTATGTATCTGCTTACTTCTCATGTCTCTCCTAATCTCCCTCTTTAGACTATCGCTTTATCTGTTAATCGTTTTAACCCTTTTAGCTCTGTTCTTGACTCTTTCTGCCTCTCGGTTTGACCTTACTACCCGTTATAGCTAAATCTTAATGTGAATTTACCAACCCTCTCCTACTTCCTCATTGGTGATTTTTGTCTTAGAAGCAGTCCTTTATCTTTTACCCTTATTATACTTTCTCTTGTAGTTATCCTTGAGAATGAACTAAATAAAGTTTGAAAATACTTGGAAGCACCTTATTCATTTTTCCTGCAGGACATTGCATTATATATATATATATATATATATATATATATATATATATATATATATATATATATATATATATATATATATATATACAGTGGTTGGACAAAATAATGGAAATATTAATTAAATTACTGATTTGAGTCCTCTCCCCCTTAGCAGTATAAATAGATTCAATACGCCGACCAATCTATTAATACAGATTTGGGCTGTATCTATATGAATTTAACTGTTTTCAAGTAAAACCTGCTCTAGCTCCTTCGCAGACGCTTTTTAGAGGGAATATATCCCCTAGTTTTTACTCCAATTTACGCACAAAAAAAAACTTGATTATGGCAAGATCTGTGAATTTGGGAGACCAATATGTGTTCAATGTCATTTTCAGGCATTTTAAATAAGTTTTTAAAACTTTTTTGGTGCGAATGGGTGCATTAGTTAATGTTTCCATTATTTTGTCCAACCCCTGTATATATATATATATATATATACAAGCCACTGTTCTCTTCCTTAACAGGAAGAGTTTGGTTACACAGGCACCCCTGCGGGGTGTGGCCTACGGCCTTATTTGTGAATTTTTACTGCCTTTTTAATCCCCTTTTTTTTCTTCATCTCCATCTCCTTCTTCGGTCTGTGTCCTACGGACTATCATGATTCTTTTTTCTTTTCTCCATCTAAATTTGCTAAAATAATTTCCATGCCAAAATTTTAATAAATTTTCTGAACTTCACAATTTGTAATTCTTTTAGTTTTAAAAAAGTCACAAAAATTCAATACTTATATTTCTGAACTTTACCATTTTATTTTTTTTATATTATAAAGGAATTATTAGAAATAACTTTGATAAAAAAATTAAATCTACTTAGGTGACAACCGAACTAAAAGAAAAAATCTTATTCAAACCTTCCAAAAATCTTGTTCTTAAAATATAGGGTTATGGATATATATATATATATATATATATATATATATATATATATATATATATATATATATATATATATATATATATATATATATATTGTAATTTGTACATGTTTTTAAGTTTGGGGACAAATTTTAAATGATCAACTTTACTACTGGCTTTATATGACTTGACTCAGTCTTATGGATTTCTCACTTGAAAAAAACTTTGATAGGTCCTAGCGACTTTGGCATCCATAAAATTATGTTAAGTTATATTAATTATAATAATAACACATCTTACCTAGTTTAAACTCAACGATTTCATTGCTATCAACAATATAGCTCTGAAGGACATTTTTAGTGATATTGTTCTTATCTGAAAGAAGAAAATGGTTTAAATACCAATGTTATATACACAAGAATAAAATTTATTAATTAAGTCATTCTATACAATGATGTATAGAATGATTCTAATTGGGCACAAGAATGATAGCAATGGGATAGATAGAGGATAAGCAAGGTAGGTTTAGAGTGAGTAGAGTCTGTGGATCAAGTATTTGCCCCCCAAAAAAAATGTAAAATGTATGCTGGGTTTGTGGATCAGGAGAAAGCTTATGTTCATGTAAATAGAGATTAGTATAGCAGGTGCTAAGAAAATATGGAGTAATAAACTATTAGATGGTGTGAAGTATTTATTAGGTGGGAGGGGCAAAACAAAGTACAAATGAGAATGCTAGGAAAGAGTTGTGAAATTGTTGAGGAATGGGTTCTATCTATGATGGTATATGTTGATGGCCTAGTGCTAGTGGGTGAGAGTGAGCAGATTTGGAAATGGTGATTAAAGTTTATGCCCGGTTGCATGTAGGAGGAGGGGGCTAGAAGTGAAAGCGGGAGTAAGGTAGGGGTATTTGAGGGTGAGGAGGAGTACAGTGCTATATTAGAGGCTGTTCCTATTAAGGGTAAAGTTTTAGGTTTCTAAGATGCTTTGTGAATGAAAATGGTACAGATAAAGCAGACTGTGAGCACAAAAGTTTAAATTGCAGAAAAGTCTGTAGGGCAATCATAGTGTAAATAAATGTTAAAAGTTTGAGTGTGGAATGTGCGAGTGTATGAGACTGCTAGTGCCAACATTGGTGTAGGAAGAGTAAGATATGGAAGGAGAAGGAGAGATATCAAATGAGAGCAGTGCAAATGAACTTGACAATGATGCTTGAACTACAGGGATGGGGAATCAGAAGCCCAGAAACCAGACTGACACCATATTTCAAGGATATGACTCCAGCTCCGAATGCTTCAAGTTATTTTTGCATATTAAATCAGTATCAAACTAAAATCAAATTTCCCCTAGAACTTCAACTGTATTTTAATGGGAATTTTGACCCACTAACCCATATTTGAAACTTTGAATTAGAAAATAAAGCCATGCAAGAAAATATTTTGAATTTCTTGCTTAATTTATTTTTAAATTAAGTCCATACTTCAAAAAAAAAACATGAAAATAACAAAAAAAAAACAAAGAAAAAGGCAATCATGGAAAGCCCGGTCCATCCACACTGTAGAGCAAGAGAACTAAAATTTTAGAGTGGACAGTCATTTATTTCCAAACGTATGACAACAACCTCACCTCAGTGCAATCCAGAAGTGGGACCACACTACTTTGCTAGCCTGTAAGCCACGATGCCTCAATCTATTGAGCATGAGACTGCCAGGGGTGCTAGGGGGAAATGACGCACTACTACTCCAGATATCGGATGTAACAGTCTACATAGAACTTCCCCTTACAAGGGAAAAGAATACCAGGTCAAACTTATCTATCAAGGATGAAAACTCTCAACCCAGATACAAAGTCAGTAAAGATCAATCAACTAAGGTGAAAATTGAGTAGATTTCAAATTAAAGCCATTATTTGTGTAACCATAACATAATACTGTCAAAACTTTGAAGCCAAGGTTATGCATGGATGCGGACCTGATGGTGTGATTAATATATGAATGACTAGGATGTGGGAATCATCCTATGGTGTGATTAATATATGAATGACTAGGATGTGGGAATCATCCTATGGAGTGATTAGTATATGAATGACTAGGATGTGGGAATCATCTAATGGTGTGATTAATATATGAATGACTAGGATGTGGGAATCATTCTTCCCATTTGTTGATGGAATTTTCACCACTTTGCAATGTAAAAGAGATGAGTGATTGAGAGAGCAGGCCACTGATTGGTAGATGTGCTAGGCTTACACCTGCATGGATAGGTAGATCTTACATAGATCATCCTCACACAGCCAATAACTACACTGCTATCTTTCCCCCATCTTCACAGCACAACACGCATTCTCTTTTCCAAGGAATTTCTCCAATGGGTAGCTGTATCAACATAACTATGACGTAATTTTTTTTTAATAAGTAAGCTGGCAATTGCCAGCAAGGACAGAGTCAACTATTTATAAGCTATATTAAAGGCATAAACAACAAAAAAAACAAATGAAACACCAAGGAAAACTGAGCAAAAAAGCTTAAAAATAAATTTTAGAAACATTGTTGTAGCGTAGGAGGAAGGACTGCCTCCCCCCAAGCATGCAACCAACACCAAACACTCATATACAATGAGGACCTGCCTCCTCCAAAGGTTTGCAATTATATGTTCACAAGCCTGTCCCCCTGAGTACAAGGGACAAAGGGTAGCAACCTCGCTCATCTCAGTATTGGGAGAGACAACGTCCTCAAAGATCCCAGACAGGGACAATAAAGAATGTACCAGACAGACTGGGGAACCATGCAGTCATTGCAGGGAGAGTTCCATCAGGTGCAAATCTATCCTGCTAGTGTGCCTAATGCAGAGACAAAAAGAAAACAAACTGAAACAATAAAGGTAATGGGGGTAGGACCCGGTAGGTCCACAGGAAAAGTTGCCACATAATGCTACTCAACTTTAAGTTACTGTTGACCATCTGGGCACTTGGTGTAAATGCAAATAGCTGCAGTGGTTTGATTGTTTATAAAATAAAATACAATTTTGCCGTTGTTACATTGTTCCCTAGGAGCAGATTACCTCTACACCCTAAGACTGCTTGTGAGATTAAGGGAGAAAGCCTTTGGTCATACAGCCTCTGTTGTAGACCACCATCAATCTTACAATTAAGTGGGAGCTGTGCCTTCTGTGAGACTGTCCTGAGAGACCAGGTTAGAGTGGAAGAAGGCTGTTGCATGATGTGGGAATTTTATAGCCCCCCCCTCCCCTGCACTAGCAATCCATGCAAAAGGAGGTAGGAGTATAATTGGAGCTTAATCTCATACAGATTGGATCCAAGTGGGGTGGTCCTGCATAAGGATTGCCTTTTAAATTCCACTTGGAAATGATGTCACCACTCTATAACTATTTTATTCTGGCAGCTATATTTAAAAAAAAACAGCCTGCCTGCTGGGTGTTTGGCACCGGGTTATCCTGGGAGAATGTGCAATCCCTCCAAATAACATCTGTAGCAAACTGGACAGGAAACAGGGTACCCACTGAAGGGCTTTACAATTTTTTTAAAAGATAGGACCAATTACAATATTTTGTGATCATCTTTCTGAATAATGCAAATTCAACTAATAAAAAAAAACTATTCTTAGACTACAGGATCCAAATTAGTTGAGACCAACCTATATTATTTGAACTTTTATAGAAAATTTTAAAGTAATTAAAACTATTATAATGTATATACTGATATAAAGGGCAATACAGCACTTCTACCTTAATTTAAAAAGAACAGATTAGGGAATGACAGAAATTGGTTTAAAGTAATTAATACCTTTCACCTATAGTTGGGTCTATATAGACATGGGAAAAAAGTGAAAATGAAAAAAAGGTAGATGAACATAAAAATACCAATGCAAAGGATAAGAACTGAAAAGAATGACTATACTAAACATTCCAAAATGCTGAGACTCAGAGAGTAGATTTAATTCCCCCAAGAACAAAATTCATACACAAAATAAGGCACACAAAAACAACAATTTGAACCCCTAGATAAGATGAGAGCACATCAAAATCTACATTACTAAAAAGAGTAAACTCAGCAAGACTATTAAAAAAAAGTTTTTATATTTTGATATTTTTAAGTACAAGATAACAAGTTGAGGCTAAGTTAAAGTTCATATTTAAATTTTTGAAAAGATACAGTGAAATTTTGCCCAACCTACATTTTTCAATAGCTTAAGACTACTGAAAATGCTTTATTCTTTGCATTCAATACAGACTATATATAATAGTGGTGGCAATTATGTAAAAATAATCTTAATGTATGAGTTTGAAAATAGACTTTTATACATCTAAATGATCAGAGATAAGTGCCAAGATTTTAAATAAGTGGTATATACTCAAGTTTCTTTCAGGAATTTTATCTCCTTTAAACAAATTTTCATTAAACTAGAGTGCCTTACATAACATCAGTTTACTTACCTAAAGAAAAATCAGCCATGCTGTTTTAAATTCTAAATATATCTGAGAGATTGGAAGAGATTTTCACAAAAATTAGTCAATCTTTCTTTATAAAAAGAAATATGAATGCAATTATAGGTCTAATTAAATTAAATGTTAAAAAGTTGAGACTAAAGTTGCAGGGATAAAATCAATATGACCAGGATCCAGTAAAAAGGGATGGAAACTAGTTGTTAAAAATAGAAACTGCATTTTTAAATCGTTAGCAATTAACAATTCATGGGAAAAAAAAGCTTCAACCAATATAGCGAACCTTTTGAAACTCTTAATTTAGAGGGGCTACATCATAGCTAAGTGGTAACACTGCTTGCAATTTTAGCAAAATTAAGCCTGGTTAATCACCAGATATCCCAATTTCATTCAACTTCACAATAATATCATGCATTGTAGAAAAAGGAATTGGATCCTACAATGAACTATATGTCTCCACTGAGAAATAAAAGGCCTCAAAATGAGTGCAGATGTAAGTAAAACCCCTACAGTTTTGTAATTTAAGAAATTTTAACCATCACTCCCTGGGTTCTATTCAATAAAGTCCAGCAGCACTGAGGTAATGTGCCATAGCATATACAGTCAGTGCCATAATACTTGACCTTTCCCCCTCAACTCAGTCAGAAAAATAAATGGTGACACTGGGGAAAGGAAGGGGGGACCCTGGCTTTATCCTGTGCCAGCTCTACCAGGGAAGTGCTCAGGGTGGGTAGAACCTGCAGAAGGGTTCCGGATGGGTGTAAAAAATACCGTGCTCTTAGGCCTCGAGGGGCCAGGAGGAGAGTGTGTTTTTCTTAACTGAGGCATAAGATGTCCCAGGCAGAGCCAGGCATGCCAGGACCAAGTCCTTAGCCTCACAAAATGAAGGACTATCCTGGTCCTGAATGGCTAAGATTTCCTTCTCAAGGAGATACACACCAAATTGCTTCAAGGAAGCAGGGTGTGGCTCTCCACAATTGACACACTTGGCCACACATGATTTGGACTTATCATAGGTGGCCTTGGAGCAACTTACACAGACTTCAGGTAACCCCAACTTTGCATGTCTACAGGAGCGATTAGTATTGCCGAAGCAGTGACAGTAATAGCACCTCTTTGGCAGTGGCACAAATGACTTGATGTGGTAGCGGTACAAACTGGCACTTTTCATCTTAGTCTGGGACTCCTCTCCCTAGGAAGCAAAAGGGCTGGACATGCCAATCTTGGCTTGGTCACTTACCAAAACGGTAGCAGATCTGTTCTCTACGCAGCTCCCGCAGATCCTTCTGAAATGGAAAATGTCTTGGCTGTCACAGGGGCACCAGCCAGGGAAGGAGTTCCCTCCTCTCCTTGTGGATTCTTGGAGGCCCAAGATATCTGAGGAAAAGCTTGCACAGGGGCAGACTTGGGTTTTGTGCCTGGTACTGAGCCCGGGTTTGACCCCATGCAAGATTTTACTATCTGGGGCTGGGTCACCTCAGGGACAATGTCCATCTCTTTAGGGGACTCCATGTGGCCATCACCCCCAAAGACATCACAGACCCCATTTGAAGAACCATTTGCATCGTCTCTAGCAGGTGAACCAGCAACAAGCTTCAAATCTTCTGTGGCAGGAGATTTTTTTTTTTTTTTTTTTTAAGAGCTCATCTGGCGACTGCCTACTTGGGCATTAGTCGCCGTATTAAAACTGGCCTAGTTCTAGGCTACTTTAAAATAAAATTAAAGAGAAAAAAAAAACAACACAAAAGGGGGAAAGGAAGCAAGCTGGTGCGTCGGGGAGAGGTCCCCCCGGCGCAGGAGCGTGCAACTAAAGGAAAAAAAACAAATGCAAAAAAACAACAAAACAAAACAAAAAAACCTTGCTTAAATAATAGGGAGAAGGCCGGCCTCCCCCAAGAAGTCAACAAGTCCACAAGTCAATGTGCACGAATCTGTCCCGAGCACAAGGGACAGGCGGGAGCGACCTCGCCCATCCCGGTACTGGGAGAGGTATCGTGCGCGAAGATCACCCAGACTGGGACATTCGACAAGAATGTGCCGAACAGTCTTGGGGACGACGTAGTCGTTGCAATAGGGCGCAGGCGAGCGCTCCATCAGATAGCGATGCGTCACACGAGTGTGTCCGATTCGGAGACGACAGAAAGCAACCTGAAGCCGCGGCGGCATTGGGGGATAGGTACATAGGAACAGTCGCGGCGCAATGGCACGCAACTTTAAGTTCCCTTCGACCGTCTCCCATCTTCTTTGCCAAGCAGTCCGAAGAGCTGCCCGTATTCCTGCCATGTAGTCGGTGTGAGGAAGAGCGAAACGCTGGTCCGGTCGCAGAGTCCTCGCGGACTCTTTGGCGCGCTCATTCCCGGCAATTCCTACATGTCCAGGAACCCAGCAGAAGATAATCTCGACATCTGCCCGGCTCACCAAAACCGTGGCGTCACGGATATCGCAAACCAGGGGATGCAGAGATTCCAATGCCCCGAGAGCACTCAGGGCGCTTTGTGAGTCGCTATAGATCACAATCCGGTCTCCGAACGGGCACGTCGCGTAATCTCCCATACCGAATGGTGTATTGCCACCAGCTCGGCCGTGAAGACAGACGCAGCGCCTGGTAGAGCCCCGCTGACTTCAAACAGAGGGGATACGGCGTGAAAGCCGACCCCCTCTTGGGACTTGGAGCCACCCTCTAGGGTGGCATCCTGTGCAGAACCAGGGGCGCCACCGGCCCGAGAGCTATATCTACCTCTCGAAGGAGTTTCCTGGCCCTAAACCCAAAGGGCTTAGGGTATGAATGGCGTCTCTCGCTGGCATAGGCACCATCGAGATCAGCTGCGGATGCAGTGAGAGCTGTTGGCGACTGAGGGAGGCGCCGGGCTCGCGCGTACAGGTGAGTGATGCACTGCACGCGGCGCAGAGCGAGTGGCATCTCCCCACCATCGACCAACAGGCTCTCAATGGGGGAAGTGCGGAAGGCACCGGTCGCAAGGCGAAGGCCGGTGTGGTGGATTGAATCCACCTTTCGCAATAAACGCTCGGCTGCGGATGCATAAAACTCGCATCCGTAGTCGAGCTTCGAGCGAACAAAGGATAGATAAAAAAGTAAGGCGGTAGCCCTATCAGCGCCCCAAGCGCTGAACATCACGGAACGGAGAATGTCCATGGCGCGGGTACAAGAGACCCTAAGGCTGCGAATATGAGCCTCCCAGGTGAGGCGTCTGTCGAATACAAGACCAAGGAAACGGTGCGACTCAACCACATCCAGGCGCACCCCATTAAGAAACAAATCTGGGTCGGGGTGAAGCCGTGGATGGCGGCAGAAATGCACCACCTTAGTCTTGGCCAAAGAAAAGCGAAACCTGTGCGCTTCGGCATAGCGAGAGACGCGGTTCAATGCCTGTTGGAGTCAACGCTCCAGAGTTGGCATCTGGGCCGCGCCAAAAGAGATCGAAAGGACGTCCACGTAGAGCGTAGCGAGAACATCTTCTGGCGGCACCGAGGTGATGCCGTTGATGCTCAGGGCAAAGAGTGTGACACTGAGGACACTTCCCTGTGGGACACCCTCTTCCTGCTCCTTTGGGGCAGAGAGGGCTCCCCCCACAATTACGTGGAATCGACAATCTCGAAAAAATTCAGATATAAACATTGGGAGGCGTCCCCTCACCCCCATCGTGTGGAGAGTCTCCATGATACTGTACCGCCATGCGGTATCATAAGCCTTCTCCAGATAAAAAAAACACCGTGGCGTAGTGCTGTCTACGAAGGAAAGCCTCGCAGACAGCATTTTCCAGTCGGAGCAGAGCATCCGACGTGGAGTGAAACTTACGGAAGCCGCACTGTGCAGAAGACAGATGGCCTCCGCTGTCCAGGAAATAGGCTAATCTAACATTTACCAATTTCTCCATCAACTTGCACACGCAAGAGGTTAGAGAGATTGGGCGGAAACCGGTCGGAGTAGAGTGATCTCTCCCCGGCTTGCGAAAGGCCAGCACAGTAGCGATTCGCCAGGAGTCTGGGAGAAGACCTTCCACCCAGATCCTGTTGAACAGATCTAACAGAAAGGCCATGCCTCGCTCACCCAGGTGTCGAAGCATGGCGTACGGGACATCATCCGGACCATGTGCGGTGTCCGCGCACGAAGCGAGAGCGGAACGCAACTCACTCACAGTAAACTTGTCGTTGAAGGGTTCTCCGCCTCTGGAGGTAAAGTCCAGCCGGCGGCCTTCCGCGACATCACGACGTGCATTGAATGCTGGCGGAGCAGCATCACGGCTAGAGAATGCGGAAAAAGCAGTCGCTAAGGATTCCGCCACGGATGCGGGGTCTGAGATTGCGGTCCCATTCTCCTGGAGAACGGGAGGGGGGTCCTGCGAGAACTTGCCCCGAATCCTTTTGACTCGCTTCCACAGCTCAGCTAAAGGGGTCTTCCCGTTAAGTGAAGACACGTATGCCTGCCAAGAAGAGCGGCGGGCGTGCTTCGAAATATACCGGAACCTAGCCCTAGCCCGACGAAATTCAGCGACAGTGAAATCGTTCGGGCGGCGCTTATAGCGCATGTAGGCATAACGCTTCTGTTTAAGGGCCGTCTCACACTCGGCCGACCACCATGGGAGTGGTTGGCGTGCAAAACAGCCAGACGTCCTAGGAATAGTAGTCAGGCCCACGGCGATGAGTTTGCCGGAGAAGAACTCAACGGCCTCATCTACCGACCTAAACTCCTCGACTGAGATAGAGAATTCAGTCATTTCCTGAAATGCAGGCCACCGCGCCCGCGCCAAGCACCACCGAGGTGGTCTCTCAGGTGGCAGTTGCCCTGAAAATGATATTTGAATGGGAAAGTGATCACTACCATGGAGGTCATCGACCACCCCCCAATCAAAATCAGGCTGTGCATCCGAAGAGCACAAAGATAGGTCAAGGCAAGAAAATGAAGCGGTTCTCGGACAGTGATGTCGAAACTCATCCACGTTTAGGACGCCCATCTCAAGCTCTTCGAACAGATCGGCAAGGACTTGTCCCCTGGGATTTATGGAGTAATCTCCCCAGAGAGGATGCCTGCCGTTCAGATCTCCAAGAAAGAGATAGGGCCTCAGCAACCGTGCAACGACGCGGCGGAAGTCCCCCGCGTCGAAGTCAGCTGACGGTGGAATGTACGCAGAAATGATAGTATACCTCCTATCCAGGTGCAGCTGCACAGCCACTGCCTGAAAGGAGGTATCTAAAGAGAAAGGAAGAACGGAGACATCATGCCGGGTGTAAACCGCGCATCCCCCAGCCCAGCCATCACGCGGTGGTGGGGTCGCAAGACCCTTATACCCCGGGAGGTCAGGCAGCGGGCACGCGCCTAGCATGGTCTCCTGCAAAAAAATAGCTAACGGGGAATGGGACGAGACGAGCCTCCGCAGCTCCTCCCAGTTGGCCCGGAGTCCACGGCAATTCCATTGAAGGAATATGCCCTCCAGGCCTAGCTCGGAGGAGACGCGGGGGCCCTCCTCGAATTGAAGACCCTCACGGGAATGGCCGTACGCTTCCCAGGGGCAGAACCCTGCGCGCTGTTGACCGGACAAAGAGCTGAAGGCGCTGTCGCCTTCGAGGACTTATTGGGGGAGGTTGGGCTCGCCATGCGAGTCTTTTCCTCCCTCCGCCTCGAAACCTTAGGCAGGCGTTGCGGCTTCGGAGGCGGGGGGCACTCTTTTCGAGGAACCACCGTCTCCGAGCCACTCACTCCACCTCTGGGCATGGGCGAAGGGGCCGAAGCTCCTTTGTTGCTGTCCTCCTTTCGGGGAACAGCTTTAGGAACCCCAGAAGATGGCCTAGCGACCATCTTCAGGGGTGTTGCCTCCTGTGAGTCTAACAACTCTGTTGAGGCGCGTGGCCGTTTCGCTTTACGGGAAACGGTCACGCTTAGGGAAGAGGGGGGAGCCCTGGTTTTAGCCGGGGCAGGGTATGAACCCTTTTTGCCGCCAGCTTTACCAGGGGAGCGCCCAGGTTGGGTAGAGCCCGCAGAAGGGCTCCGAATGGGTGCGGAAACAACCGTGCTCATTGGCCTGGATGGGCCAGGAGCAGAGGGTGCCTTTCGAACTACTGAGGCATATGACGTCCCAGGCAGAGCCGGGCACGCCAGGACCAAGTCCTTTGCCTCGCGGAATGAGAGTCGATCCTGGGCCTGAATGGCCAGGATTTCTTTCTCAAGGAGATATGGACCACATTGCTTCGAAGAAGCAGGGTGCGGCTCTCCACAATTGACACACTTGGCCACACACGATTTGGACTTATCGTGTGCGACCTTGGAGCAATTTACACAGACTTCTCCGAAATGGAGAAGGTCCTGGTGGTCGCAGGGGCATCATCGGGAGGAGATCCCTCCCCTCCTTGTACTGCCTGAGAATCCACAGCCGTTTGATGAGGACCTTACATAGGGGCTGATTCGGGTTCGGTGCTTGGCGCCGAACCCGGATTCCCCCCCATGGAAGGCCCTACCTTCTGAGGCTGGTTTTCCTCAACGACCATGTCTATCACAGGAGGGGCCTCCAGTTGGCCATCCCCTCCCAGGACATCGCAGGTCCCCTTGGCAGCGTCATAAGTCTTTAGTGGGGAGGCACAGGCCTTGACCCCGGCAAGGTTTAATATTTTTGCCAGCAGGTCTTTTGAGGGAAGCAACCGAAGGGGCCTGGCTTCCCTCTCCCCCCTAAGGGGGTTTGCCCTACCGAGCCGCTTGTACGAGGGGCGGTCGGCAATGGGCTGCCTGCTGGCTTTCTTGGCAGTCCCCTTAGAAAGCAAAGGAGGGACTGCCGCTGGAGATAGGGAGGTGCCCGAAAGCACCTCCAGAGAAGGGGGTGAGGGGGAGTCCCCTACACCCGTAGGCGTAGGAGAGGAGTAAGCCTCCTCTCCGGTTAAAGAGGTATGGAGGGTCCCCTGCGCAAGCACAGGGGGGGACCTCCATCTTTTCTGTGGAGCTGCACGAGGGCGGCTCCGTTGTTTTAGGGGGAGATGGTTTTTTTTTTTCATCATTGGGCATGGTGACCCTCTTTGTTTTACGGGACGCAATCACTCACCACCTCTTGCAGTAGCCCGCACTGCAAGAGGTGCTTACAGGCCCAGGCAGAGCCAGGCGCCGCCATTTGGGACCACCCCTCCCGCCTGGTGGCCTGGCAGTCCTTCGGCATGGCGGCTCCACCTTAGACACGGCGTAAAACAGATAGAATGTGAAGACGAGAGGAAAAGGGATGTGAGGAAGGTATGGGTGGGGATGAAGCAGGTTGTTAAAAAAAAAACATCCGGGGTGGTTGGCTTGAGAAGAAGGTTAGCATTCTACCCTGTGAAATTAGAGGCTGACCAGAGAAAGTTGTGGGAGAGGTTGTATGAAAAGCGACGAGGTAGGGGAGAAATCGGGCTATCTGAAGGAAGGAAGAGAGGCTAAGCTGGGGCCGGACGGAGCGCTGGATCCCGTCAGCACGGCGGCCAGGATGGCAAATCGCCGCGCCCCTTATGGGGGTGGCAGGAGATAGAACGGGCATGTAGAAGTAACATGTGTGTATAATGGGCCATTTTAATTACAGAAATATAGACTGGGAAGCTCTTGTGGGTGATCAGGAGGCTGAGGAATTTTTGAATGTTGTCCAAGATAATTTTCTGAGGCAGATTATTAACGAACACACTAGAGGTAATAATATACTGGATTTAGTTCTGACAAATAGGGAAGAAGTTATTAAGGATACTGAGATTGGAGGAAATTTGGGTAATAGTGACCATTGTGAAATTAGATTCAAGATGAAATGGAATGGTATTGATAGTAGCATGAACAATGTTAAAATTCCTGACTTTAGAAGAGCAAATTATAATGGGCTAAGGACTTACCTGGAGGCAGTTGTACAGAAACCAGGCAATGAAATCAAATCAGGAATAGATTCAATGATATCAGTTAGTGGAGACAATAATCACCAGGAGGAAGAGATTACAATTGAAGAGGAGTATGAAAGAATAATTGAGCAATTAATTACAGGTCAGATGATTAACATTCCATATAAGGAGATTAGGACTAAAAATAATGACCCAAAATGGATGACAGAAAAAAATTAAGCATTATATTGGCATTAAAAAGGGCATTTATAAGAAAATAAAAATGGAGAGGATCACTTAAGGCAGAGATGTAATGAACTAGCAAGAGATGTTAAAAAGTTAGTTAGAGTAGCAAGGAGAAATTATGAAATTTAAGTGGCAAATAGGGCAAAGGAAGATCCTAAAAGTTTTTATCAATTATACAAAACTAAGGTTAGAGATAAAATAGGCCCACTTATAGATTCCGAAGGAGAATTAGTGAGTGATAGGGACTCAATGGCTGGAATGCTAAATGACTTTTTTCTCTCAGTATTTACACAGGAGGATACTCTAAATATACCCGAGGTGTCAATGATCTTTCGGGGTAGTGATGAAGAGAAATTAAAGGATATCTTGATCACAAAGGAGATAGTGACAAAGGAAATTGATAAAATCAAAAGTAGTAAAGCACCCGGTCCTGATGAGGTCTTTCCTAGAATTTTGAAAGAATGTAAGGATGTGTTAAGTGAGCCCCTAGCATGCATCTTTAGAAAATCATTGGAGAGTGGCATTGTGCCAGTGGCATGGAAGAAAGCCAATGTGATACCTATATTTAAGAAAGGGGATAAAACAAATATATCTAATTACAGACCAGTAAGTTTGACATCAGTGGTAGGGAAAATGATGGAATCTATTATAGCAAGGAATATTAGAGATCACTTGGATAAGCATAAGTTGATAAAAGAATCACAGCATGGCTTTAGTAAGGGTAAATCCTGTCTGACAAATTTGCTGTCTTTTTATAGTAAGGTGTATGAAGCAGCAGATAATGATGAAAACTATGATATTTTATATTTGGACTTTAGTAAGGCTTTTGATAAAGTGCCACACTTATAGCTTCTGAGCAAAGTTAAAGTACACGGGATCGATGGCAGTATATTTAGGTGGATTCAGTCATGGCTTGGCTGATTCTGATGCTGTTGTCATGCAGGAGGAATTGACCATTCTGTCCAATTGGGCCGAGAAATGGCAAATGAAGTTTAACATAGAGAAATGTAGTGTACTTAGTATAGGTAGAAATAGTCCATTAAATAGTTATAAATTAAATGGGAGAATTTTAGGGAGGACTGATTGTGAGAGGGACTTGGGTATTTTGGTAAGTTCAGACCTTCGTCCTAGAAAGCAATGCCTAAATGCTAAGAATAAAGCTAATAGGATATTGGGATTCATTAGGAGGAGTGTAAGCAATAAGAGTGCTGAAGTCATTCTAAAACTGTATCTGCCGCTAGTTAGGCCTCATCTAGACTATGCAGTACAATCTTGGACTGGGAAAATATGATAGGTAGGGATAGAACAAGTAGCAGGTTCATAGAATGCTTTGAGGATAATTTTTTTTAATCAATTTGTTGATAAACCAACGAGGGGGGACAATATATTAGATTTAGTACTTTCTAACAGTGATAATTTAGTTCAAGAATTGACTATTGGGGAAGCATTGGGAAATAGTGACCATCAGATAGTTTGTTTTAATTTGGGAATTGAGAAGGGTAAAATAACCGAGAATGCTGAAAAAGTTCCAAATTTTCATAAGGAAGATTATGTAAAACTTCGAAGCTTGCTAAATTTGGTAGACTGGGATGTAGAATTCAGAGGTAAAAATGCTTCTGGGATGTGGGATACTTTCAAGCATATAATAAATGTAGTCCAAGAACAATGTATCCCAATGAAGGCCATTAGGAACAAAAGTAGGAAACCATTATGGTGGAATCAGGAGATAGCTAGAAAAATTACAGAGAAGAAAAGGGCATACAAAAAATTACAGGTACAAAATAATATTCAAAATTTAAATGATTATAGAATAGCTAGGAATGAGTTAAATAAGATTATAAAGAAGAACAAAAGGGTGTCAGAAATTAAATTAGCTCAGGATAGCAACAAAGATCCTAGAAAGTTCTTTAGTTACTATAAAATTAATAACAAGTCTGGCAGAGTTAAAATAGGACCTATCAAATATGAAGGGGTTGTGAGAGAAACTGATGAGGAAATAGAAGGGTAGTAAAGAGGATCCAAATAACTTTAGACTGGTTAGCCTAACTCCTGTAGTCTGTAAAATTCTTGAGAAAATAGTTAAAAAAGGCATTTGACAACATCTAGAGAGGGAGGGGTTAATCAGTGATGCTCAGCATGGGTTTAGATCAGGTAGATCATGTTTGACTAACTTACTAGACTTTCTGGATTGGGGGATGATAAAAGGACTAATAGGTGATTTAAATACAACCAAGGCCTCCGGCCCTGATAATATTCATTCTAGGATACTTAAAGAAGGGGTAGAAAGTATCTCAATAGCTCTGGAGAAGTTATATACTAGGTCACTGGAATATGGATAAATACCCGATGGTGGAAGAGAGCGAATGTAGTCCCCATTTTCAAGAAGGGTAGTAAAGAGGATCCAAATAACTTTAGACCAGTTAGCCTAACTCCTGTAGTCTGTAAAATTCTTGAGAAAATAGTTAAAAAAGGCATTTGCCAACATCTAGAGAGGGAGGGGTTAATCAGCGATGCTCAGCATGGGTTTAGATCAGGTAGATCATGTTTGACTAACTTAATAGACTTTCTGGAGTTTGTAACAGATCAAGTAGATAAGGGAGAGAATGTAGATATAATTTACTTAGATTTTAGTAAAGCATTTGATAAGGTACCACATAGGAGACTAGTTCATAAATTAAAAATGATTGGGATATGTGGGGGTGTTTCAAATTGGATAGCTGAGTGGCTGAAAGACAGGAAGCAAAGGGTAGTGCTAAATGGTGTAAAGTCAGAGTGGAGGGATGTTATCAGTGGGGTTCCTCAGGGTTCAGTTCTCGGTCCATTATTATTTGTCATCTATATAAACGATCTTGGGGAGGCAGTAAATAATAAAGTGTCAATTTTGGCGGATGATACCAAATTAGCAGCTGTAGTTAAAGATATTGATGATAATTTTAAAGTGCAGGGGGATTTAAATAAATTATTATCCTGGGCACATAAGTGCCAAATGACTTTCAACCTTGATAAGTGCAAAGTTATTAACATGGGAAAAGATAATAGAGAATTTAACTATGAAATGGATGGGCATTGGCTGAGCTCAGTAGAGGATGAGAAAGATCTAGGAGTAGTAATAGATAAGTCATTAAGCTTTTCTAAGCAGTGTATTGAAGCAAGAAATAGGGCAAATAGAGTGCTGGGTTTTATTAAGAGAAATGTCAGTTACAAAAGTAAGGAGGTTATTCTTAAACTCCATAACTCTTATGTTAGGCCACATCTAGAGTACTGTATACAGGCATGGTCCCCACATTTTAGACACGATATTAACCTTCTTGAGTCAGTGCAACGGAGGGCAACAAAGATTATTGCTTCCCTGAGGCACCTTGAATATATAGATAGACTGAGGGTATTAAATATGTTCTCGTTCGAAAGGAGGTGTGTGAGAGGGGATATGATTGAGCTCTTTAAAATTTTTTCCGGGATAGATAAATTGGATGTTAGCAAGTTTTTTGAGCTAGATGATGGAAATCGGACTAGAGGTCACCACTTGAAAATTAAAAAGCAAGGGTCTAGGTTGGATTTAAAAAAATATTTTTTCACCAATAGAGTGGTAGACTTCTGGAACAAATTGCCACAGAGGGTAGGAGGTAGTCCAAATTTAAATGTATTTAAGAGTAGGTTGGATGAGTTTATGGGGAGGGAAGGTTGTGATGGTTCCTAGGTTTTGTATATAAGAACATAAGAACATAAGAAAAGAAGGAGACTGCAAAAGACCATTCATGGCCTACACTTGGCAGCTCCTATTCCAGTCAACACACAAAAGATTTCTTACCAGAGAAAAGTCATCAACATTGTCACCCTTTACAGGAGTTCGTCAGATCTAATCTACAATATACATAAAATGCATCCAGAGGATTATGTCCATTCATGCAACCGCAAAATAATCTCCCCACTCCTTAGAAAAAGATATACATATGTACATAAAAAAGTCAGTCCCATCTAGCAGCTTCATTCATATATTTATCTAATCTATTCTTAAAACTACCCAGAGAGGAGGCTTCTATCACATGTCTAGTGAGCCTATTCCATTCATCTACCACACGATTTGTAAACCAATTCCTCCCAATCTCCTTCCTAAACCTATACTTATCAAGCTTAAACCCATTGCTACGTGTCCTGTCATGTTCACTAAGTATAAGAACCTTACCCAGATCCCCTTTATTATATCCTTTTACCCATTTGAAGACTTCAATCAATTCCCCTCTGACTCTTCTCCTTTCCAATGTATGTAGATTTAGTTTTCTGAGCCTTTCACCATAAGGTAAGTTCCTTAGCCCACCAATCATCTTTGTCATCCTTCTCTGCACAGACTCAAGCAAATCAATATCCTTCCTATAATATGGTGACCAAAATTGTACTGCATAGTCTAGATGAGGCCTAACTAGCGCCAGATACAGTTTTAGAATGACTTCCGCACTCTTATTGCTTACACTCCTCCTAATGAATCCCAATATCCTATTAGCTTTATTCTTAGCATTTAGGCATTGCTTTCTAGGACGAAGGTCTGAACTTACCAAAATACCCAAGTCCCTCTCACAATCGGTCCTCCCTAAATTTCTCCCATTTAATTTATAACTATTCAGTGGATTATTTCTACCTATACTAAGTACACTACATTTGTCTATGATAAACTTCATTTGCCATTTCTCAGCCCAATTGGACAGAATGGTCAATTCCTCCTGCATTACAACAGCATCAGAATCAGCCCTAATGGCCCTACCTAGCTTAGTATCATCAGCAAATTTACTCAGGTCACTACTTATACCTATGTCAAGATCATTAATATAAATTAAGAATAGCAAGGGACCCAAAACAGATCCTTGCGGAACTCCACTGCTAACACACCCCCACTCAGATTTAACTCCATCTATACTAACTCTTTGCTGTCTGTCACCAAGCCATGACTGAATCCACCTAAATATACTGCCATCGATCCCGTGTGCTTTAACTTTGCTCAGAAGCCGTAAGTGTGGCACTCGATCAAAAGCCTTACTAAAGTCCAAGTATAAAATATCATAGTTTTCATCCTTATCTGCTGCTTCATACACCTTACTATAAAAAGACAGCAAATTAGTCAGGCAGGATTTACCCTTACTAAAGCCATGCTGTGATTCTTTTATCAACTTATGCTTATCCAAGTGATCCCTAATATTCCTTGCTATAATAGATTCCATCATTTTCCCTACCACTGATGTCAAACTTACTGGTCTGTAATTAGACATATTTGTTTTATCCCCTTTCTTAAATATCTGAGGTATCACATTGGCTTTCTTCCATGCCGCTGGCACAATGCCACTCTCCAATGATTTTCTAAAGATGCATGCTAGGGGCTCACTTAACACATCCTTACATTCTTTCAAAATTCTAGGAAAGACCTCATCAGGACCGGGTGCTTTACTACTTTTGATTTTATCAATTTCCTTTGTCACTATCTCCTTTGTGATCAAGATATCCTTTAATTTCTCTTCATCATTACCCCGAAAGATCATTGACACCTCAGGTATATTTAGAGTATCCTCCTGTGTAAATACTGAGAGAAAAAAGTCATTTAGCATTCCAGCCATTGAGTCCCTATCACTCACTAATTCTCCATTGGAATCTATAAGTGGGCCTATTTTATCTCTAACCTTAGTTTTGTATAATTGATAAAAACTTTTAGGATCTTCCTTTGCCCTATTTGCCACTTTAATTTCATAATTTCTCCTTGCTACTCTAATTAACTTTTTAACATCTCTTGCTAGTTCATTATATCTCTGCCTTAAGTGATCCTCTCCATTTGTATATATCTATAGCTGCATGATTTAGTTCTTGACAAGCCTTAGACACGATATTAACCTTCTTGAGTCAGTGCAACGGAGGGCAACAAAGATTATTCCTTCCCTGAGGCACCTTGAATATGAAGATAGACTGAGGGTATTAAATATGTTCTCGTTCGAAAGGAGGTGTGTGAGAAGGGATATGATTGAGCTGTTTAAAATTTTTTCCGGGATAGATAAATTGGATGTTAGCAAGTTTTTTGAGCTAGATGATGGAAATCGGACTAGAGGTCACCACTTGAAAATTAAAAAGCAAGGGTGTAGGTTGGATTTAAGAAAATATTTTTTCACCAATAGAGTGGTAGACTTCTGGAACAAATTGCCGCAGAGGGTAGTAGGTAGTCCAAATCTAAATGTATTTAAGAGTAGGTTGGATGAGTTTATGGGAAGGGAAGGTTGTGATGGTTCCTAAGTTTTGTATATATCTATAGCTGCATGATTTAGTTCTTGACAAGCCTTGATTGGTGATACCCTTGTTTCTGGATGCAATCCTCTGGATGTAGTTTTCCTAGGAGTTTGGGTGCCTTGAAAAAGAGGCCGCTTGACTCGGATGACCTATGATGAGCCCTTGTGGCTTTTGTCATTCGTTATATTATATTGTGGGGGACTTTGATTTTGTCTTCCCCTGGTGATGGTGCTTTTTGTGGGTGGGTTTTGACGGAGGCGGATGACCTTTGATAGGCCCTTGTGGCTTAGGTCATCCGTGTAATTATGTTATGTTGATTGGTGATACCCTTGTTTCTGGATGTAGTTTTCCTGGGAGTTTGGGGCCTTAAAAAAGAGGCTGTTTGACTCGGATGACCTATGATGAGCCCTTGTGGCTTTTGTCATCTGTTATATTATATTGTGGGGGACTTTGATTTTGTCTTCCCCTGGTGATGGTGCTTTTTGTGGGTGGGTTTTGACGGATGCGGATGACCTTTGATAGGCCCTTGTGGCTTTTGTCATCCGTGTAATTATGTTATGTTATTTTATATTATAGAAGGAAATTGATTTGCTTGAGTCTGTGCAGAGAAGGATGACAAAGATGATTGGTGGGCTAAGGAACTTACCTTATGGTGAAAGGCTCAGAAAACTAAATCTACATACATTGGAAAGGAGAAGAGTCAGAGGGAAATTGATTGAAGTCTTCAAATGGGTAAAAGGATATAATAAAGGGGATCTGGGTAAGGTTCTTATACTTAGTGAACATGACAGGACATGTAGCAATGGGTTTAAGCTTGATAAGTATAGGTTTAAGAAGGAGATTGGGAGGAATTGGTTTACAAATTGTGTGGTAGATGAATGGAATAGGCTCACTATACATGTGATAGAAGCCTCCTCTCTGGGCAGTTTTAAGAATAGATTAGATAAATATATGGATGAAGCTGCTAGATGGGACTGACCTTTTTTTATGTACATATGTATATATTTTTCTAAGGAGTGGGGAGATTATATTTTGCGGTTGCATGAATGGACATAATCCTCTGGATGCATTTTATGTATATTGTAGATTAGATCTGATGAACTCCTGTTAAGGGTGACGACAATGTTGATGACTTTTCTCTGGTAAGAAATCTTTTGTGTGTTGACTGGAACAGGAGCTGCCAAATGTAGGCCATGTCAAGACCCACTCACAAAATGTATCAATAAGATCGTATCAGATCATGCATCTACAATATACAATTCAAACCATACACAGGAATGTGTCAAAAACAAAAGGCATCATGATTAAGATTCGTCAAAATCCAAATCAATCGTAATATACAATAATAAAAAACTGCATCCACAGGAATGAGTCCAGAATACCTCCCAAAGTTACCCCCCCCCACCTCCCAATAAAATCATCTAATGTGCGTTTGAATACATTCAAGTTTGGACTGTCTACTGTCTCAGATGGCAAACAATTCGGTAAACATGTAGATTATTGGCTCAGCCTGAAAAAAAATTTTGTATAAATATTATCGTTCACCTGTGTTTGAATATTCATGTGCGTTTGAGTTTTGTTTGAATGCTAGGTGCCTTTTTTTTTAATCTCAAAATTAAACCCACCGAAAATGGTGTTAACGTAGGCCATTTTAGTTACCAAATTGCCCGAAAATAACCAAACGAAACACTTTGTTTCCCGTACTTAAATGCAGTGGTTATACTTCCAAAATAGCAAAGAGGAAAGCCTATTTATTTTGCGCATCTGCGCCCTATTTGAAAGACCTTCGAACAGGTAGCACATGTTTCGTAGAGCTCTCAGAATATTTTGATTATTTGATATACTTTGGTGTGTGATATAAACATAAATATTAAGTTATAAGATCATATATTTGGTTAATATAACAAAGTTAAATTGTGGTTATTTTGTTTTGGTGAGAAAGTGACTTTTGTTTACTTCGGGGCCATCTTGATTAGCAGGTTTTAAACTTGCGCGCACAAATTGGGGTCAAATTCTTGTTGTTTGTAAGTTTTTGTTTCTATTATTGTTCTTGTTTAAGTATGGCTGACTGTTTGGATGTAGAGAGTATGCCTTTTGAAAGTAGTGTGTATGTAGTGTGCGATGTCTGTGGTGTAGAGAGGAGAGTGAATGTGTCTGAGTGCCGTGTATGTGCTTTGACTGAGGAGGTGAGTTGATTACGTGCGGAATGCTTGAGACTGAATGATTTAGTGTCTGAAGTGAGAAGAGATGCAAGTGTACGTTTGAAGAGTCAGATTGGGACCAGGAGGGAGGAAGTTAGGCCTAGAACAGGGACTGGAGAGAAAGCAGTAAGTGAAGTAAGTGATGATGAGTGGTGGGTGAAAGTGAACAGAATAGATAAGTTAGGACAGGTTAGGTGTGTGAATGAGAGGGACATGGAACCTGTTAGGCTAACTAACAGATTTGATGCCCTGAGAGAGGAAGAATTTGAAAGAGATTTGTCTGGTGTGGCCGTGCCTGAAAGTAGAATAAAAGGTCGAGTGAGTGAGAGCAGGAGGGAGGGTAATACTAGGCCTAGAGAGAATAGGAGAATGACTGAGGTGATTGTGATGGGTGACTCTCAGATTAGGTATTTAGATAGGAAGTTGAATGAAAGTAAATGGAAGGGAGTGAGAGTTTGTCTGCCGGGTGCTGGTGTAAATGATGTGTGTGAGAGGTATGATAGGTTGGTGTCTGGGTGTGAGAGGGAAGCAGTTGTGATTACACATGTCGGAGTAAACGATGTAAAGAAGGTGGGTACTTGTGAGTTACGACAGCGGTATAAAAGGCTGATTGAAAGGATGTGTGAAAGTAGAGTAAAAGGCGTTGTTTCAGGTGTGCTTCCCAGAATGGATGTGGGGATGGAATGGTTGTCTCGTGCAATGGGCTTGAATGAATATGTGAAAGGTTTGTGCGAGGAGTCAGGATTGGTATTTGTAGATGTTTGGAGTGGGTTTTATGGGAATAAGGGTTTGTATGCGATGGATGGACTCCATCTGAGCCGAGATGGGGTTGAGGTTTTGTGGCGGGAATTAGATAGTGTTATTAGGTCTTTAGAGGCGGGAAACTAGGTTTTGATAGTGGTCAGGGAAATTTAATGGCTCAAAGTGAGGCAGGGAAAGGAAGCAAACACAGATTTGTAGAAGGTAGGCAGGCTAATGGAAGTGCTTTAGGGTTAAACTACTTGAGTAGTGATAGTGGTCAGGGAAATACAAGAGTACAGGGTCGGGGAAAGAGAGAAAGGAGATGCAGAGGAGATAGGCCCTCAGGTGCTTCAGGGATAGGTGGGCTGAGTTGTCTTTACACAAATGCTCGTAGTCTTAGAAATAAGAAGGATGAATTATTTAGTTATATCATTCATGAAGATATAGATATAATATGTATAGTTGAATCATGGGTTAATGAAAATATATTTAATGATAATGTCAGTGATTTTGAACTAGAGGGTTATACTATGTACATTAGTCAAAGGAGAGATAGGACTGGTGGTGGGTTGATTATTTATATCAGAAATAGCATTTCTTCAAATCTAAATAACTCTATAAAGCAAGGAGAAGGTGAATCATTATGGATAGATATTAAGGTTGGTAAAAATAGGAAAATACACTTGGGAGCTTTTTATAGACCACCAGGACAGACTGATTGTATCGATGAGTTAATGATTAGGGAAATAAGTAAAGGATGCAAAGAAGATACAGTTATTCTTGGTGACTTTAATTTAACTTCTGTAGACTGGGAAAATATGATAGGAAGAGATAGAGCAAGTTGTAAGTTTATGGAGTGTTTTGAGGATAACTTTTTGATCCAATTTGTTAATAAGCCAACAAGGGGTGCCAATATATTAGATCTAATTCTTTCAAATGATGATCACTTAGTTCAAGGATTGAGTGTAGGGGAATCATTGGGAAAAAGTGATCATCAGATGGTTCGGTTTAATTTGCAAATAGTTAAGGGTAGAACAACGACAAACTCCACAAAAATTCCAAATTTTTATAGGGGAGATTACGATAAATTACGCAGCATGCTAAATCAGATTAGGTGGGATATAGAATTCCATGGAAAGAATACTTATGAGATGTGGGATATTTTTAAGACTATATTAAACATGGTTCAGGAACAGTGTATTCCGATGAAGTCTATTAGGAAGAAATGTAGGAAACCATTATGGTGGAACCAAGAAATAGCTAATAAAGTTTCAGAGAAAAAAAGGGCATACCAGAGATTACAAAGTGAGAGTAGTTTAGATAATTTAAACCATTATAGGTCATCCAGAAATGAACTAAATAAGATTATTTAGAAGACCAAAAGGACAGCAGAAATTAATTTAGCTAAAAATAATAATAAAGATCCTAAAAAATTCTTTAGCTATTATAGAATCAATAATCAATCTAACAGTGATAAAATAGGGCCTATTAAATATGAAGGGGTTTTGAAAGAATCTGATGAGGAAATAGTAGAGGTCCTTAATGATCATTTTGCTTCAGTATTCACAGAAGAGAAACCAGTTAGATTAATTGATGATAATTCTAGGTCAAGGGAAGTAGTGATAAATTCTATTAATATAGACAGAGAAGAAATTAAAGGGCTTATAATTCAGTTAAATACTAGTAAGGCATCTGGCCCTGACAACATCCATTCTAGGATACTCAAAGAAGGTGTAGAAAGTATTGCAGTAGCTCTCGAGAAGATATTTATTAGATCACTAGAGTCTGGAGAAATACCAAATGATTGGAAATTGGCAAATGTAGTGCCAATTTTTAAAAAGGGAAGCAAAGAGGACCCAAATAACTTTAGACCAGTAAGCTTAACTTCTATAGTCTGTAAAATTCTTGAGAAGATGGTTAAGAAGGGAATTTCTGATCATCTAGAGAGTAGCAGGTTAATTAATGATGCTCAGCATGGTTTTAGAAAAGATAGATCGTGTTTAACTAATTTACTGGATTTTATGGATTATGTAACTAAAGAATTAGATAGGGGTGAGAATGTTGATGTGATCTACTTAGATTTCAGCAAAGCTTTTGATAAGGTTCCACATAGAAGACTAGTTCATAAATTAAAGCTGCATGGGATATGTGGGAACGTTTTAAATTGGATAACTGAATGGCTGAAAAATAGGAAACAGAGAGTTGTACTGAATGGAGTGAGGTCAGAGTGGAGGAATGTTATTAGTGGCGTACCTCAGGGATCAGTTTTAGGCCCTTTATTATTTATAATCTATGTAAATGATCTTGGGCAAGGTGTAAATAGCAAAGTGTCAATTTTTGCTGATGACACTAAATTGGCAGCTGTAGTCAAAGAGGTTGAGGGTAGCTTTAAAGTGCAGGGTGACTTAGATAAGCTGTTAGCTTGGGCTCAGAAGTGGCAGATGACTTTTAACCTTAATAAATGCAAAGTTATTAACATGGGGAGAGATAATAGGGAATTTAGCTATGAGATGGATGGATATTGGCTTAATTCAGTTGAAGATGAGAAAGACTTAGGAGTGGTAGTAGATAGGTCACTGAAATTTTCAAAGCAGTGTATTGAGGCAAAAAATAGAGCAAATAGGGTGCTAGGTTACATTAAAAGAAATGTTAGCTACAAGAGTAAGGAGGTCATCCTTAAACTATACAACTCTTATGTCAGGCCACATTTAGAGTACTGTATACAGGCATGGTCACCACATTTTAGACATGATATAAACTTATTAGAGTCAGTACAAAGGAGGGCAACAAAAATAATACCATCCCTGAAGCACCTTCAATATGAAGATAGACTGAGGGTATTAAATATGTTTTCATTTGAAAGAAGGTGTGTGAGGGGAGATATGATTGAGCTTTTTAAAATCTTTTCTGGGATGGATAAATTAGATTTCAGCAAGTTATTTGAGTTAGAAGGTAGTAATAGAACTAGAGGCCACCACTTAAAGATTAAAAAACAGAGGTGCAGACTGGATGTTAGAAAATATTTTTTCACTAACAGAGTGGTAGATTATTGGAATAGTTTGCCACCTGAGACTGTAGACAGCCCAAACTTGAATGTTTTCAAGCGCAGATTGGATGATTATATGGGGATGGAGGGTTAATTTCTTACTTTTTGGTATGTGGATATGTTTCTTGACTCATTCCTGTGGATGCAGTTTCTTTTTATTGTATATTTTGGGGGATTTTGATTTTGTTTTTGACAGACTCCTATGGAGGCTTTAAATTATATATTGTAGATGCATGGTTGGACATTCCTATGGATTGTTAAATTGTATATTGTAGCTGCATGATCTGACAAAATCCTATGGATGCATTATATGGGTGGGATTTGATGGATACGGATGACCTTTGATAGGCCCTTGTGGCTTTTGTCATCCGTTAAATTATGTTATGTTATGTTAAATCTAGCTGACTTGAATCACATTTTATTTTCAATCATCTAAATTCGAAGTTAGGGTTCCCATCTAATGCTTGGCCACAAATGTCGCATTCACTTTTAATTCGCACTAAATTATACACATCCAAAAAGGTGTTTAATTTATCTTTATCAGAAACTAGGGTTAATAATTCCGCAATAGCCGACGGACAAAATTCAGAATTCGATGATTATTTTCAAACTGAGTAAAAGGGGAATATTTGACACCCAAACTGCTAAAAAACAAGTAGTTCCTTGAAATGATCTAGCCAATTACATTTAAATGTATAAAAGAAGGTAACAAAAATAGTAAAATGGGGAAAAATATATTGAAAAATAAAAATGACTCTGAATGAGGATAATAAAAAGCTATTTAGTAGGAAAGAAAAATTGATATCAAGCATTTCTGACGTCATACCCCCCCCCCCTATTATAATTCGCAAAACAATTACAGACGCTGACATGATGTAGTTAAAGCATTCACCTCTGTAAACGGCAGAACATTATAACAATTAGGATTATATACTGGGGGGCTGTGCCCCCCAGACCCCCCCAATTTAATGAAACTCAGGATCATCGTAACATAACATAACATAATTACACGGATGACAAAAGCCACAAGGGCCTATCAAAGGTCATCCGCCTCCGTCAAAACCCACCCACAAAAAGCACCATCACCAGGTAAAGACAAAATCAAAGTCCCCCCACAATATAATATAACAGATGACAAAAGCCACAAGGGCTCATCATAGGTCATCCAAGTCAAACGGCTTCTTTTTTAAGGCACCCACACTCCCAGGAAAACTACATCCAGAGGATTGCATCCAGAAACAAGGGTATCACCAATCAAGGCTTGTCAAGAACTAAATCATGCAGCTATAGATATATACAAACAATATTAATATATACAAAACTTAGGAACCATCACAACCTTCCCTTCCCATAAACTCATCCAACCTACTCTTAAATACATTTAGATTTGGACTACCTACTACCCTCTGTGGCAATTTGTTCCAGAAGTCTACCACTCTATTGGTGAAAAAATATTTTCTTAAATCCAACCTACACCCTTGCTTTTTAATTTTCAAGTGGTGACCTCTAGTCCGATTTCTATCATCTAACTCAAAAAACTTGCTAACATCCAATTTATCTATCCCGGAAAATTTTTTAAAGAGCTCAATCATATCCCCTCTCACACACCTCCTTTCGAACGAGAACATATTTAATACCCTCAGTCTATCTTCATATTCAAGGTGCCTCAGGGAAGGAATAATCTTTGTTGCCCTCCGTTGCACTGACTCAAGAAGGTTAATATTGTGTCTAAAATGTGGGGACCATGCCTGTATACAGTACTCTAGATGTGGCCCCCCCTTGTGCTTACCCCCACTCGAGCCGTCCCCTTAAATGTACTCCAGAAACGTGAAACAATTTGGAACACGGACGAAAAAACTACGGTTTATCGGCCGGGCTGATAATCTACATATTTACCAACAATTCTAATAACATAACATAATTTCACGGATAACAAAAGCCACAAGGCCCTATCAAAGGTCATCCCCATCTGTCAAAACCCACCCAGAAAAAGCACCATCGCTAGGGAAAAACAAAATCAAAGTTCACTCAGAAGATGGCTTCACAGTTTCCTGAAGGTGGAACCCAACAAGTGCAGCTATAAATATATACAAAACTTGGGAACCATCACAACCTTCCCTACCCATAAACTCATCCAACCTACTCTTAAATATATTTAAATTTGGACTACCTAGGGTAATTCTGAAGATCCAGACCCCATGAGCTTTCCTACTTGCATTCCTATAATATTTATTCCACTTCTTAACATGTTTTCACTCAACTGTGTGATTAACTTATTTTATTACTTGTTCCTGAGGGGTATGGATCTTCAGGTTTACCCTACCTACTACCCTCTGCAGCAATTTGTTCCAGAAGTCTACCTCTCTATTGGCGAAAAAATATTTTCTTAAATCCAACCTTCACGCTTGCTTTTTAATTTTCAAGTGGTGACCTCTAGTCCGATTTCCATCATTTTGTGGGTGGGTTTTGACAGATGCCGATGACCTTCGATAAGCCATTGTGGCTTTTGTCATGTCAAATTATGTTATGACCTTTGGTAGGCCCTTGTGGCTTTTGTCATCAATGAAATTATGTTATAGTTGATTGTTAATCTGTAGAATTATTATAATCTATTCTAGCTGGCTTGAATAAATTGAGTAGTACACAAAATCTTTGGAAAAGAGATGCAAATAAGCTGAACCAAATTAATTAGTGGTGATATAAAGAAATCTTTAGCCAAATCACGCTTTAAAAATAGAGTTGTTATTATTATTATTATTAACGCGGGAAAATAAGCTGGAAAGAAGTTGAAGTGGGGGGATATTTGGGGTACTTTTTGCAACATGAAGACCATCGAGCTAAAATTGTCGATCTACCGATTTAAAACTCCGCAATAGACGATTGAGTGTGCTACCACAACATGTAAAATATATAGGCATACCATATTTGAAAACACGAAACCGGGAAAGAGATAAATGAACGATTATTATATATTTTACTATAATCATTTTTTCTACATTTTATTGCTTATTCCTGTAGTATTTGTTGTGCTTTGGATAATTCTACAGATTAACTACTCCGACGGAATCGAAGGTGCATTATTATAAATATTTCTAATTATGATGTTATAACGAAAAGGATTGGTAGCTATTTTGTCATTGATAGCTTGTTATGAACTACCAAAAGAATAGGTGGATAGTTCTTTTTATTTTTAGGTTATGTTAATCTGGGATAGGACGATAGTTTTATTATTATTTTATTTTATATTTTTCTGCCGGAAATGAAACAAAAAAGATGCCTATTCTTGTTGCACGGCATCGCATAGTCTATTACTCTAAAATGTCTGCTATCTGTGGTTGTTTTGAAATAACTGTTGTTGCATTAACCCGGGAATATTATGGTCATTTCGAAGCTATAATTGATTTTTGTCCAAAGCACGGCCTAATCCGGAAGAACTTGTTTATGAACAGTACGGGAGTAAGACTGATTTAGATTTAACCTGAAGGATATGGACATGCGAGCTAAATTTGAGGATTAACGAAAAGAAATTAAAAAATATTAATGGTATGAATTAACTTGAAAAAAAAACAATGAAAACTAAACGTTCTTGAATAACCCAATACCGATAAGATTAGATATCGTAGTTAAATTTCTATTATCATTTTATAATATTTAGTTATTGAATCAGTGTAATGAATCATTTTCATGGGGCTTATGACGTCATGCTGCGGTGCTCCTTTGTTGATTGTTTTTTTATGGAGTACTCCACCCTGAATGGGTGTATTCAGAGGGAGGGCCCAAATAGTCTGCCTGGCTTGCAGCGCTTTTCGAGTCTGCACCATGTGTCTTGAGTCGCGGCGGGCACACGGCGCGTGCGCTTGACTCGCTGACCAGTCAGATCGCGCATCATTAATCACATGCCTCGCCCTTCTGCTCTTTGTAAGCTGGCCTGAGCGGACATCTGCTATCTGGCATCTTTCACTTTCGGAACTAATTCCAGTATCCTCTCTCTCCTCGTAACTACACCAGCATCATCTACGCCTCATCCTATCTTTAAAATGCAGCAGTGCACGGTAAAGATTTTTTTTTATTATATACTTTTACGGTATAGCGTACGAGAAGTGCAGGCGAGCGGCTTAAAAGCTTTGTTTGAATGAGTCTTTTTTGAGACTCAGGATGGCCGAGTGGATTCACTGCTGGCTACAGTGGTCCAGCGAGACGGAAAGCTGTTCGTAACTCGCATACGCTATTATTTTTTCTTTGCCCCCTTTCCTACTCTCCTCTATCTACAACGGACATGGGATGATGCGAGTGGCTGGGCTTTTCCATGTGATGCATTAGTTCCATCTCACTCATAGGGCGTGTACCATGAAGCGAGTCAGTGATATGAAGATCACCTCGTACTTCAAGACCAATGTGGCCAAGACCAGTGGTGATTGCTTGCGAGCGGGATGTCATTTATCTGGAGCAACAGTCGGCACTTCGAAAACGACAGCCTGTAAGATCCCACAGCGAAGCCAAATCTCGCCATGAGGTGAGGGAAGACAAGGAACTCACTTCTCTTTTTTTCGCATGTCACACTGACAGTCTCCGCAGCTCCAGTGGGTGTTGCCTACTTCATTTTGAACAAGGTGGCCACAGATTCCGAGAAAGTGGCATTAATCGACTAAACTACCCTGTCTATCGAATTGCTACCCTTCATTGAAGAAGGTGATCATAAGAGGCGATTCCAACAAACCTGGTGCATTACATATCCATGGATCAAGTAATCGTTGCTGAACGAGGGGTGGATACTGCGGTGCATGTGAGCTGTTCAGCGGAAATACGGGCGGAGTTTGAGACTATAGGCTGGGCACCTTGGTGTTAAAGCCGTTGTGCAGGTACAAAAAAGCCACCGAGCTGCTCAGCAGTCACAATAAGCAAGGATATCACGCGACAGCTATGACGAAAATTAAGGGGTTTGTCGACACTGCGAAACCCGACGAGCGCTGTCGACTCCATGTTAAGATCGAAGAAGAAGCAAATCGAGACCAACCGGCACATGTTGGTTTCGATTATTGAGAGCATCCTCTTCTGCGGAGGAAATATGCTGACTCTCCGTGTCCATCGAGATGACGGTCCATTGGACCTCTCTATCTTGAGCAAAACGGGAGGAGTCTTCAGAGGGCTTTTGCGTGCTTTGTCGAGCCCAGGGAGGAGATGCCGACGTCAACCGACTCCTCACCAGCTTGGCCAGCCGAGCCAACTCCACCCTCATTAGCAAAACCATTCAGGACGAGCTGATCGATATCACAGGTGGGTGACACTGCAACTTCTGTCCCCCCAAATAGGTCTCTTATTCCAAAAGTAGGATTCATGCTCTTTTGACATTATGAGCAGGTGTCACCATAATCATATTTCGCTTTACAGGTCGATTGGTGGTAAAAGAGGTCTTAGCGGAGTGTCAAGGGTATTCACAGTGCTAATCTTTTGACATGTATAAGATGACATCAAGGAGGACTTTCTCACTTTCGTCCATGCTGAGAACCTCGACGGTGAAGGCCTGGCCCAACTCCTCATTCGCACCTTGGCTTGAACATGGCAAACTGTCGGGGCCTCGGCTTCGACGGAGCGAGTGTCATGATGAGAAAGTTCAGAGGTTGTGCCGCAATCATCATGGAGCAATACTCCCTCGCCAAACCGAGCTACTGCTTTAATGACCGACTGAACCTGGTGCTGACCAAGGCCTGTGAGGTGAAAGAAGTGAAACTCGCTCTTCAGACACTGACCGAAATCCATAACTTCATTTACTCCAGCAGCACGCGGACGCTCCAGTTCTCCAAAATCGTGAAACTTTTCTCAGCTAAGCGGGAGAAGTTGGTGCACTTATGTACCAACATGATGGGTTGAGCGGCCTGATGCGTCTTACTCGCCGCAATTAGGGACCCTCGCTTTATCATTGGGGTGGTTGTGGCGGAGTCAGTTTTGGCCAACACATTCGAGTCGATGGAGACCCTGCAGAAGGAGGACGGTGACTTGGCATTTGCGTACGCATTAATTCGTGAGATTGAGACTGTTTTCGCCAGGTTCAGAAAGAATGCCAAGGGGCACTTCCACACTGTATTTGCAAACCCCAAGAATCTCCTGATTGAAGTGAACTCAGCTCACGATGATGTCCCTGTTCCCTGAGTCCGTGTACGACAGACGCAGCGCGCGAATATCCCGACCAGGACTTCTGAGGAGTACTATCGACGCTCGGTCTATATTCTATTTGTTGACCAAGTGATCGGCGAGCTGAAGAGAAGATTTGAGGAGGAAACCGTGCCGGTTGCTTTCCGGTTAAAGGAGCTTCTCAAGAGGTCAAAAGCAGACGTGGATGCCGTCGTTATTGCCACTAAGCTCTACGAGAGCGAAGTTGAGTCACTTATGCTCGTGCAGACGGAGGCCCATTGGTGGACAAATTACGCTATCGGTCTTCGGGACTGTGAAGAATTCGAAGGAGTACGGCGAGACCTGTATGTTCTGGAAGAGGCAATTATGTCTGTGGCTCCAGGTTTTTGAAATCAGAGTGTTATCTTTCTCTTAGGTGGACTGCCTGTCATGGCTACGAGCTCCACGAGCTGCCAAGTGTATGCCATGAATGGTCTTTTGCAGTCTCCTTCTTTTCTTATGTTCTTATGTTCCACCTACCCGTCCCCACCGTGATGCCCAGTCACGGAGGTAACCTCCTTAGTAAATAGTGTCAGCTTAAAAAGAATCCAGACGGAGATTCGAGCTACTGCGAAGCTCCTGACTATCTTAATGACTCTGCCGGTCACAAATGTAAAGGTCGAACGCTCATTCTTAGCCTTGAAACGGCTAAAGACGTACATAACATAACATAACATAACATAACATAATTTAACGGATGACAAAAGCCACAAGGGCCTATCAAAGGTCATCCGTATCCATCAAGTCCCACCCATATAATGCATCCATAGGATTTTGTCAGATCATGCAGCTACAATATACAATTTAACAATCCATAGGAATGTCCAACCATGCATCTACAATATATAATTTAAAGCCTCCATAGGAGTCTGTCAAAAACAAAATCAAAATCCTCCAAAATATACAATAAAAAGAAACTGCATCCACATGAATGAGTCAAGAAACATATCCACATACCAAAAAGTAAGAAATTAACCCTCCATCCCCATATAATCATCCAATCTGCGCTTGAAAACATTCAAGTTTGGGCTGTCTACAGTCTCAGGTGGCAAACTATTCCAATAATCCACCACTCTGTTAGTGAAAAAATATTTTCTAACATCCAGTCTGCACCTCTGTTTTTTAATCTTTAAGTGGTGGCCTCTAGTTCTATTACTACCTTCTAACTCAAATAACTTGCTGAAATCTAATTTATCCATCAATCCATGAAAAGCACCAATGGCCAGGATCGCCTCAATGGCCTCCTGAAAAATAAAAATACTTTATCTATTATATGCTTTGTTACTTAAGTGAGCGAAATGACTTGCAAGTAGCCTACATCATTATGGTCTACACTGCATGTACATATTCACCATTTATGCCTATAGCTTATTCGTAGCTCTGATTATTTGTACGATCATACATGTATTACTCGTAAAAATATGTACCATAATAAGCAGCTTTAACAAATTTACACTCATAAAAATCCTGGCATCCCCCACTCCCCACTCCCATTCGCTTTTTCTGGAATCGCCACTGCGATTTATGTATTGGAAAATACTATTTTTAAGTCCTAATAACTCGAAAATTAGTAATTTGGGCGCCAAAAAATTGTAAAGACTATTCGGAGAGGCCTGTAGAATAAATTGAATGTATTTAAGAGAATTACCGCACGCAGTCTTAATATCAACCGCATTGTATCAAAACCCGCCTCCATTTACCTTGGCTCCTTTACAGATCAGGTCAATTTTTAGTCGTGCGTGGGTCTAGTCGCGGGCGATTTTAGTTCTCACTATGTGGGTGGGTGGGTCCGTCGTCGGTCCCCATTTTGCTTTTTGTTTTGTTTTTGTAATAACATTGTAACTAATCGGACGATTCTATCGAAATTTGAAACCTTTATGTTGTTTTATATTCTCTTTCGAATGCTATAATTTCCATGGTCCCCCTAAGTTTACCCCATGAATTATTTTGTTTTGACAATAGCCTGTTCGGCCTATTCTAACAAAATTTGAAACCCTTGTGTTCTTTTACATTCCTCTTTGGTTGAATTATTGAAAGTTTTGGAGGTCGTAAGGTCATAAATCAGAATAAATGAGAGCACACAACTTTTTGGTCATCAGGCCCAGTTTACCCTAACTCTTATAGTATAGACCGGGATTTAAAAAAAAATGTTTAGGATGTCTTATATAAGAACATAAGAAAAGAAGGAGACTGCAAAAGACCATTCATGGCCTACACTTGGCAGCTCCTGTTCCAGTCAACACACAAAAGATTTCTTACCAGAGAAAAGTCATCAACATTGTCACCCTTTACAGGAGTTCATCAGATCTAATCTACAATATACATAAAATGCATCCAGAGGATTATGTCCATTCATGCAACCGCAAAATAATCTCCCCACTCCTTAGAAAAATATATACATAAAAAAGTCAGTCCCATCTAGCAGCTTCATTCATATATTTATCTAATCTATTCTTAAAACTACCCAGAGAGGAGGCTTCTATCACATGTCTAGTGAGCCTATTCCATTCATCTACCACACGATTTGTAAACCAATTCCTCCCAATCTCCTTCCTAAACCTATACTTATCAAGCTTAAACCCATTGCTACGTGTCCTGTCATGTTCACTAAGTATAAGAACCTTACCCAGATCCCCTTTATTATATCCTTTTACCCATTTGAAGACTTCAATCAATTCCCCTCTGACTCTTCTCCTTTCCAATGTATGTAGATTTAGTTTTCTGAGCCTTTCACCATAAGGTAAGTTCCTTAGCCCACCAATCATCTTTGTCATCCTTCTCTGCACAGACTCAAGCAAATCAATATCCTTCCTATAATATGGTGACCAAAATTGTACTGCATAGTCTAGATGAGGCCTAACTAGCGCCAGATACAGTTTTAGAATGACTTCCGCACTCTTATTGCTTACACTCCTCCTAATGAATCCCAATATCCTATTAGCTTTATTCTTAGCATTTAGGCATTGCTTTCTAGGACGAAGGTCTGAACTTACCAAAATACCTAAGTCCCTCTCACAATCGGTCCTCCCTAAATTTCTCCCATTTAATTTATAACTATTCAGTGGATTATTTCTACCTATACTAAGTACTAAGTACTCCTCATTAGGAGGAGTGTTGGGATTCATTAGGAGGAGTGTGGGATTCATTAGGAGGAGTGTAAGCAATAAGAGTGCTGAAGTCATTCTAAAACTGTATCTGGCGCTAGTTAGGCCTCATCTAGACTATGCAGTACAATTTTGGTCACCATATTATAGGAAGGATATTGATTTGCTTGAGTCTGTGCAGAGAAGGATGACAAAGATGATTGATGGGCTAAGGAACTTACCTTATGGTGAAAGGCTCAGAAAACTAAATCTACATACATTGGAAAGGAGAAGAGTCAGAGGGGAATTGATTGAGGTCTTCAAATGGGTAAAAGGATATAATAAAGGGGATCTGGGTAAGGTTCTTATACTTAGTGAACATGACAGGACACGAGGCAATGGGTTTAAGCTTGATAAATATAGGTTTAGGAAGGAGATTGGGAGGAATTGGTTTACAAATCGTGTGGTAGATGAATGGAATAGGCTCATAACATAACATAACATAACATAACATAATTTAACGGATGACAAAAGCCACAAGGGCCTATCAAAGGTCATCCGTATCCATCAAATCCCACCCATATAATGCATCCATAGGATTTTGTCAGATCATGCAGCTACAATATACAATTTAACAATCCATAGGAATGTCCAACCATGCATCTACAATATATAATTTAAAGCCTCCATAGGAGTCTGTCAAAAACAAAAACAAAATCCCCCAAAATATACAATAAAAAGAAACTGCATCCACAGGAATGAGTCAAGAAACATATCCACATACCAAAAAGTAAGAAATTAACCCTCCATCCCCATATAATCATCCAATCTGCGCTTGAAAACATTCAAGTTTGGGCTGTCTACAGTCTCAGGTGGCAAACTATTCCAATAATCTACCACTCTGTTAGTGAAAAAATATTTTCTAACATCCAGTCTGCACCTCTGTTTTTTAATCTTTAAGTGGTGGCCTCTAGTTCTATTACTACCTTCTAACTCAAATAACTTGCTGAAATCTAATTTATCCATCCCAGAAAAGATTTTAAAAAGCTCAATCATATCTCCCCTCACACACCTTCTTTCAAATGAAAACATATTTAATACCCTCAGTCTATCTTCATATTCAAGGTGCTTCAGGGATGGTATTATTTTTGTTGCCCTCCTTTGTACTGACTCTAATAAGTTTATATCATGTCTAAAATGTGGTGACCATGCCTGTATACAGTACTCTAAATGTGGCCTGACATAAGAGTTGTATAGTTTAAGGATGACCTCCTTACTCTTGTAGCTAACATTTCTTTTAATGTAACCTAGCACCCTATTTGCTCTATTTTTTGCCTCAATACACTGCTTTGAAAATTTCAGTGACCTATCTACTACCACTCCTAAGTCTTTCTCATCTTCAACTGAATTAAGCCAATATCCATCCATCTCATAGCTAAATTCCCTATTATCTCTCCCCATGTTAATAACTTTGCATTTATTAAGGTTAAAAGTCATCTGCCACTTCTGAGCCCAAGCTAACAGCTTATCTAAGTCACCCTGCACTTTAAAGCTACCCTCAACCTCTTTGACTACAGCTGCCAATTTAGTGTCATCAGCAAAAATTGACACTTTGCTATTTACACCTTGCCCAAGATCATTTACATAGATTATAAATAATAAAGGGCCTAAAACTGATCCCTGAGGTACGCCACTAATAACATTCCTCCACTCTGACCTCACTCCATTCAGTACAACTCTCTGTTTCCTATTTTTCAGCCATTCAGTTATCCAATTTAAAACGTTCCCACATATCCCATGCAGCTTTAATTTATGAACTAGTCTTCTATGTGGAACCTTATCAAAAGCTTTGCTGAAATCTAAGTAGATCACATCAACTTTCTCACCCCTATCTAATTCTTTAGTTACATAATCCATAAAATCCAGTAAATTAGTTAAACACGATCTATCTTTTCTAAAACCATGCTGAGCATCATTAATTAACCTGCTACTCTCTAGATGATCAGAAATTCCCTTCTTAACCATCTTCTCAAGAATTTTACAGACTATAGAAGTTAAGCTTACTGGTCTAAAGTTATTTGGGTCCTCTTTGCTTCCCTTTTTAAAAATTGGCACTACATTTGCCAATTTCCAATCATTTGGTATTTCTCCAGACTCTAGTGATCTAATAAATATCTTCTCGAGAGCTACTGCAATACTTTCTACACCTTCTTTGAGTATCCTAGAATGAATGTTGTCAGGGCCAGATGCCTTACTAGTATTTAACTGAATTATAAGCCCTTTAATTTCTTCTCTGTCTATATTAATAGAATTTATCACTACTTCCCCTGACCTAGAATTATCATCAATTAATCTAACTGGTTTCTCTTCTGTGAATACTGAAGCAAAATGATCATTAAGGACCTCTACTATTTCCAACATAACATAATTACACGGATGACAAAAGCCACAAGGGCCTATCAAAGGTCATCCGCCTCCGTCAAAACCCACCCACAAAAAGCACCATCACCAGGGGAAGACAAAATCAAAGTCCCCCACAATATAATATAACGGATGACAAAAGCCACAAGGGCTCATCATAGGTCATCCGAGTCAAGCGGCCTCTTTTTCAAGGCACCCAAACTCCCAGGAAAACTACATCCAGAGGATTGCATCCAGAAACAAGGGTATCACCAATCAAGGCTTGTCAAGAACTAAATCATGCAGCTATAGATATATACAAACAATATTAATATATACAAAACTTAGGAACCATCACAACCTTCCCTTCCCATAAACTCATCCAACCTACTCTTAAATACATTATGATTTGGACTACCTACTACCCTCTGCGGCAATTTGTTCCAGAAGTCTACCACTCTATTGGTGAAAAAATATTTTCTTAAATCCAACCTACACCCTTGCTTTTTAATTTTCAAGTGGTGACCTCTAGTCCGATTTCCATCATCTAACTCAAAAAACTTGCTAACATCCAATTTATCTATCCCGGAAAAAATTTTAAAAAGCTCAATCATATCCCCTCTCACACACCTCCTTTCGAACGAGAACATATTTAATACCCTCAGTCTATCTTCATATTCAAGGTGCCTCAGGGAAGGAATAATCTTTGTTGCCCTCCGTTGCACTGACTCAAGAAGGTTAATATCGTGTCTAAAATGTGGGGACCATGCCTGTATACAGTACTCTAGATGTGGCCTAACATAAGAGTTATAGAGTTTAAGAATAACCTCCTTACTTTTGTAACTGACATTTCTCTTAATAAAACCCAGCACTCTATTTGCCCTATTTCTTGCTTCAATACACTGCTTAGAAAACCTTAATGACTTATCTATTACTACTCCTAGATCTTTCTCATCCTCTACTGAGCTCAGCCAATGCCCATCCATTTCATAGTTAAATTCTCTATTATCTTTTCCCATGTTAATAACTTTGCACTTATCAAGGTTGAAAGTCATTTGCCACTTATGTGCCCAGGATAACAATTTATTTAAGTCCCCCTGCACTTTAAAATTATCATCAATATCTTTAACTACAGCTGCTAATTTGGTATCATCCGCAAAAATTGACACTTTATTATTAACTGCCTCCCCAAGATCGTTTATATAGATGACAAATAATAATGGACCGAGAACTGATCCCTGAGGAACCCCACTGATAACATCCCTCCACTCTGACTTTACACCATTTAGCACTACCCTTTGCTTCCTGTCTTTCAGCCACTCAGCTATCCAATTTGAAACACCCCCACATATCCCAATCATTTTTAATTTATGAACTAGTCTCCTGTGTGGTACCTTATCAAATGCTTTACTAAAATCTAAGTAAATTATATCTACATTCTCTCCCTTATCTACTTGATCTGTTACAAACTCCAGAAAGTCTAGTAAGTTAGTCAAACATGATCTACCTGATCTAAACCCATGCTGAGCATCGCTGATTAACCCCTCCCTCTCTAGATGTTGGCAAATCCCTTTTTTAACTATTTTCTCAAGAATTTTACAGACTACAGGAGTTAGGCTAACCGGTCTAAAGTTATTTGGATCCTCTTTACTACCCTTCTTGAAAATGGGGACTACATTCGCTCTCTTCCAATCATCGGGTATTTCTCCATATTCCAATGACCTAGTATATAACTTGTCCAGAGCTATTGAGATACTTTCTACCCCTTCTTTAAGTATCCTAGAATGAATATTATCAGGGCCGGAGGCCTTGGTAGTATCTAAATCACCTATTAGTCCTTTTATCATCCTCCGATCCACACAAATGTTAGTAAACACCTCTTTTCCTGACCTATGAGTACTATACATAGGACTATTTAGTTTCTCTTTTGTAAATACTGATGCAAAATGACCATTTAGTACCTCAACTATTTCCTCATCAGTTTCTCTCACAAACCCTTCATATTTGATAGGTCCTATTTTAACTCTGCCAGACTTGTTATTAATTTTATAGTAACTAAAGAACTTTCTAGGATCTTTGTTGCTATCCTGAGCTAATTTAATTTCTGACACCCTTTTGTTCTTCTTTATAATCTTATTTAACTCATTCCTAGCCATTCTATAATCACTTAAATTTTGAATATTATTTTGTACCTGTAATTTTTTATATGCCCTTTTCTTCTCTGAAATTTTTCTAGCTATCTCCTGATTCCACCATAATGGTTTCCTACTTTTGTTCCTAATGGCCTTCATTGGGATACATTGTTCTTGGACTACATTTATTATATGCTTGAAAGTATCCCACATCCCATAAGCATTTTTACCTCTGAATTCTATATCCCAGTCTACCAAATTTAGCAAGCTTCGAAGTTTTACATAATCTCCCTTATGAAAATTTGGAACTTTTTCAGCATTCTCAGTTATTTTACCCTTCTCAATTCCCAAGTTAAAACGAACTATCTGATGGTCACTATTTCCCAATGCTTCCCCAACAGTCAATTCTTGAACTAAATGATCACTGTTAGAAAGTACTAAATCTAATATATTGTCCCCCCTCGTTGAATCGTTAACAAATTGATTCAAAAAATTATCCTCAAAGCATTCTATGAACCTGCCACTTGTTCTATCCCTACCTATCATATTTTCCCAGTCCACAGAGTTTAAGTTGAAGTCCCCAATAATAACTGCATCTGTTTCACATCCCTTACTTATTTCCCTTATCATTAGTTCATCTATATCATCAGTCTGCCCAGGTGGCCTGTAAAAAGCTCCCAAATGCACCATTCTATTTTTACTGAACCTAATATCTATCCAAAGTGACTCAACTCCATCCTGCTTTATTGAAGTATTTAAACTTGAAACAATGTTGTTTTTTATATAGATAATTATTCCTCCACCAATCCTACCTGTCCTTTGACTAATGTACATATTATAGCCCTGAAAATCAAATTCACTTATAGTGTCACTAAATTCTATTTCATTAACCCATGATTCAGTAACGCATAATATATCTATATCCTCATTGCTAATATAACTAAATAGCTCATCCTTCTTGTTTCTAAGACTACGAGCATTTGTATAGAAACAATTTAACCCCCCTATCCCTGAAGCACCTCTTGAAACTTGAATGACCTCACCTCTATCGCCTTGGAACCTATTTCTGTTATGTGCCAAGTCCATTCTACTTTCAGTACTATAATGTCCTCTCATAATTCCCTGACCACTATTAGTATCTAGTTTCCCGCCCGCAAAGACCTAATAACACGATCATACTCCTCCCACAACACATCTACCCCCCTCCTACTCAAATGCAGTCCATCCATCGCATACATTTCTTTCATTCCAACAAACCTATCCCACACATCCACAAACATGACACCTTCCATCTCACACATCCTCCTCACATAATCATTCAGCCCAATTGCACGAGACATCCATTCTACCCCAACATCCATTCTTGGAAGCACACCTGTCACAACACCTTTCATTCTACTTTCTTTCACCTAGACATGTGATAGAAGCCTCCTCTCTGGGTAGTTTTAAGAATAGATTAGATAAATATATGAATGAAGCTGCTAGATGGGACTGACTTTTTTATGTACATATGTATATATTTTTCTAAGGAGTGGGGAGATTATTTTGCGGTTGCATGAATGGACATAATCCTCTGGATGCATTTTATGTATATTGTAGATTAGATCTGACGAACTCCTGTAAAGGGTGACAATGTTGATGACTTTTCTCTGGTAAGAAATCTTTTGTGTGTTGACTGGAACAGGAGCTGCCAAGTGTAGGCCATGAATGGTCTTTTGCAGTCTCCTTCTTTTCTTATGTTCTTATGTACACTACATTTGTCTATGTTAAACTTCATTTGCCATTTCTCAGCCCAATTGGACAGAATGGTCAATTCCTCCTGCATTACAACAGCATCAGAATCAGCCCTAATGGCCCTACCTAGCTTAGTATCATCAGCAAATTTACTCAGGTCACTACTTATACCTATGTCAAGATCATTAATATAAATTAAGAATAGTAAGGGACCCAAAACAGATCCTTGCGGAACTCCACTGCTAACACACCCCCACTCAGATTTAACTCCATCTATACTAACTCTTTGCTGTCTGTCACCAAGCCATGACTGAATCCACCTAAATATACTGCCATCGATCCCGTGTGCTTTAACTTTGCTCAGAAGCTGTAAGTGTGGCACTCAATCAAAAGCCTTACTAAAGTCCAAGTATAAAATATCATAGTTTTCATCCTTATCTGCTGCTTCATACACCTTACTATAAAAAGACAGCAAATTAGTCAGGCAGGATTTACCCTTACTAAAGCCATAGATAAGATAAGATAAGATAAGAGGTATTGCCTTTCCATCGGCACCTCCATAACACATATGAGATTCATGGAATCCCATTATATGCAGCCTTCTGGATAAAATATCCTTACTATCAATATTCAATTCTGGTTTAATTCTTAGTCCTTTACTTTTTTTTTTTTTTTAGTGTGTAAAATTTAATTATCATGTACTTAATATACCGATTTAATTGTTAGTCATTTACTTTTTTGCATTGTTTAGAATATAACTATCATGTACTTAAAATTCAGGTTTACACCATTGTCAGTAAGTAGCCAGCCGTATTAAGTAGGCTGTATGTCCAGACTTTTACTTATTTATGTAAACACAAGCTTAGTGCATGTATATGGGTACTTTTTTATGATTTACATAAGATTTATCATGCAGCCTTGTTTGCTTTGTCACAGCTATTTGATTTACACATATATATTTTAAGGGAAAAACACGTGGATGTATTGTTAGGTACTTATATTTAATGGTAGTTGTCAATGGAGCAAGTAAATGCGTGAATTTTTAATATATGACAGTATTATCCCTATAATTACTTGGTATTCTTACTAGCTTGTGCACTGTCAATTTCTTTTACTTTCTTTTCTCTTAATTTCCATAATCTGTATACCTCTCTTTTCTTCTCATCCAGGTTTTCTTCTTCAAAAAGAATGCTTCCAATAGTTTTGTTGATGTCCTTTTCTTTTTTGCCTAGGGTATTTTTTATAAGCACTCTTTCTTTATTTAATTCAGGGCATTCAAGCAAGAAATGGGAAATATCTTCTGGTGTATGTTTGCATAGTTTACATGCAGTGTCCTGATTTTGGAATCTATTCCTGTCATTCAGCATTAGGCTGTTAGTTCTTGCCTTAAACAGTATTACTGAGGCAGGTGTGTTGTCATATATTGCTTCCTCTTTTATCTCTTTCTTATACTCCTTATAAACATAACATAACATAACATAATTTAACGGATGACAAAAGCCACAAGGGCCTATCAAAGGTCATCCGTATCCATCAAATCCCACCCATATAATGCATCCATAGGATTTTGTCAGATCATGCAGCTACAATATACAATTCAACAATCCACAAGAATGTCCAACCATGCATCTACAATATATAATTTAAAGCCTCCATAGGAGTCTGTCAAAAACAAAATCAAAATCCCCCCAAAATATACAATAAAAAGAAACTGCATCCACAGGAATGAGTCAAGAAACATATCCACATACCAAAAAGTAAGAAATTAACCCTCCATCCCCATATAATCATCCAATCTGCGCTTGAAAACATTCAAGTTTGGGCTGTCTACAGTCTCAGGTGGCAAACTATTCCAATAATCCACCGCTCTGTTAGTGAAAAAATATTTTCTAACATCCAGTCTGCACCTCTGTTTTTTAATCTTTAAGTGGTGGCCTCTAGTTCTATTACTACCTTCTAACTCAAATAACTTGCTGAAATCTAATTTATCCATCCCAGAAAAGATTTTAAAAAGCTCAATCATATCTCCCCTCACACACCTTCTTTCAAATGAAAACATATTTAATACCCTCAGTCTATCTTCATATTGAAGGTGCTTCAGGGATGGTATTATTTTTGTTGCCCTCCTTTGTACTGACTCTAATAAGTTTATATCATGTCTAAAATGTGGTGACCATGCCTGTATACAGTACTCTAAATGTGGCCTGACATAAGAGTTGTATAGTTTAAGGATGACCTCCTTACTCTTGTAGCTAACATTTCTTTTAATGTAACCTAGCACCCTATTTGCTCTATTTTTTGCCTCAATACACTGCTTTGAAAATTTCAGTGACCTATCTACTACCACTCCTAAGTCTTTCTCATCTTCAACTGAATTAAGCCAATATCCATCCATCTCATAGCTAAATTCCCTATTATCTCTCCCCATGTTAATAACTTTGCATTTATTAAGGTTAAAAGTCATCTGCCACTTCTGAGCCCAAGCTAACAGCTTATCTAAGTCACCCTGCACTTTAAAGCTACCCTCAACCTCTTTGACTACAGCTGCCAATTTAGTGTCATCAGCAAAAATTGACACTTTGCTATTTACACCTTGCCCAAGATCATTTACATAGATTATAAATAATAAAGGGCCTAAAACTGATCCCTGAGGTACGCCACTAATAACATTCCTCCACTCTGACCTCACTCCATTCAGTATAACTCTCTGTTTCCTATTTTTCAGCCATTCAGTTATCCAATTTAAAACGTTCCCACATATCCCATGCAGCTTTAATTTATGAACTAGTCTTCTATGTGGAACCTTATCAAAAGCTTTGCTGAAATCTAAGTAGATCACATCAACTTTCTCACCCCTATCTAATTCTTTAGTTACATAATCCATAAAATCCAGTAAATTAGTTAAACACGATCTATCTTTTCTAAAACCATGCTGAGCATCATTAATTAACCTGCTACTCTCTAGATGATCAGAAATTCCCTTCTTAACCATCTTCTCAAGAATTTTACAGATTATAGAAGTTAAGCTTACTGGTCTAAAGTTATTTGGGTCCTCTTTGCTTCCCTTTTTAAAAATTGGCACTACATTTGCCAATTTCCAATCATTTGGTATTTCTCCAGACTCTAGTGATCTAATAAATATCTTCTCGAGAGCTACTGCAATACTTTCTACACCTTCTTTGAGTATCCTAGAATGAATGTTGTCAGGGCCAGATGCCTTACTAGTATTTAACTGAATTATAAGCCCTTTAATTTCTTCTCTGTCTATATTAATAGAATTTATCACTACTTCCCTTGACCTAGAATTATCATCAATTAATCTAACTGGTTTCTCTTCTGTGAATACTGAAGCAAAATGATCATTAAGGACCTCTACTATTTCCTCATCACATTCTTTCAAAACCCCTTCATATTTAATAGGCCCTATTTTATCACTGTTAGATTGATTATTGATTCTATAATAGCTAAAGAATTTTTTAGGATCTTTATTATTATTTTTAGCTAAATTAATTTCTGCTGTCCTTTTGGTCTTCTTAATAATCTTATTTAGTTCATTTCTGGTTGACCTATAATGGTTTAAATTATCTAAACTACTCTCACTTTGTAATCTCTGGTATGCCCTTTTTTTCTCTGAAACTTTATTAGCTATTTCTTGGTTCCACCATAATGGTTTCCTACATTTCTTCCTAATAGACTTCATCGGAATACACTGTTCCTGAACCATGTTTAATATAGTCTTAAAAATATCCCACATCTCATAAGTATTCTTTCCATGGAATTCTATATCCCACCTAATCTGATTTAGCATGCTGCGTAATTTATCGTAATCTTCCCTATAAAAATTTGGAATTTTCGTGGAGTTTGTCGTTGTTCTACCCTTAACTATTTGCAAATTAAACCGAACCATCTGATGATCACTTTTTCCCAATGATTCCCCTACACTCAATCCTTGAACTAAGTGATCATCATTTGAAAGAATTAGATCTAATATATTGGCACCCCTTGTTGGCTTATTAACAAATTGGATCAAAAAGTTATCCTCAAAACACTCCATAAACTTACAACTTGCTCTATCTCTTCCTATCATATTTTCCCAGTCTACAGAAGTTAAATTAAAGTCACCAAGAATAACTGTATCTTCTTTGCATCCTTTACTTATTTCCCTAATCATTAACTCAGCGATACAATCAGTCTGTCCTGGTGGTCTATAAAAAGCTCCCAAGTGTATTTTCCTATTTTTACCAACCTTAATATCTATCCATAATGATTCACCTTCTCCTTGCTTTATAGAGTTATTTAGATTTGAAGAAATGCTATTTCTGATATAAATAATCAACCCACCACCAGTCCTATCTCTCCTTTGACTAATGTACATAGTATAACCCTCTAGTTCAAATTCACTGACATTATCATTAAATATATTTTCATTAACCCATGATTCAACTATACATATTATATCTATATCTTCATGAATGATATAACTAAATAATTCATCCTTCTTATTTCTAAGACTACGAGCATTTGTGTAAAGACAACTCAGCCCACCTATCCCTGAAGCACCTGAGGGCCTATCTCCTCTGCATCTCCTTTCTCTCTTTCCCCGACCCTGTACTCTTGTATTTCCCTGACCACTATCACTACTCAAGTAGTTTAACCCTAAAGCACTTCCATTAGCCTGCCTACCTTCTACAAATCTGTGTTTGCTTCCTTTCCCTGCCTCACTTTGAGCCATTAAATTTCCCTGACCACTATCAAAACCTAGTTTCCCACCTCTAAAGACCTAATAACACTATCTAATTCCCGCCACAAAACCTCAACCCCATCTCGGCTCAGATGGAGTCCATCCATCGCATACAAACCCTTATTCCCATAAAACCCACTCTAAACATCTACAAATACCAATCCTGACTCCTCGCACAAACCTTTCACATATTCATTCAACCCCATTGCACGAGACAACCATTCCATCCCCACATCCATTCTGGGAAGCACACCTGAAACAACGCCTTTTACTCTACTTTCACACATCCTTTCAATCAGCCTTTTATACCGCTGTCGTAACTCACAAGTACCCACCTTCTTTACATCGTTTACTCCGACATGTGTAATCACAACTGCTTCCCTCTCACACCCAGACACCAACCTATCATACCTCTCACACACATCATTTACACCAGCACCCGGCAGACAAACTCTCACTCCCTTCCATTTACTTTCATTCAACTTCCTATCTAAATACCTAATCTGAGAGTCACCCATCACAATCACCTCAGTCATTCTCCTATTCTCTCTAGGCCTAGTATTACCCTCCCTCCTGCTCTCACTCATTCGACCTCCTATTCTACTTTCAGGCACGGCCACACCAGACAAATCTCTTTCAAATTCTTTCTCTCTCAGGGCATCAAATCTGTTAGTTAGCCTAACAGGTTCCATGTCCCTCTCATTCACACACCTAACCTGTCCTAACTTATCTATTCTGTTCACTTTCACCCACCACTCATCATCACTTACTTCACTTACTGCTTTCTCTCCAGTCCCTGTTCTAGGCCTAACTTCCTCCCTCCTGGTCCCAATCTGACTCTTCAAACGTACACTTGCATCTCTTCTCACTTCAGACACTAAATCGTTCAGTCTCAAGCATTCCGCACGTAATCGACTCACCTCCTCAGTCAAAGCACATACACGGCACTCAGACACATTCACTCTCCTCTCTACACCACAGACATCGCACACTACATACACACTACTTTCAAAAGGCATACTCTCTACATCCAAACAGTCAGCCATACTTAAACAAGAACAATAATAGAAACAAAAACTTACAAACAACAAGAATTTGACCCCAATTTGTGCGCGCAAGTTTAAAACCTGCTAATCAAGATGGCCCCGAAGTAAACAAAAGTCACTTTCTCACCAAAATAAAATAACCACAATTTATACAAAATAACCACAATTTAACTTTGTTATATTAACCAAATATATGATCTTATAACTTAATATTTATGTTTATGTCACACACCAAAGTATATCAAATAATCAAAATCTTCTGAGAGCTCTACGAAACACGTGCTACCTGTTCGAAGGTCAGTCGAAGACTGACCTTTTATCTTCAAGTTCTTTTTTCCACTCTTTTGTATCCCATTTTCTTAACCTATCTTTCAGGTCATTTTTTGTCATTTTTATTAGTGATTTGTAGTCAATCTTTAAATTTTCCAGGTATTTGTTTATATCCTTTATCCATCTAGTTTGTTTTGCTGTACATTCTAGATAAACTTCTCTCAATAGTTCATTGTCTCTTTCATATATACTTTTAATGTAGTTTAATTTCCCTTTAATAATTCTTTCTTTCATGGAGGATGCGCCAATATCACCCCTTAGAGTGCAGTTTGGAGTATATTGTGATGCACCCATAATTTTCCTATATACTGAATTCTCTATATTTTGTAGTTTTTTTATTTCTTTATCATTAATACCAATAATATTTAGGCCATAAAGTATTGCTGGAAGTGCTATACATTTCCAGTAAGTTTTACCAATTAGTACTTTATTACAGCATTTAGCTATTACTGAGAAAGTTAAGTTTTCCATCATCCGAGCCTTCTTAAACATCTCTTCTTTTTGACTTTTGAAGCAGTTTTTCTTATTGTCAATTAAAATGCCCAAATATTTAATTTTACTAACTACTATAATACCTTCAATTTCTTCTGGATGGTGCTATCTGCTATTTATAATCAATACATTGCTTTTCTCCTTATTCAGGTTTAATCCAAATTTTAAACTTTCTTTAACAAGTTTCCGGATCAGTATTTTTGCCCCATCTACTGTATCAGCTAATAGGAGACCATCATCTGCATAGAATAGGGTATTAAAATTAAATTTTTCATTTTTGAAAGCAATATTTTCTTTTTCCAGCTCTTTAATTATAGCATAAGTGATTAGCTTAAACAGGGTTGTTGATCCTGTGCACCCCTGCCTTATTCCGTTAGCTGTATCCATCATGATATCCATCTTATCAAATTTTGCCAATGTTCTGTCATTTTTATATAGTTCAGCCACACTGTTTATGATGAATGGGTCTATATTATATTTCATCATAACTTCAATTAATTTCTCCCTCTTTATTGAATCATAAGCTTTACTATAGTCAATGGAGATGACAAATAATGTTTTCTTTTTCCTGAATGTTTCTTCTATGCAATAGCTGTGATTCTTTTATCAACTTATGCTTATCCAAGTGATCCCTAATATTCCTTGCTATAATAGATTCCATCATTTTCCCTACCACTGATGTCAAACTTACTGGTCTGTAATTAGATATATTTGTTTTATCCCCTTTCTTAAATATAGGTATCACATTGGCTTTCTTCCATGCCACTGGCACAATGCCACTCTCCAATGATTTTCTAAAGATGCATGCTAGGGGCTTACTTAACACATCCTTACATTCTTTCAATATTCTAGGAAAGACCTCATGAGGACCGGGTGCTTTAGTACTTTTGATTTTATCAATTTCCTTTGTCACTATCTCCTTTGTGATCAAGATATCCTTTAATTTCTCTTCATCATTACCCCAAAAGATCATTGACACCTCGGGTATATTTAGAGTATCCTCCTGTGTAAATACTGAGAGAAAAAAGTCATTTAGCATTCCAGCCATTGAGTCCCTATCACTCACTAATTCTCCATTGGAATCTATAAGTAGAATGGACTTGGCAGATAACAGAAATAGGTTCCAAGGCGATAGAGGTGAGGTCATTCAAGTTTCAAGAGGTACTTCAGGGATAGGGGGGTTAAATTGTTTCTATACAAATGCTCGTAGTCTTAGAAACAAGAAGGATGAGCTATTTAGTTATATTAACATAACATAACATAACATAATTACACGGATGACAAAAGCCACAAGGGCCTATCAAAGGTCATTAATTGGGGTTCCTCAGGGATCAGTTCTCGGTCCATTATTATTTGTCATCTATATAAACGATCTTGGGGAGGCAGTTAATAATAAAGTGTCAATTTTTGCGGATGATACCAAATTAGCAGCTGTAGTTAAAGATATTGATGATAATTTTAAAGTGCAGGGGGACTTAAATAAATTGTTATCCTGGGCACATAAGTGGCAAATGACTTTCAACCTTGATAAGTGCAAAGTTATTAACATGGGAAAAGATAATAGAGAATTTAACTATGAAATGGATGGGCATTGGCTGAGCTCAGTAGAGGATGAGAAAGATCTAGGAGTAGTAATAGATAAGTCATTAAGGTTTTCTAAGCAGTGTATTGAAGCAAGAAATAGGGCAAATAGAGTGCTGGGTTTTATTAAGAGAAATGTCAGTTACAAAAGTAAGGAGGTTATTCTTAAACTCTATAACTCTTATGTTAGGCCACATCTAGAGTACTGTATACAGGCATGGTCCCCACATTTTAGACACGATATTAACCTTCTTGAGTCAGTGCAACGGAGGGCAACAAAGATTATTCCTTCCCTGAGGCACCTTGAATATGAAGATAGACTGAGGGTATTAAATATGTTCTCGTTCGAAAGGAGGTGTGTGAGAGGGGATATGATTGAGCTGTTTAAAATTTTTTCCGGGATAGATAAATTGGATGTTAGCAAGTTTTTTGAGTTAGATGATGGAAATCGGACTAGAGGTCACCACTTGAAAATTAAAAAGCAAGGGTGTAGGTTGGATTTAAGAAAATATTTTTTCACCAATAGAGTGGTAGACTTCTGGAACAAATTGCCACAGAGGGTAGTAGGTAGTCCAAATCTAAATGTATTTAAGAGTAGGTTGGATGAGTTTATGGGAAGGGAAGGTTGTGATGGTTCCTAAGTTTTGTATATATTAATATTGTTTGTATATATCTATAGCTGCATGATTTAGTTCTTGACAAGCCTTGATTGGTGATACCCTTGTTTCTGGATGCAATCCTCTGGATGTAGTTTTCCTGGGAGTTTGGGTGCCTTGAAAAAGACGCCGCTTGACTCGGATGACCTATGATGAGCCCTTGTGGCTTTTGTCATCCGTTATATTATATTGTGGGGGACTTTGATTTTGTCTTCCCCTGGTGATGGTGCTTTTTGTGGGTGGGTTTTTGACGGAGGCGGATGACCTTTGATAGGCCCTTGTGGCTTTTGTCATCCGTGTAATTATGTTATGTTTATGTTATGTTAGTTTTGTATAATTGATAAAAACTTTTAGGATCTTCCTTTGCCCTATTTGCCACTTTAATTTCATAATTTCTCCTTGCTACTCTAACTAACTTTTTAACATCTCTTGCTAGTTCATTATATCTCTGCCTTAAGTGATCCTCTCCATTTTTTATTTTCCTATAAATGCCCTTTTTAATGCCAATATAATGCTTAATTTTATCTGTCATCCATTTTGGGTCATTATTTTTAGTCCTAATCTCCTTATAAGGAATGTTAATCATCTGACCTGTAATTAATTGCTCAATTATTCTTTCATACTCCTCTTCAATTGTAATCTCTTCCTTCTGGTGATTATTGTCTCCACTAACTGATATCATTGAATCTATTCCTGAATTGATTTCATTGCCTGGTTTCTGTACAACTGCCTCCAGGTAAGTCCTTAGTCCATTATAATTTGCTCTTCTAAAGTCAGGAATTTTAACATTGTTCATGCTACTATCAATACCATTCCATTTCATCTTGAATCTAATTTCACAATGGTCACTATTACCCAAATTTCCTCCAATCTCAGTATCCTTAATAACTTCTTCCCTATTTGTCAGAACTAAATCCAGTATATTATTACCTCTAGTGTGTTCGTTAATAATCTGCCTCAGAAAATTATCTTGGACAACATTCAAAAATTCCTCAGCCTCCTGATCACCCACAAGAGCTTCCCAGTCTATATTTCTGTAATTAAAATGGCCCATTATACACACATGCTTACTTCTACATGCCCGTTCAATCTCCTGCCACAGAAGATTTGAAGCTTCCTTACTAAGATTTGGTGGTCTGTATAATAATCCTATGACAAGCTTGTTTTTACCTTCCTTTACATTTAGCCATAATGACTCTGTGTTATCATCTAATTTAATTGTACTGTTTACACAACACTGGAGATTATCTTTAATATAAATAATAACCCCTCCTCCTCTCTTCCTATTCCTATCTGTATGGAACATGTTAAAGCCCTCAATCTCAACCTCAGGTTTAAAGTGATTTCCTGCCAAATCAAGCCATGACTCTGTTATCGCAATTATATCAAAATTCTCTTCACTCGCTAACGCTCTTAAGAGATCTATCTTATTCCTTATACTCCGACCATTTGTGTAGTATATTTTAAAGTTTTTTTTATTATTCCCATCTTCATTGCATCGTGCTTTTCTATTCCTAGTTATCTGCTCATTCACTTGTGCATTAGTCCCCCTATAACGCATCAGTATGCCGTCTCTTAGCTATTCCTCTATCTCTGCATCCCTTCCATTTCCTACACCTGCCCTCTATTCCTGTTATTCCCTTACCTCTAACAGCTTCTAGTTTCCCACCCGTAAGGACCTAATCACACTATCCAGCTCCCCCCATAGAACCTCAACACCTGCCCGACTAAGATGGAGCCCATCCATCGCATACAACCTCCTATTGCCGTAAAACCCTCCCCAGACATCTACAAACACCAATCCTAACTCCTCACACAGTCCTTTCACAAATTCATTCAAACCAATTGCACGCGACAACCATTCTACCCCCACATCCAATCTCGGAAGCACACCAGAAACAACACTTTTTACCCTGCTTTTACTCATCCTTTCAACTAACCTTTTATACTGCTCACGTAACTCACATGTACCCACCTTCTTTACATCATTCACTCCCACATGCATAATCACAACTGCATCCCTCTCACACCCAGAAACCAGCCTATCATACCTCTCACAAACATCACTTACACCAGCACCCGGCAGACAAACTCTCATTCCCTTCCACTTGCTATCACTCAACTTCCTATCTAAATACCTAATCTGAGAGTCACCCATCACTAGCACCTCAGTCATTCTCCTATTCTGTCTTAGCCTAACATTACCCTCCCTCCTGCTCTCAGTCACACTACCACCCATCCTGCTTTCATCCACAATCACACCAGGCAAATCACTTTCACACTCTTCCTCTCTCAGGACATTGAATCTGTTAGTCAACCTAACAGGTTCTATGTCCCTCTCATTCACACACCTAACCTGTCCTAACTTATCTATCCTATCCATTTTCACCCACCATTCATCATCACTCACAACTTCCACACTGTTCCCAGTCCTAGCCCTATCTTCCACCCTCTTAGCACTAATCTCACCCTTCAATCGCACACTTGCATCTCTTCTCACCTCAAACACCAAATCATTCAACCTCTTACATTCCCCACTCAACCTCCTAACCTCCCCTTCCAGAAAACACACACGGCATTCAGTTACATTCACTCTCCTTTCAACTCCACATGCATCACACACCACATACACACTACTTTCAAACGGCATGCTCCCACCATCTATACAAACAGCCATACTCTCAGAAATTTACTAAGGAAAAAGTTAACACTCACCAAAAAAAAAAAAATTCTTGCTCAGGATTGCTGCCAGTTATCTTCCCCAAAAGTATTAATCACAAATGTATTTATTACACAGTGATTGATGTATTAAATAAATACAAGAAAAACTATACACCCAAATCAGTATTATATCCTAATCTTACAATGAGAATCAAGAGCTTCCTGCAAGACAACCTTCCAGAACAAAGACCATTGTGTATAGATATAATATGTATAGTTGAATCATGGGTTAATGAAAATATATTTAATGATAATGTCAGTGAATTTGAACTAGAAGGTTATAAGAACATGAGAAAAGAAGGAGACTGCAAAAGACCATTCATGGCCTACACTTGGCAGCTCCTGTTCCAGTCAACACACAAAAGATTTCTTACCAGAGAAAAGTCATCAACATTGTCACCCTTTACAGGAGTTCGTCAGATCTAATCTACAATATACATAAAATGCATCCAGAGAATTATGTCCATTCATGCAACCGCAAAATAATCTCCCCACTCCTTAGAAAAATATATACATATGTACATAAAAAAAAAGAAGTCAGTCCCATCTAGCAGCTTCATTCATATATTTATCTAATCTATTCTTAAAACTACCCAGAGAGGAGGATTCTATCACATGTCTAGTGAGCCTATTCCATTCATCTACCACACGATTTGTAAACCAATTCCTCCCAATCTCCTTCCTAAACCTATACTTATCAAGCTTAAACCCATTGCTACGTGTCCTGTCATGTTCACTAAGTATAAGAACCTTACCCAGATCCCCTTTATTATATCCTTTTACCCATTTGAAGACTTCAATCAATTCCCCTCTGACTCTTCTCCTTTCCAATGTATGTAGATTTAGTTTTCTGAGCCTTTCACCATAAGGTAAGTTCCTTAGCCCACCAATCATCTTTGTCATCCTTCTCTGCACAGACTCAAGCAAATCAATATCCTTCCTATAATATGGAGAGCAAAATTGTACTGCATAGTCTAGATGAGGCCTAACTAGCGCCAGATACAGTTTTAGAATGACTTCAGCACTCTTATTGCTTACACTCCTCCTAATGAATCCCAATATCCTATTAGCTTTATTCTTAGCATTTAGGCATTGCTTTCTAGGACGAAGGTCTGAACTTACCAAAATACCCAAGTCCCTCTCACAATCGGTCCTCCCTAAATTTCTCCCATTTAATTTATAACTATTCAGTGGATTATTTCTACCTATACTAAGTACACTACATTTGTCTATGTTAAACTTCATTTGCCATTTCTCAGCCCAATTGGACAGAATGGTCAATTCCTCCTGCATTACAACAGCATCAGAATCAGCCCTAATGGCCCTACCTAGCTTAGTATCATCAGCAAATTTACTCAGGTCACTACTTATACCTATGTCAAGATCATTAATATAAATTAAGAATAGCAAGGGACCCAAAACAGATCCTTGCGGAACTCCACTGCTAACACACCCCCACTCAGATTTAACTCCATCTATACTAACTCTTTGCTGTCTGTCACCAAGCCATGATGGAATCCACCTAAATATACTGCCATCAATCCCGTGTGCTTTAACTTTGCTCAGAAGCCGTAAGTGTGGCACTCGATCAAAAGCCTTACTAAAGTCCAAGTATAAAATATCATAGTTTTCATCCTTATCTGCTGCTTCATACACCTTACTATAAAAAGACAGCAAATTAGTCAGGCAGGATTTACCCTTACTAAAGCCATGCTGTGATTCTTTTATCGACTTATGCTTATCCAAGTGATCCCTAATATTCCTTGCTATAATAGATTCCATCATTTTCCCTACCACTGATGTCAAACTTACTGGTCTGTAGTTAGACATATTTGTTTTATCCCCTTTCTTAAATATAGGTATCACATTGGCTTTCTTCCATGCCACTGGCACAATGCCACTCTCCAATGATTTTCTAAAGATGCATGCTAGGGGCTCACTTAACACATCCTTACATTCTTTCAAAATTCTAGGAAAGACCTCATCAGGACCGGGTGCTTTACTACTTTTGATTTTATCAATTTCCTTTGTCACTATCTCCTTTGTGATCAAGATATCCTTTAATTTCTCTTCATCATTACCCCGAAAGATCATTGACACCTCGGGTATATTTAAAGTATCCCCCTGTGTAAATACTGAGAGAAATAAAGTCATTTAGCATTCCAGCCATTGAGTCCCTATCACTCACTAATTCTCCATTGGAATCTATAAGTGGGCCTATTTTATCTCTAACCTTAGTTTTGTATAATTAATAAAAACTTTTAGGATCTTCCTTTGCCCTATTTGCCACTTTAATTTCTCCTTGCTACTCTAACTAACTTTTTAACATCATCAGGACCGGGTGCTTTACTACTTTTGATTTTATCAATTTCCTTTGTCACTATCTCCTTTGTGATCAAGATATCCTTTAATTTCTCTTCATCATTACCCCGAAAGATCATTGACACCTCGGGTATATTTAGAGTATCCTCCTGTGTAAATACTGATAGAAAAAAGTCATTTAGCATTCCATCCATTGAGTCCCTATCACTCACTAATTCTCCATTGGAATCTATAAGTGGGCCTATTTTATCTCTAACCTTAGTTTTGTATAATTGATAAAAACTATTAGGATCTTCCTCTGCCTTATTTGCCACTTTAATTTCACAATTTCTCCTTGCTACTATAACTAACTTTTTAACATCTCTTGCTAGTTCATTATATCTCTGCCTTAAGTGATCCTCTCCATTTTTTATTTTCCTATAAATGCCCTTTTTAATGCCAATATAATGCTTAATTTTATCTGTCATCCATTTTGTGTCATTATTTTTAGTCCTAATCTCCTTATATGTAATGTTAATCATCTGACCTGTAATTAATTGCTCAATTATTCTTTCATATTCCTCTTCAATTGTAATCTCTTCCTCCTGGTGATTATTGTCTCAACTAACTGATATCATTGAATCTATTCCTGAATTGATTTCATTGCCTGGTTTCTGTACAACTGCCTCCAGGTAAGTCCTTAGCCCATTATAATTTGCTCTTCTAAAGTCAGGAATTTTAACATTGTTCATGCTACTATCAATACCATTCCATTTCATCTTGAATCTAATTTCACAATGGTCACTATTACCCAAATGTCCTCCAATCTCAGTATCCTTAATAACTTCTTCCCTATTTGTCAGAACTAAATCCAGTATATTATTACCTCTAGTGGGTTCGTTAATAATCTGCCTCAGAAAATTATCTTGAACAACATTCAAAAATTCCTCAGCCTCCTGATCACCCACAAGAGCTTCCCAGTCTATATTTCTGTAATTAAAATGGCCCATTATACACACATGCTTACTTCTACATGCCCGTTCAATCTCCTGCCACAGAAGATTTGAAGCTTCCTTACTAAGATTTGGTGGTCTGTATAATAATCCTATGACAAGCTTGTTTTTACCTTCCTTTACATTTAGCCATAATGACTCTGTGTTATCATCTAATTTAATTGTACTGTTTACACAACACTGGAGATTATCTTTAATATAAATAATAACCCCTCCTCCTCTCTTCCTATTCCTATCTGTATGGAACATGTTAAAGCCCTCAATCTCAACCTCAGGTTTAAAGTGATTTCCTGCCAAATCAAGCCATGACTCTGTTATCGCAATTATATCAAAATTCTCTTCACTCGCTAACGCTCTTAAGAGATCTATCTTATTCCTTATACTCCGACCATTTGTGTAGTATATTTTAAAGTTTTTTTTATTATTCCCATCTTCATTGCATCGTGCTTTTCTATTCCTAGTTATCTGCTCATTCACTTGTGCATTAGTCCCCCTATAACGCATCAGTATGCCGTCTCTTAGCTATTCCTCTATCTCTGCATCCCTTCCATTTCCTACACCTGCCCTCTATTCCTGTTATTCCCTTACCTCTAACAGCTTCTAGTTTCCCACCCGTAAGGACCTAATCACACTATCCAGCTCCCCCCATAGAACCTCAACACCTGCCCGACTAAAATGGAGCTCATCCATCGCATACAACCTCCTATTGCCGTAAAACCCTCCCCAGACATCTATAAACACCAATCCTAACTCCTCACACAGTCCTTTCACAAATTCATTCAAACCAATTGCACGCGACAACCATTCTACCCCCACATCCAATCTCGGAAGCACACCAGAAACAACACCTTTTACCCTGCTTTTACTCATCCTTTCAACTAACCTTTTATACTGCTCACGTAACTCACATGTACCCACCTTCTTTACATCATTCACTCCCACATGCGTAATCACAACTGCATCCCTCTCACACCCAGAAACCAGCCTATCATACCTCTCACAAACATCACTTACACCAGCACCCGGCAGACAAACTCTCATTCCCTTCCACTTGCTATCACTCAACTTCCTATCTAAATACCTAATCTGAGAGTCACCCATCACTAGCCCCTCAGTTATTCTCTTATTCTGTCTTGGCCTAACATTACCCTCCCTCCTGCTCTCAGTCACACTACCACCCATCCTGCTTTCATCCACAATCACACCAGGCAAATCACTTTCACACTCTTCCTCTCTCAGGACATTGAATCTGTTAGTCAACCTAACAGGTTCTATGTCCTTCTCATTCACACACCTAACCTGTCCTAACTTGTCTATCCTATCCATTTTCACCCACATAACATAACATAATTACACAGATGACAAAAGCCACAAGGGCCTATCAAAGGTCATCCGCCTCCGTCAAAACCCACCCACAAAAAGCACCATCACCAGGGGAAGACAAAATCAAAGTCCCCCACAATATAATATAACGGATGACAAAAGCCACAAGGGCTCATCATAGGTCATCCGAGTCAAGCGGCCTCTTTTTCAAGGCACCCAAACTCCCAGGAAAACTACATCCAGAGGATTGCACCATTCATCATTACTCACAACTTCCACACTTTTCCCAGTCCTAGCCCTATCTTCCACCCTCTTAGTACTAATCTCACCCTTCAATCGCACACTTGCATCTCTCTTCTCACCTCAAACACCAAATCATTCAACCTCTTACATTCCCCACTCAACCTCCTAACGTTCCCTTCCAGAAAACACACACGGCATTCAGTTACATTCACTCTCCTTTCAACTCCACATGCATCACACACCACATACTACTTTCAAACGGCATGCTCTCACCATCTATACAAAAAGCCATACTCTCAGAAATTTACTAAGGAAAAAGTTAACACTCACCAAAAAAATTCTTGCTCAGGATTGCTGCCAGTTATCTTTCCCCAAAGTATTAATCACTAATGTATTTATTACAGTGATTGGTGTATTAAATAAATACAAGAAAAGCTACACACCCAAATCAGTATTATATCCCAATCTTACAATGAGAATCAGGAGCTTGCTGTAAGACAACCTTCCAGAACAAAGCCAGACATACTATGTACATTAATCAAAGGAGAGATAGGTCTGGTGGTGGGTTGATTATTTATATCAGAAATAGCATTTCTTCAAATCTAAATAACTCTATAAAGCAAGGAGAAGGTGAATCATTATGGATAGATATTAAGGTTGGTAAAAATAGGAAAATACACTTGGGAGCTTTTTATAGACCACCCGGACAGACTGATTGCATCAATGAGTTAATGATTAGGAAAATAAGTAAAGGATGCAAAGAAGATACAGTTATTCTGGGTGACTTTACTTTAACTTCTGTAGACTGGGAAAATATGATAGGAAGAGATAGAGCAAGTTGTAAGTTTATAGTGTTTTGAGTCTAACCTTTTGACCCAATTTCTTAATAAGCCAACAAGAGGTGCCAATATATTAGATCTAATTCTTTCAAATGATGATCACTTAGTTCAAGGATTGAGTGTAGGGGAATCATTGGGAAACAGTGATCATCAGATGGTTCGGTTTAATTTGCAAATAGTTAAGGGTAGAACAATGACAAACTCCACAATAATTCCAAATTTTTATAGGTGAGATTACAATAAATTACGCGGCATGCTAAATCAGATTAGGTGGGATATAGAATTCCATGGAAAGAATACTTATGAGATGTGGGATATTTTTAAGACTATTTTAAACATGGTTCAGGAACAGTGTATCCCGATGAAGTCTATTAGGAAGAAATGTAGGAAACCATTATGGTGAAATCAAGAAATAGCTAATAAAGTTTCCGAGAAAAAAAGGGCATACCAGAGATTACAAAGTGAGAGTAGTTTAGATAATTTAAACCATTATAGGTCACCCAGAAATGAACTAAATAAGATTATTAAGAAGACCAAAAGGACAGCAGAAATTAATTTAGCTAAAAATAATAATAAAGATCCTAACCTCCCCTTCCAGAAAACACACATGGCATTCAGTTACATTCACTCTCCTTTCAACTCCACATGCATCACACATCACATACACACTACTTTCAAACGGCATGCTCTCACCATCTATACAAACAGCCATACTCTCAGAAATTTACTAAGGAAAAAGTTAACACTCACCCAAAAAAAAAAATTCTTGCTCAGGATTGCTGCCAGTTATCTTCCCCAAAAGTATTAATCACTAATGTATTTATTATACAGTGATTGATGTATTAAATGAATACAAGAAAAATTACACACCCAAATCAGTATTATATCCCAATCTTACAATGAGAATCAGGAGCTTCCTGTAAGTCAACCTTCCAGAACAAAGCCAGACAGCCAACTCATTCTCCTATTCTCTCTAGGCCTAGTATTACCCTCCCTCCTGCTCTCACTCACTCGACTTCCTATTCTACTTTCAGACACGGCCATACCAGACAAATCTCTTTCAAATTCTTCCTCCCTGAGGGCATCAAATCTGTTAGTTAGCCTAACAGGTTCCATGTCCCTCTCATTCACACACCTAACCTGTCCTAACTTATATATTCTGTTCACTTTCACCCACCACTCATCATCACTCACTTCACTTACTGCTTTCTCTCCAGTCCCTGTTCTAGGCTTAACTTCCTCCCTCCTGGTCCCAATCTGACTCTTCAAACGTACACTTGCATCTCTTCTCACTTCAGACACTAAATCGTTCAGTCTCAAGCATTCCTCACGTACATTGGAAAGGAGAAGAGTCAGAGGAGAATTGATTGAAGTCTTCAAATCGGTAAAAGGATATAATAAAGGGGATCTGGGTAAGGTTCTTATACTTAGTGAACATGACAGGACACGTAGCAATGGGTTTAAGCTTGATAAGTATAGGTTTAGGAAGGAGATTGGGAGGAATTGGTTTACAAATCGTGTGGTTGATGAATGGAATAGGCTCACTAGACATGTGATAGAAGCCTCCTCTCTGGGTAGTTTTAAGAATAGATTAGATAAATATATGGATGAAGCTGCTAGATGGGACTGACTTCTTTTTTTTTATGTACATATGTATATATTTTTCTAAGGAGTGGGGAGATTATATTTTGCGGTTGCATGAATGGACATAATCCTCTGGATGCATTTTATGTATATTGTAGATTATATCTGACGAACTCCTTAGAGGGGGACAATGTTGATGACTTTTCTCTGGTAAGAAATCTTTTGTGTGTTGACTGGAACAGGAGCTGCCAAGTGTAGGCTATGAATGGTCTTTTGTAGTCTCCTTCTTTTCTTATGTTCTTAAGAGTAAAGAGGTCATCCTTAAACTATACAACTCTTATGTCAGGCCACATTTAAAGTACTGTATACAGGCATGGTCACCACATTTTAGACATGATATAAACTTATTAGAGCATACAAAGGAGGGCAACAAAAATAATACCATCCCTGAAGCACCTTGAATATGAAGATAGACTGAGGGTATTAAATATGTTTTCATTTGAAAGCAGGTGTGTGAGGGGAGATATGATTGAGCTTTTTAAAATCTTTTCTGGGATGGATAAATTGGATTTCAGCAAGTTATTTGAGTTAGAAGGTAGTAATAGAACTAGAGGCCACCACTTAAAGATTAAAAAACAGAGGTGCAGACTGGATGTTAGAAAATATTGGTGGATTATTGGAATAGTTTGCCACCTGAGACTGTAGACAGCCCAAACTTGAATGTTTTCAAGCGCAGATTGGATGATTATATGGGGATGGAGGGTTAATTTCTTACTTTTTGGTATGTGGATATGTTTCTTGACTCATTCCTGTGGATGCAGTTTATTTTTATCGTATATTTTGGGGGACTTTGATTTTGTTTTTGACAGACTCCTATGGAGGCTTTAAATTATATATTGTAGATGCATGGTTGGACATTCCTATGGATTGTTAAATTGTCTATTGTAGATGCATGATCTGACAAAATCATGGATGCACTATATGGGTGGGATTTGATGAATACGGATGACCTTTGATAGGCCCTTGTGGCTTTTGTCATCCGTGAAATTATGTTAATTGCTTTTCCCCTTAGGGAAAAGTCATCATGCTGTGATTGCATGTGATCTCTTACTGTGTAGTGGGCTGAAAAATTTAGACTAACCCCAATCGATCCAACCCGCTTCCTATACTAATCCGGACATGAGAAATCGAAGGAGAATGAAACGGATTGTATGTACAGTCCTTTACTAACAGAAAAAAGTACAATGATAATTACAGCTTATATTTACAAAAATATGGGGTAAATATTCACATAACAAATATATATATATATATATATATATATATATATATATATATATATATATATATATATATATATATATATATATATATATATATATATATATATATATATATATATATATATATATATATATATATATATATATATATATATATATATATATATATATATATATATATATATATATATATATATATATATATATATATATATATATATATATATATATATATATATATATATATATATATATATATATATATATATATATATATATATATATATATATATATATATATATATATATATATATATATATATATATATATATATATATATATATATATATATATATATATATATATATATATATATATATATATATATATATATATATATATATATATATATATATATATATATATATATATATATATATATATATATATATATATATATATATATATATATATATATATATATATATATATATATATATATATATATATATATATATATATATATATATATATATATATATATATATATATATATATATATATATATATATATATATATATATATATATATATATATATATATATATATATATATATATATATATATATATATATATATATATATATATATATATATATATATATATATATATATATATATATATATATATATATATATATATATATATATATATATATATATATATATATAATATATATATATATATATATATATATATATATATATATATATATATATATATATATATATATATATATATATATATATATATATATATATATATATATATATATATATATATATATATATATATATATATATATATATATATATATATATATATATATATATATATATATATATATATATATATATATATATATATATATATATATATATATATATATATATATATATATATATATATATATATATATATATATATATATATATATATATATATATATATATATATATATATATATATATATATATATATATATATATATATATATATATATATATATATATATATATATATATATATATATATATATATATATATATATATATAATATATATATATATATATATATATATATATATATATATATATATATATATATATATATATATATATATATATATATATATATATATATATATATATATATATATATATATATATATATATATATATATATATATATATATATATATTCTCCTATACACACAATATTACCTGACAAATACCAGAATACCAATCAAAATTTATATAACCAACCTTTAATTAGACTATATGTATATGTAAAAGGGATAGCCTGAGTCTAATAACAAAATATCTTTGTCACTAACGATCACACAGTAGACAAGAAGTCACTAGCAGGAGGCCTAAAGCAAATAAGGGGACCAAGAAAAAAGAAGGAAGGGCTCACGTGTTACCCAGGTGGGTATTGGCATCTCAAGCGTTTTACAAACCAAAACTGGTGCCTTCGAACATGCAATATAATTTGGTAACGTCTTTAAGCTATCAAAGCCCTCTCTCTCTCTGTCCTGGCGGGACTTGACAATTTCTTCTTTCTGCTCAGTTAGCAGAACCCTACCACCTGGGCCACTCCTTACAAATGGTGGCGATTAAGTCTACTGGAGTGGTCTTTCAACAAACTATTCAACATTTAGTTTGCTAACTTTACTTAGGGCAAAGTAGTATTTTGATACAAGATTATTTTAAACAAAGTACTATTTTGTTTTAATTATAGTGATATATCAAAACTAGCTACTATCTTTCCAGAATATGGCGCCTGAAAAGAAAGAAAAAACATGGTAATCATTTTATACATAAAATAAACAAAAACAAAACAAACCCATTCCCATTTCCACACACACACACACACTTTCTTACAGAGGGAGGGAGAGGGTACTGAGAAAAGGGGTGGGAGAATGGCCCTTTTACACACACTCACATTCCCCCATACCAGAAACACTCTGCTCAGACTTACTTTCATTCGTACTTGCATTCTTCCTTTCACTCTTCTTTGTACACTTTCTACTCCTCAAGACTAAGACTAGCTCTTTCCCAGACAGATCCATACTATCACATTCAATCTCATCATCATGCACATTACCTCTCTCTCTACACAGTCCATACACCGGATGGCTCACCAGGTAGTCAGGAGGTTCTCTCCATCTCCTTAACTGACTCTTATAAGCCCGCACTCTCTCAGTCATACTGTCATTCAAACTCTCCAAAACATACGTCACCTCATTTTCCCAAACTCTCACAACTCTATAAGGTCCATCAAACTTCTCACTCATCTTTGACACATTCAACCTACCCTTCACTTCTTTCACCTTCAATACTTTTGCACCTAATTCAAATGAATGGAACCTTTCATGCGCCTCACGCCATACACTCTGCTCACTTTCACTCAAACGAAACCTATCTTTCACTCGCCTTTCAAAATTCATCACAAACTGACATGGGGACATTCCAGTTGCACTATGCACAGTTGAATTATACGCCCACAACACTCTTCCCAGACACACATCCCAGTCATTCACTGTCGTACTCATCATTCTCAACATCTCACACAAGGTTCTTATAGTACGTTCAGCCAATCCATTTGAAGACGGTACATACGGAGTTGTTCTCACATGCTCCCCACCATTCTCTCTCAACATTTGCTCAAACACTTCCTCTACAAATTCAGGCCCATTATCACTCAGACATCTTCTAGGCTTACATACACACATAGGAAAAAACAACTGCTCAACCACACGCGCAACAGTCACACTCCTTTTATCTCTCACAGGCGCTGCATACACAAACTTACTTTTATGATCAACCATCACAACCATACCAACATTCCCAGCACTCGTACGCGGCAAAGACACACAATCAATCACTACCAATTCAAACGGTTCTTTCACATCAACTTTCAACATCGGTAGTTTCACTTGCACACCTTGCACCTTTCGCTTCTGACACCTTTCACACGTAGTTGCAACATCATTCACAACAGTTCTCAGAAACGGATGGAACACACGCTCCTTCATACACTCCCACAGCTTAAACTTACCCATATGCCCATAATTATCATGCACAACCTTCACCAGACCAATCATACCAACTAAGGACATCACAGGTACATACATATCATCACCACCCTTCACATGCCTCACAAAATATACAACATCCAGACAAACAACAAAATCCTTAGCATACCTTTTAAAATCACTTAAACACTCTGGCCATTCATTCAAATCAACACGCGTCATTACACACCTCTTCAACTCACTAACAAAAGGACACATCTCTTGCATCTCTAGAATATCATCATCACTTAAAATCTCATTCTCATCATCCATGACCAACTCAATCATACCTCAAAACTTGACAACATTCTTTGCACACTCATTCAACCTCATCACCTCACATTCACCTTTCATCAGACAATCCTTATCAGCATCCAAAGACAAATCATTCAATCTCATAAAGTCTACACCAAGCAAGAAACAACACAGCATTTGCTCATCCTTCAGAATCACAAAGTCATGCTTCACATTCACACCATTACCCAAACTCACTTTCAGACCAACCTGTTCCCATGCCACTATCATGCCATTTCCTAGTCCACTTATCCGTAACTTCACAGGTTTATGCTCGCAACATCTAAACTCTTCATACTTACTCAGAATATTCTCATTCACTAAAGACACTTGCGCTCCAGTATTAATCAAACCACAGAACAACCTTTCACCATCTTTCACTCTTGCTTCCATCATATCAGGTCCACCATGTTCGCAATACACAGAAGGAACAAGCACACCAACATCAGCACTGATATCCACACCATCATTAACTCCCATATCATCACTCACCACACGCTCATCTTCATCCAGACAATCATTCTTCTCTCTTATATATGAACACTTTTCACTCACCCAATTGTAGTGCACACCGCTCAAACATTGCAGATGTACCACATTAGGATTCAAACCCTTCATCTTCTCATCCTTGTACACAATCGGCCTCTCACCACCAAAGTGCACATAAACAATCACTCCATACAAACGACTCACTACAATCAACACTTCCTGAAATGGCGGGACCCCTTGCATACACATCGCTCTCAATTCTTTCATGAAGTTCCGCACCTTTGCCATACCAATGCTTTCAGGCTTCCTACACACTTCATTCATTACCTCCTTCCTTAAATCATCCACACTATCGGGCACTCTCACGTCTACTCCATCACTCTTCAAATCTTGCAAACCATTCCATACACTCTCAAACAAGGAATCACCACCACCCTTACTCTCTTTTCCATTCATAATCCCTTTCGGCAAATACTCAGGATCACTCACTCCACACACATTTTCATCATTCGTACCAGGATACCTTGACATCAAATCAGCCACTCCATTCCGTTCACCAGGCACATATTCAATCACATAGTCAAAGTCACTCAAATCTTCCAAAGTCCTTGCAATCCTACTATCAGCCCACTTCATACGCTGCAGATACACAAGATGATCTGTTTTGATCACAAACCTCACACCATACAAAAACTACCCTTGCACTCAGACAGGAGGGCTTTCTCGCTAACCTTGTCATACACATCTTTATACACCAAGCTCGCCTTGCATCCTGAATCTATTAAAGCCAAACACTTAATTCCATTCAATTCCACCTTCACACTCAGACACTCATACTTCCTACCAGACAGCACTTTCACACTAGACAGACTTACCAACACATTACTCACACTCATGCACCTAGAGGATACTTCAGCAGGTACCCTCTTACCATTCAGTTTCCCGCTTCAGACTTTCCATTCACACCTTGCACTCTCAGTCTAATCCAACTCTTTTCACTTGAATGTCCTTCCATTGCACAATAGCTACATACATTCCTCTGGTCATGACACATCCTCGCATAATGACCAGCATTTCCACAATTACCACAAGCATACTTCACACTTCCCCTAGCAGTTGCTCCACCATTCAACCTCGGACAATCTGTCTTCAAATGGCCTATTTCTTTACACTCGAAGCACTCTTTCACACTTTCCTGGCAATCCTTTATCATATGCCCTTTCTTACCACACCCAAAACATGCACCAGATATCCACCTACATTCTGCCAACATATGACCTTTCCTTCCACACTGACGACATTCCACAATCTTTCTCCCACCATTCGGTCTCTCGTTTGCTGGGACATACCTCGGTTTCTCTCTCATATATCCATTCCCACGCTTGAAATTCATCTGCCCCCTTCCATTCGACCACCCTCCATTTGCCCATCCATTCTGCCGGCCCAGGAAGTTTGACATCACTCCAGCTGGTGCAGCCTTCAGGGCATCCCTGTAGCTGACAAACTGCTGGGGTGGATGAAAGCTCCTGGGCTTCTTACCCCCAACATTCACACTGTACCATCCATCCTCTTCTAGATCGCTTTCATCATCAAATCGTCCATCTTCTAACAGTTCCAACACATCCTCCCACATCAACCGTTCACCTGTCAGTCTCACTCTCTCCTTTCTCTTTCCACTCAGCCATTCACTCACCTTTCGCGGGATCATGTCCAAAAACTTCCTCATGAGTGGTTTACATTCATTTACATCATCACCATACCTCTTTCTTGCCATACTTTCAAGCCTATGTGCATACATGTTCACACTTTCACTTTTCCCCATTCGAGCCTTCTCAAATTCATTCACCCTTTTATACTTCACGCTCTCTTTCATTTGTTTCACCTGCCCAATCAATCTCTCCTTCACCACACCATACCTTGGTTCCCCCACACTTGTAATCACGCAGAAAAACTCCAATACTTTTCCCTCCAAACATTCCCCCAAAACATTCATCCAGTATCCCTTATTCTCCAGGTTCTTGAGCTTACAATAACGCTCAAATTCCCTGAAGAATTCTTCTACACTTTTCCCACCATGTAACCTAAATCGATCTATCTTCGGCACTTCCCTTATCAAAATACCCTTTCCCACAATCACTTCACTCTCACTCATATCAATCATACCATCACTCTCTCCTTCATCCGAGTAAAATGAGTCCACACTCTTGCCTCTTACCTTCCTATCCTTAACCTTAAAACCATGCTTACTTCCTCTCTTACTTTCCACTCTCTTCCATTCACCCCCTTTCCTACCACTCACAGTATCTTGTTTAGACTCAATCATACTGCCATCCATTCCATTCTGCGGAGTCCCTTCAGTAGGAGCAGGGGTCAGGGTTGTAGGTCCTGGGGCTGATCCAGCCCCTGTTATCATGTTATATAGGTCCTGCATCCGTCGGTCCATCTGATCCTATCGGTCTCCCATTTCCTTCTTCATCCTATCAGTCTTTTCATTCATCCTTTTTATTTTATTCTCCATTCCCTCCATCATTCCCCACAACATTTCACACTCCTCTTCTTTCCTTCTCAACTCCAGTCTCAATCGCACTACTTCTTCATTCAATGTTTCCGCTACAGCCATTGTTCCCAAGTTAGTAAAAAGATAGGAGGAGGGAAAAATCAGTCAAACTACTTGTCACGCTAATTGGGTATGGACTGCAATCCAATCCCGTCACAGTCCCGGTTTCGAAGTCTCACGTCCCTATTCAGGCGCCAAATGTAATGGGCCGAAAAATTTAGACTAACCCCAATCGATCCAACCCGCTTCCTATACTAATCCGGATGTGAGAAATCGAAGGAGAATGAAACGGATTGTATGTACAGTCCTTTACTAATAGAAAAAAGTACAATGATAATTTCAGCTTATATTTACAAAAATACATATATATATATACATATATACCAGAATACCATTCAAAATTTATATAACCAACCTTTAATTAGACTATATGTATATGTAAAAGGGATAGCCTAAGTCTAACAACAAAATATCTTTGCCACTAACGATCACACAGTAGACTCCTATATGCAGCAAAAGGCCCGGCTAGGCCGAAAGTGGTAAGCCTACCCTCTTCCCCCCTGCCCCTTTCACAAGCGGTAGCCTCGAATCAAGTCCCCCACGATTCACCTTTGTGCAGGCTAAAATTGCTCTGCAAGAATATTTGAGGCCCTTCGAGAGTAGAGCTGTTTCCCTCTTACCCCCAACTCCGGGGAGAGCCTCGGACATAAATAATGTTTGACTCCCCGGAAGAGACACAGAGTTGAGAAGTCTTGCCAAAACCCCAAAGATTTCCCCATGGTTCCAAGTCAAGCGCTAGCAACAAAGCAAAGTGACAGCTGGACTATTTTGTGTATTTGGAATTAGCCCCAGCCAGGAGGTAATTCCACTGAACGATCGCCCCAAGTGACTTTCCCGACTTCTTACATCAACTCCTCCCCGTAAGGGGTGTGGCGATTTGCCATCCTGGCTGCCGTGCTGACGGGACTCAGCACCCCATCCGACCCCAGCTTAGCCTCTTCTCCTTCCTTCAAAACACTTGTTTCCTTGCTTTTCATACATCCTCCATTCCAAATCAAGAGTACTGGGCTGGCTAGGAAGACTTCTAAGAGAACTCTTAAGGTGCTTCAGTGACAGGTGAAAGCTGAATCTAGAATCACAGCAAAGGAATTGATAGAAAAGAACCTGCAATAGGCATCTGTTAAGACTATCCAATGCCGCCTCAAGGATGACCTCGGCTATGAGCATCGAGCACCATGATGTAAACCCATTCTAACAGAGACAGAAGATGAAATGTGTGCAATTTTGTAAGAAATATCTGAAGTAGGACAGTGAGAATTGGAAGAAGATATTGTGGAGTGACGAGGCTACATTTAACGTTACTGGGAACTTGAAGCAAGGTGAGGTTACAGCCAGGTAGAAATAAATCATGGTTGTTCAGGCACAGGATCGCCCTACCTTTTGTGAGGCTAAGTACTCGGGCCTGGCATGCCCAGTGCTGCCTTGGACATCTTATGCCTCAACTTTTAAAGAGGCATCCTCTGCTCCTGGCCCCTACAGGCCTACAAACTTGGTCACTACTTCAACCATTTCAAATTATTATGCAGGATCTATCCCCCCTTCCCCTGGGCACTCACGTGGTAAAGCTGCTGGCACTATGGGTTCACACCCAGCCTCAGCTAAAACCAGGGCTCCCTCAGCCAGCATTAGGCTCACAGAAGGCAGCACTCTTAAGCTGGTCATGAGGACATTTTCACGGGTTCCCAAAGCTGTTCTTTGAAAGGAGTACAGCACCAAGAGATTTGTGGTTCCTACAACTACACCCAAAACTGGACTTGGAGATGCCCTCTGTTTCCAAAGCCACCCCAACCACTAAAGGTTTTGAGGCGGAAGCAGGAAAAGACCTACATAGCGAACCAAACCTCTTCCAATATGTCCTCAAAGGCGAAAGTGCCTTGTTCAGCCAACAGTGCTTGGAGTTCTCCCTCTGGGAAGCATATGGCCATTTCTGTGAAGGTCTTCACTTCAAAGATGACCCCCACAGGGCATATTCATAAAATGGAATTGCTGTGGACTCTGGGCCAACTGGGATGAGCTACAGAGGCTCTTCTCCTGTTTCCCTGTTTGAGCATATTGGGCCCAATGGATATTAGGCGCATACACCCTGCTGCCACCCTCCCAAGGTATAATTGCTTTGTGACCCTACCACCGCAGGATGTGGGTCTGGCAGGGGGATGTACAATTTATACCCAGCATCATGTTTCAGTTCTTCCATTTGCTATAAATACCTCCTTTCAGGTAGTGGCATTGAAGCTACACCTGGATAGGATGTATACTGTAATTTCTATGTACATTCCACTATCAGCCAACTTCGATGTGGGGGGACTTCTGCCGCCTTGTGGCATGGTTGCCAAGACCCTTTCTCCTGATCAGGTATTTGAATTGTAGATACCCCCTCTAGGGCAAACTACATGATCAATCCCAGTGGTCAGGTCCTCGACAAGCTTTAAATAGGTTTCCTAAATGTGGATGAGTTTATAAATCATTGCTTGCTGCTTCATTTTCCTGCCTCAACCTGTCCCTATGCTCTGAATGCACAACCTGATTTGTGGTGGGAAGTTGTTGATTACCTTTATGGTAGTGAGAACTTTCTCATTCAACTCTCCTTTTCTGTGCCAATGCCTGAACCCCCTTCCCCTAGTGGTGTTTGGAGTGGGAGCAGTGGTAATATTTTTGAAAATGACTGATTCTCTGTCCCTGTTGAAGAGTTTAGTTTGGTGGATGAGGCTATTGAGCTCTTCTCTGGAAACTTCATTGCTGTGAGTGTACCAACTATTACTAGAATGTCTTGTCATTTTTACATGCCATCCACTTCCTTTGCTGTTAGCTGAGTGTGAGATGGCCCTCAGATAGAAGAAATAGGCCTATATGCACTATAAGTGCCATCTTAACAATTGCACTGTCTGTAAATTTTGCAGAGCAAGGCTAGGTTATGGTATATTTTGGAGCATGCTTGCCACTCTTCCTGGAGAGCATATGTATCTACACTATAAGTGCCATCTTAACAATTGCACTGTCTGTAAATTTTGCAGAGCAAGGCTAGGTTATGGTATATTTTGGAGCATGCTTGCCACTCTTCCTGGAGAGCATATGTATCTTCACTTAATGGGAAGACCCCTCCTACAGATGTGTGGAAACCAGTCAAAAGGATTCAGGACCCCCTTCCTGTTCTCTCGAAGAATGGGACTGTGATCTGGGACCCTGCATCTATGGCGGATTCCTTCATAACTGCTTTCTACACATCTCTAGCTGAGGACAGGTTTACACTGTGAGTTTTGTTTGGCTCTTGCTTCATGTGCAGACACCACCCTTCATCCAGATGAATTCTTGTATGCCATGCTTCAACACCTAGGTGAGTAAGGCATGAGATTTGTTTCAATAGGATCTGGTTGGACAGTACCCTCCTAGACTCCTGGCGAATTCCTACTCTCATCACTTTTCACAAAGTAAATAATAAATAATAATAAATAATAAGTCTTTTGTAATGCGCTCTTCAAGGCCTGAGGCCTTCCCAGAGCGCACGTTGTGCTGAGATGAGAATGGAAATTCAAGAGGGGGCAGAAGGCAATACTGAAAAGATGCATTTTCAGGAAACGCTTAAATGTGGTAAGAGAGGGAGAAGACCTGATTTCAGCAGGAAGAGCATTCCACAACTTAGGAGGGGGAAACCTGGACAGTGGAGGCCACCTGTCTTTGCACAGTGCAGCTTCTGCAAGTTCCACTCCATTTCATTTGCTCTGCTTCAGACTGAAAAATGCTGTTTGACAGAAGTACACCTCAGTATTTTTTGATCTGGAGAATGCCTATGATACAGGATGAAAATATGTTATCATGGAGACCCTCCTCACAATTGGAGCTATGGGATCCCTCCCAATCTTTATCTATGAATTTCTGAGATTGTTGATTCTGTTTGGTTTGGGGAAATTCTCTCCATCCCAAAGGAGCGGGAAGAGGGCATCCCACAGGTAATTGTCCTCATTGTCCCCTCTTTACCCTGAGCATCAACAGTATCATCTCTGTTTTGCCTGAAGATGTTCTTACTATACTCTACATGGATGACCTTTCAATCTCCTTTGGTGCCAGATGGGCTCCATAAAATTAAAAAAAAAAAAAAAATCTCCTTTGGTGCGCCAAGATTCCAACTCTAGAGTGTTGACTCCAATGAGCATTGAACCACATCCCTCGCTCTGCTGAAGCGCATAGGTTTGGGTTTTCCTCGGCCAAAAGTAAGGCAGTACACTTCTGCCTCCATCCGCAGCTCCACCACAACCAAAACTGGGTCCATCTGGAAGTGGTGGATTCTCACTCTTTCCTTGGTCATGTTTATGACTGATGTCTCACCTGGGAGGCTCATATTCGCAGCCTTATGGCTCTTGTACCTGTGCCATGGACATCCTTTGTTCCTTTATGTTTAGCACTTGAACTGCTTATAGGGCTACTGCCTTACTTTTTTGCTGATCCTTTGTTTGTCTGCAGCTTGACTATGAATGCAAGTCTTATGCATCCACCACACTGGTCTCTTGCTGATGACTGGTGCCTTCCACATGCCCCCCCGTCCCATATTGAGAGCCTATTGGTTGATACTGGGGAGATGCCACTGCATTGTCTCCCAGGATTGGATTCTCCTAGTCTGGGTGATCTTCCCACACATTACTTGTCCCAGTATCTATCGCAACAAGCAAGATCACTACCTCTTGTCCCTTATATGCCAATTGGACTATTTTACTCTGGAGGAGGCTGGCCTCCTCTATTTTATTTGACTACCTTCAGTGTTAGTCACATGATCGTCTGCTGGGTGGTGGCCCACTTCCTCGAATGCTGGAGCATACTTCCTTCTTGCCCATGTGTAATTTCTTATATTTTGGGAGGGTTGGGTAGGGTTGTTTTTTGATCTTGTATTTCTTTGTTTGGTTTGCTTTTCATTAATTTTCAAATAGCCTAGTGTACTAGGTTGAAAATTCAATTGTGATTGGCACTGTAAAAAAACAATTTCCCTGGCAGCTATCTTCTGACATGAGGTGAGTTCACTTCCATCTTGCAACTTTGTCATGCCTCTTCCTATCATTTGACTGTTTTGAAAATTAGGCCATATGGTTTACTCATGCACTGTTTATTATTGGTGCTTTTAGGTTTCATTTAAGTTTTCGCACTTACATTGGTTACCCTTATTATCTATGGTGGTCTCCTAAGTTTTGCTCACAAGGTACAACTAAGAATAAATGTCCATCTTTCAATTGTAGAATGGCATCCTAAGGAACCAATGATCTTTATCAAAAAATTTGGGGCCAATAATTATAACAGGGACATATCCCAAACAAATGAACTCCAACTAGAATGGACAACTTTTCACTCTTTAAATTATCCTGAAACAATCCTAGTTATCAAGGTCATAAGGTGCTGAAAATCTTATGAATTCTTTATCTTTGTAGATGAGCTTAACAGGATTATGGAGCAATAGTTTATTTCATTACTGCTTCCAGTTTTTCGCTATATCAAATGTCAGGGTAGGTCCCTCCTACAGTTAGGCTGAAATTTCCCAAACTTGAAATCATCCTTGCAAGGGGCAGTCAAGTCATCAAATATGTGTTCAGTGGTATTCATTTATAATTAGATAGGCACACTCAGATAATAGTGAGTGGTAGTCAGCATCTATGATATTTGGTTTAATGTTTTATATTTGCATTTAAATTGAACTAATTATGTTTTTTCTGAATTCCACAGTGCTTACTTGAATATTTTTATATATATATTTTTCTCAAGTTACACATGATGGTTGATCAATTTAGTGATAGTGATTATGAAAATGACTATGAAACACAAACAACAAAATTAAAAAAGGCATTAAAAATTGGGTAAGTCACTTGATTTATTTATTCACAGGGCCCTAAACTTTTGAAATGCTATAGCAACCATCATACCTTGATGAAACTGCCACTTCTCATTCATTGAAATGCTAGTGTTGTTCTTAGTTTAAAATTCTGACAAAAAGTTTGCAGTATATTGGTTGCATATATATTTTTTATGTATAACTACTGTAACCAATATTATTCCTCTAGATAAGACACAATTTCTCCTCACTTGCAATGTGTCAATAATTCTGTAGATGCATTTTTCTCCTTTTTTACCTATTATTTTTGTAGGAAGAGTAGTCTCTTTCTTTTAGACACCAGAGTTTATCACTTCCTGTCCTAGCTTGTCCTCTACCATAGTTGTTTTTCTATTTGCTTACTTCTTCTTATCTCACACTAAGGATATGTTATTTTTATTCTTCAGAAGCAGTCAATCTTCCACCTTTTTCCATTTTTTTCTGCATTTTTCATTTATATATCCAAGTTGAACATATAGATAAATTCCTTGAAGTTTGATCAGAAATAACCCTTTCCCTCTACTCTCCCCATCAAGGGATGTTTGCTATTGAACCAGCATCCGTCACATTGGGTCCCACCAAGGCATGTATATTGAGCTTATTTCTTTAGGGTTAAACATGACTTCATTTTCAGAGATCTTCTTTCTGAGAAAGGAGCTTTGTTTGAAATACAGAAAGATGAGACTGAACCAACAATCTTTGCAAAATCATGCACTGAGGATAACACTCAGTCTAAGATGTGGGGTATCTGCTCTGGGGGAAATCAGCGAGATATTGATAATGAAGAAGTAGATGATTCAGCTGAAGGTGAGCCCTACATTGAATTTATGAAATAAAGATTCTAGTATTTGGCTACTGCTTAATATCGATATAACACAGGTAAGGAGTAAAATCATTGTGATTTTGAGATAGATATGGGTAGTAGTAAGTTGCACAATCCCTCCTTGCATCATGTTGGAGATCCCCAACCAGATAATACATATAAAGATCAGAATGATAATTATTGGTACGCATGAAGGCACCAGGAGACAGTGCTCATTGTGGGGAGAGGTGTCAAGTAGTATTGTATTGACAATAACCAGGGATCTTAGAACCCTTCATGGTTCTCAGGTGGTAACTTTACTGTTCACATTATCAAGTAAATTAGAAAAAACAGAACAAATATTGCTAAAGTAATATAGAAATTAAACAGAAAAGTTTATTATGGATATTCATTAATATTGTAATAATAATATAATTTTCAAACATCACAATGCCTGTATCTAACAATTTGGTTGTCAATGGAATACTTTTATCTGCAGATCCTTTAGAAAAATAATTATGTATATCAGCTTATTTTTTTACATTATTTTTTTCTTAAGAAAGATATTCCACACCCTATACACAATGATAAATATATTAAATTTCTTCATGGTATTATGCAAGTGTACTTCTGCAGCAGCCCAGGATATTTTTTCTTTTTCTACTTCATCTCTCTCTCAACCAGATTCTTCATCACATTTTGTTTCTCTATTGCAACTTGTTATGCTTGCAATGGTCTTTATCTGTTATTGTCATTGTTACTTCCACCCCATCTGTAATGCATTAAGCATTAATTTGCTGTAGACTATATTTTCCACAGATTTAAGGCAGATTTAATTTTCTTTACATTAAATCCTCAATTTTTTGCCATCACTTGCCAGATCAGTGACCATCACATTAAGACCATAATTTTTGCTAGGCACATAAGTCATGTTAGATATCTGGCCAAGGAGGCCCTATGTTGCTGCCAAAGAAAAGGCCACTTTGTAAATGTATGCCCATCAAATTTAAGGCAGGCTAAACCTCTAGTTAACCCTGGCAAACGAGTTTTGACTCAAAAATGTACCTTGGCTTCAGTCCCCTCTCCACTTGTGGAATCATCTATGAAGGTTGTCATTGCTGGGCTAACATAGGGAGCTCGGAGAACTTTGCCTTAAGCAGAATTGTACCCATATTCTTAGGCTCCCCATCAGCAGATTTTATGGAGCAATTACTATGGCATCCAATAAACTGGCAATCCACATTACAGTGTTTTGCTATCTCAATGTTAAAACCCAAAGAAAGTTCACTTATTGGTACTAGAAGACTGTGGCTCTGATATTCTCAGAATTCCATTCCTCTGTCAGCATTCATTGCTCAGGTCTGAATTTGGTGGCCCTCATTCTAACTTGGAAGTTTGTTCTTTTGCACCAATGTCAATAGATCCCCTGTGTATCTTCTTGCAGCTATCCCCCAATTTTCATGCCATTGCTACCAAGTCCCAGCAGCTTGGGCACTCCACTCATGAGTTCATCCAATCGGAGATTGCTCATATCCCCAAAGAAGGGATAATCAAGCCATCATATTCGCCCTGGAGTGCACTTTGTGAATAACCTTGATGCCCACCCACTGCTGAACCTTGACAATCTTGTCAACAAGTATTCAGACTTCAAGTTCTTTAGCAGGATTGACTTGCATAGTGCGTACCAGTGCATCCCCTACACTGCTTCTGAGTTTGATGAACGATTTTTCCAGTTCAAGCGCCTAAGCTTCAGACTCGCAAATGGGGTGGCTTGTTTCCAAAGAATCATGAATGACTTCATCTGCTCCAACTGGCTCAAGGCCACCTTTGCCTACTTGGATGATGTCACAATTTGCAGGTGTACCTTAGAATAGCAAGACTCTAATCTAGTCCATTTCCTTGAAACCTTGTTAATCTACAACTGCTTGGCCTCTTTGCATACTACAACCAATGGGTCCCGCGATTCTCCCAAAGAATACAACCCTTAGTCAAGGCCTCATTCCCCATGTTATATAAGGCTAAAGCTGCCATTGAGGTTGTAAAGACTGCCATTATCTCAGCAGTCAGAGTGAAGGTCTACAAAAAGGAACCATTCACTGTTGAAAAGGATGCCTCTGAGTTAGCAATCAGAGCTACTCTCAACCAGAACAGACAGCCTATTGCATTCTTTTCGAACCCTGAGTTTTTCTGAAAGAAGGCACTGTGCAGAAGAGATAAAAAAGCTATACTATACAATCATTGAATCAGCTGAACGATTCCACCACTTCTTTCTCAGACACGAATTTACCCTAATTACAGATCAGCATTCAAATTCAAGAATGAGAAAATTTTTCCGATGTATGGCCAGAACTTTACCACTGTCATTCTTGCTTTTGCAATTAATCTTGCTGAGTTATATTGTTCTATCTGCCATTCAGGAGTTGCACGACTGAAGCATTTTGTGTGGACAAGAAATTTGCCCTGCTCTCTAGAAGAAGTTAGGATCATTGTATCTGTCTGTGACACCTGCTGTAGAATGAAGCCTCGGTTCCTTCATCCAGAGAGGCAAGAGCATGTTCAAGCTCTCGGCCCATTCAATTGGTTGGCCATCAATTTCAAGGGAACCCTTCCTTCATCTTCTTGGAACAAGTACCTTCTGATCATCGATGACAAGTATTTACATTTTCCCCTTTGCTTACCCCTTAACAGATATGTCATTATCTACTGTGATCTCATGTTTGGCCTACTTGTTCTCCATATTTGGCATGCCATCATACGAGGGGCGGTCAATAAGTTTTGTGAATCGGTTGGGCAAAACAGAGGAAGGGGGATGGCTGTTTGTGGGGGTGTTAGGACAAGTTATTACAATTCAGGATCTGCAGCCAAACACTCATGCCTTGTCTATTTAAGACTGCGTCGTCCCCCAGACTGTTCGCCACATTCTTGTTGAATGTCCCAGTCTGGGTGATCTTCGCGCACGTTACCTGTCCCGGGATGGGCGGGGTCACTACCGCCTGTCCCTTGTACTCGGGACGGGTTTGTGCACTTTGACTTGTGGACTTGTTGACTTTTGGGGGGAGGCTGGGCTTCTTCCCTTTATTTAGGTAGTTTTTATTTTATTTTTGTTTTTTGTTTCTCTGTAGGTTGCACGCTCCTGCGCCGGGGTGAGGGGGACCTCCCCCCGATGTCGGAGATTGCTTCCTAATTGTTAAGTTTTTTTCAATTTTGTGATTGTGTCACAAATTTTTCAACAATAGAGAAGGTTGAGCACCGTGCAGTGATCAAATTTTTGACCAAGGAAGGCAAGAATGCAAAAGAGATCCATGAACACATGGTTGCAGTGTACGCCGACACCGCCCCTTCCTATGCCCCTATTACTTGCTGGAATAGGGAGTTCCGCCATGGTTGTGAGTCCCTTGAAGATGACCCCCGTCCAGGACACCCATCAGACGTGACCAATGAGGTGAATGTGGTGGGGTAGAGAGAATGATCCTCGAAAATCAACGGGTGAAGGTCGAAGAAATCGAGCGAGAACTTGGAATATCAAATGGAAGTGTTATCAACATCATCCACGACAATTTGGCCGTGACCAAGGTTTCTGCCTGTTGTGTCCCTAGAAACCTGATGCCCCATGATCGACTTCATTGTCAAAGTCCACAAGGCCAGAGTTGCACAAGCTGCCCTGCGCGAGTGCGGATTCAAGGAGCTCAACCATCTCCCATACAGTCCAGATCTGGCCCCCAGCGACTACTTTTTATTCCACCAGCTCAAGGCTACACTGTGTGGACGCTGGTTTGGGGATGATGAAGATGTCCAGCTCGCCGTCCATGAGTGGATTGAACAGTTGTCGGGAATTCAAAGCCTCAGGGACAAGTGGCGCAAGTGGATTGAAGTCGAGGGTAGTTATATTGAAAAATAATAAGAAACTTTTCCTCATATCTTGTTTCCTGATATCCGAATTGCAAAACCTATTGACTCCCCCTCGTATATCCACTCTGATCGAGGGATGTCCTTTATATCCTCAGAATACAGATCCTTCCTTTCTTGAAAAGAGAGTAGCAATGAGTCGCACTACCCCTTACAACCTAGCTGGAGATTAACAATGCGAGCGCTATTTGGAAAACAGTGACTCTTGCATTGGATTCAAGACTAAGGTGGTGCACTTCTGCCGCCATCCACGGCTTCACCCCGACCCAGATTTGTTTCTTAATGGGGTGCGCCTGGATGTGGTTGAGTCGCACCGTTTCCTTGGTCTTGTATTCGACCGACGCCTCACCTGGGAGGCTCATATTCGCAGCCTTAGGGTCTCTTGTACCCGCGCCATGGACATTCTCCGTTCCGTGACGTTCAGCGCTTGGGGCGCTGATAGGGCTACCGCCTTACTTTTTTATCGATCCTTTGTTCGCTCGAAGCTCGACTACGGATGCGAGTTTTATGCATCCGCAGCCGAGCGTTTATTGCGGAAGGTGGATTCAATCCACCACACCGGCCTTCGCCTTGCGACCGGTGCCTTCCGCACTTCCCCCATTGAGAGCCTGTTGGTCGATGCTGGGGAGATGCCACTCGCTCTGCGCCGCGTGCAGTGCATCACTCGCCTGTACGCACGAGCCCGGCGCCTCCCTCAGTCGCCAACAGCTCTCACTGCATCCGCAGCTGATCTCGATGGTGCCTATGCCGCCGAGAGACGCCAGTCATACCCTAAGCCCTTTGGGTTTAGGGCCAGGAAACTCCTTCGAGAGGTAGATATAGCTCTCGGGCCGGTGGCGCCCCTGGTTCTGCCCAGGACGCCACCCTGGAGGGTACCACATTTGGCTATTTGTCGCCACGCCTCTGCTCCCAAAGCTTGTACTGCGCCGGGAGTATTGCGTTCGACCTTTTTGGAGCACACATCGTGTCACGCTGGTACCGTGCCAGTGTATACGGATGGCTCCAAGTCCCAAGAGGGGGTCGGCTTCCACGCCGTATCCCCTCTGTTGGAAGTCAGCGGGGCTCTACCAGGCGCTGCGTCTGTCTTCACGGCCGAGCTGGTGGCAATACACCACTCGGTACGGGAGATTACGCGACGTGCCCGGTTCGGAGACCGGATTGTGATCTATAGCGACTCACAAAGCGCCCTGAGTGCTCTCGGGGCATTGGAATCTCCGCATCCCCTGGTTCGCGATATCCGTGACGCCACGGTTTTGGCGAGCCGGGCAGATGTCGAGATTATCTTCTGCTGGGTTCCTGGACATGTAGGAATTGCGGGGAATGAGCGCGCCGATGAGGGCGCCAAAGAGTCCGCGAGGACTCTGCGACCGGACCAGCGTTTCGCTCTTCCTCACACTGACTACATGGCAGAAATACGGGCAGCTCTTCGGACTGCTTGGCAAAGAAGATGGGAGACGGTCGAAGGGAACTTAAAGTTGCGTGCCATTGCGCTGCGACTGTTCCCATGGACCTATCCCCCAATGCCGCGGCGGCTTCAGGTTGCTTTCTGTCGTTTCCGAATCGGACACACTCGTTTAACGCATCGCTATCTGATGGAGCGCTCGCCTGCGCCCTATTGCAACGACTGCGTCGTCCCCCAGACTGTTCGGCACATTCTTGTCGAATGTCCCAGTCTGGGTGATCTTCGTGCATGACACCTGTCCCGGTTCCGGGATGGGCGGGGTCGCTACCGCCTGTCCCTTGTGCTCGGGACGAGTGCGTGTACTTTGACTGGTTGACTTATTGACTTTTTGGGGGAGGCCGGCCTTCTCCCTTTTATTTAACCCGATTTAATTGTTGTTGTTGTTTTTGTAATTGTTTTGTTATTGCTTTGTTATTGTTATTGTTATTTCTTTTTATTATTTTCTGTTTAATTTTTTAAAGTAGCCTAAAACTAGGCTGTTTGTTTACGGCAACTTATGCCTTAGTCGGCAGTCGCCAGATAGTCCCTTAATTAAAAAAAAAAAAAAATGCATTGGATTCAAGCAAACTCCCCATTTCAGCCTGGGAGTTGGTGTTAGCTGAAGCTTTGCAATTTATTCGCTTTTATTTACACTTTGACCAATGCCACTCCTCACAAAAGACTATTTTCCTATCCATGGAGAACTTTGTTGGGAAGGAATATGCCTTGGCAAGGACCAATCTTTGGTACAGGAGGTTCCTGGCTGCTGTGCTGACGGGACTCAGCGCCCCATCCTGCCTCAGCTTAGCCTCCTCTACTTCTTTCTGACAGCCTGTGTTTTCACCCTACTTCCTCACTTTCCCTACAACCTCTCCCACAATTTTCTCTGGTCAGTTTCTAATTTTATAGGGTAGACGCTGACCAGCTTCCTATCACCCAACTATCCTAGATTAGGGCTGAGGGGGGAGGGGACAATGCCCCCTCACCCAGGGTTGGCAAATCAAAAAATCAAGCCCTAAAACCCCCAGGTTTTATTACCGTTTTTTTTTGCCTTTTCAAATGAAATTTGAAAAAACCCGGGTTTGTTTTTTCTTCAAAATTTCACTTTTTTTATCAAATGAATGCTACTTATCATTATTTTATTCAAAATTCATATTTATGTTTATAATTTCAATAAATATATATCAATTTAAGGTTATTTCTCTGATAATGACTCATAATTCATCTCTCCTTCTACAAGTTATGGCTATCATGAGTCCCACAATTCTCGATCAGTGATCCTTTCTTACTATAATATAATTATTAAACTAATTAATTATTAATATTATTTAAAAATAGAGATAGCTATTCTTTTTCTATGTTATTCTAATGCTTGTAGATACTGACCTTCTTCACAGCCAACTATCCCTGATCGGTGCTGAGGGGGTAGAGGGACAATGTTCCCTAACCCCTGAGCTCCGATTTGGGATGGTGTTTTTTTTAACAACCTGCTTCATTCCCACCCATACCTTCCTCACATCCCTTTTCCTTCTCACTTCACTATCTCTTTTTTTACGACATGCCTAAGGTGAAGCTGCCATGCCGAAGGGCTGCCAGGTCACCAGGCGGGAAGGGTGGCCTTAAATGGCAGCACCTGGCTCTGACAGCCCCATATGCACCCCTCGCAGAGTGGACCACTGCGAGAGGTGATTAGTGTTTGCTTCCCGCATTGATGAAAATCCAACAAAAAAACATTTTCCACCTCACAATCAACGGAGCCGCCTTCGGGTAGCTCCACAGAAAAAAAAAATGGAGATTCCCCCCTGTGCTCTCATAGGGGACCCTCCGAATCTCTTTAATTGGAGAGGAGGCTTACTCCTCTCCACCTACAGGTGTAGGTGACTCCCCCTTACCCCCTTGTCTGGAGGTGCCTTTGGGCACCTCCCTCTTTCCAGTGGCAGTCCCCCCTTTTCTTTCCAAGGGGACTGCCAAGAAAGCCAGCCGGCAGCCCATAGCCGACCGCTCCCCATTGAAGTGGTGTAATAACTCTATTCTTTAGGGCAATATTTTGGGAGAGCAACTGTTCAGAGTCACTATGATACCTTCAATCAATTCACCCAGTAAGGTTGATAATTTTTTATCAACAATTGCCCAGTCTTTGTGCGCTCTTTTTTACTTTTAAATTTACATTATGAGAATTAAAACTTATTGCATATGGTAAATATAATGAATCAACTATCTACAAAGTAAATACTGGCCAGTGTACAAGTGGAATTTAAACCGATATACTTTCTTAGCCCAAGTATTCTAAGCGCAACAGAACAATTTTTCCTTCTTTAAATAAATGGCACTCACCAACAGGATAAATGTTACAAATAATGCCAGAACCCCATTGTCACAATATGATACGCTATACAATAGCTCTTAAATATGAGAATGATCAACCCGATGTGTTACAAGTTAACGCCAGAACCCGATACTCATCAACAGGATAAGTTATACAGTAGCTCCTAAACACGGTACTTATCAATGAGATATGTTTACATTGAAATAGCTATCAGCTGTGAACCTAAATGATGCGTTCGCTTGTTTAAGGAGCTGCAGTGACCAGGTTGACTTGTTGATCACAGTTGGTGCACTGGTATGGTTGAAGAGCCCAGCTACAATTGCTCCTACAAAAATAGGACAGTCAATCAGCTAATTAGTTGATCTCAAATTTACCAATTACATGATACAAGCAAAATGATCATAATTGGCCAAATTTGGGGCCCTCTACCAAGATCTAATTATTGAGTGATTGGTACTCACCAGTTATGAGACTGGAGCAAATTGACTAGATGTACTACTAGCGAAAAGGTTTGTCACCACAAAACTCACCTTCAGAGAGGAGATTAGATCTAATTTAGCAGTTCAGTGGTTGTATTATATTTAGTATTAAACAATATATTAATGAGCTTTGCTTAATCTAATCATTTAATATATATCTATTAATTTAATAAAAATTTAAGTATTATCTGAAAAAAAAATTGTATTAAGTAAGCATAAGGATTTGGACAAAGTCTTTTTGAAAATTAACTATTGGGAATTGGGCATGCAGAGGCAGACCACTACATACCTTCCTCTCAAGTGTCGACTAGCAGGAGCACTTAAGAGCCAACTGCACATTATTCAGTACAAGAATCGATGTTTTTGATCTCCGTATGGTACCCAATATATATTTTACAGGTTACACTGGACCCTTAGAGCGAGTATGTGGCCCATAATATTTCTTACCCACTTTTAAGTGAGGTTTAACAGGAAAAGCAATAACCTTCTTGCAGGCAGCTAGTAATCTCATACGCTTACTGTTAAGCAACTGTATTTCAGGGGAGCTCTCTTTAAAGCCAACAAAAGATGATTCAATATCAGAAATGCCAGGACCAATATTTGTATGAATAGGAGTACTCAATGTAACAGGAGCACTCAAGGGAACACTTGACAGAGCAGGAACATTTGAAGAAATGCGCGTTGTGGCCGGAGTAGAGGCAACAACTGTAGTTTCAGATAAAGATGGTAGCAATCTTGAATCAGGTATACTACCAACATCAGGGAACTTTTGTGACAATGCAGTAGGAGTCATACCTGGAGAAGCAGTTACATTACCAGTAACAGAAAGGGAATCTAAAAATTCCTCATAATTTTGTTTAACAGTTAAAAGTTCCTCAACAGCAGAATTGTGCTAAGCCATATCAGCTTCTTGTTTAATCAGTTGGTTATAGACTTCATCTAGGAAAGCTTCCATTTTCTGAATAGAGACAGAAAGCTGGTCAGGAAAGATAGGGGATACATCTGCCAATTGCTCTATCACCGTATCAAGAGGCTTAGCAAGGAAAGGAGAGGAACAGGGTCTGGCAGAGGACCTTCCATCTGCTCTCACATCAGCCTCACCTGGGAGGCTCATATTCGCAGCCTTAGGGTCTCTTGTACTCGTGCCATGGATATTCTCCGTTCCGTGACATTCAGCGCTTGGGGTGCTGATAGGGCTACTGCCTTACTATTTTACCGATCCTTTGTTCATTCGAAGCTCGACTACGGATGCGAGTTTTATGCATCCGCAGCCGAGCGTTAATTGCGGAAGGTGGATTTGATCCACCACACCAGCCTTCGCCTTGTGACCGGTGCCTTCCGCACTTCCCCCTTTGACAGCCTGTTGGTCGATGCTGGGAAGATGCCACTCGCTCTGTGCCGCGTGCAGTGCATCACTCGCCTGTAAGCGCGAGTACGGCGCCTCCCTCAGTCGCCAACAGCTCTCACTGCATCCGCAGCTGATCTCGTCGGTGCCTATGCCGCCGAGAGACGCCAGTCATACCCTAAGCCCATTGGGTTTTTGTTTGAAGTCAGCGGGGCTCTACCAGGCGCTGCGTCTGTCTTCACGGCCGAACTGGTGGTAATACACTACGTGCCTGGTTCGAAGACCGGATTGTGATCTATAGCGACTCACAAAGTGCCCTGAGTGCTCTCGGGGCATTGGAATCTCCGCATCTCCTGGTTGGCGATATCCGTGATGCCACGGTTTTGGCTAGCCGGGCGGATGTCGAGATTATCTTCTGCTGGGTTCCTGGACATGTAGGAATTGCGGGGAAGGAGCGCGCCGATGAGGGCGCCAAAGAGTCCGCGAGGACTCTGCGACCGGACCAGCGTTTCGCTCTTCCTCACACCGACTACATGGCAGGAATATGGGCAGCTCTTCGGACTGCTTGGCAAAGAAGATGGGAGTCGGTCGAAGGGAACTTAAAGTTGCGTGCCATTGCGCCGCGACTGTTCCCATGGACCTATCCCCCAATGCTGCGACGGCTTCAGGTCGCTTTCTGTCGTCTCCGAATCGGGCACACTCGTGTGACGCATCGCTATCTGATGGAGCGCTTACCAGCGCCCTATTTACGACTGCGTCGTCCCCCAGACTGTTCACCACATTCTTGTTGAATGTCCCAGTCTGGGTGATCTTCGCGCACGATACCTGTCCCCGTACCGGGATGGGCGGGGTCGCTACCGCCTCTCCCTTGTACTCGGGACGAGTTTGTGCACATTGACTTGTGGACTTGTTGACTTTTGGGGGGAGGCTGGGCTTCTCCCCTTTATTTAAGAATGTTGTATTTTTTTTTGTTAGTGTTTTCTTTGTAGGTTGCACGCTCCGGCACCGGGGTGAGGCGGACCTCCCCCCTCTGCCGGAGATTGCTTCCTAATTGTTAAGTTTTCCAATTTTTATCATTGTTATGTTTTCATATTTTTATTTTAAAGTAGCCTAGTTCTAGGCTGTCGTGTTTCCGGTGACTTATGCCCAAGTGGGCAGTTGCCAGATCGGCTCTATAAAAAAAAATGAATGCTCTCACATCACACAAGGTATTGCTGTCAGAGGAATCCAATTCCTCTTGAGATACAGATCCTTTTTCAGTAACAGGAAAACCCAAGGAAAGACTGGGGAAACTGGAGAAGCTAGTTTCACTAGAGGAATGTTGCTGACAACATATCCTTGAAGAATAGCCTTCTTCAAAACTTTATCACTAGGTTGTAATGATGAAAAGTTTGGATGTCCCTCCCTCCAAAACTTAGTAACATCAGAAGACAAGGTAGGGACTTGTGAAATGTCATGAGAATGAGTCAATATATACTTAGAAGAGGACATAGCAAGTTGCGAGTGCCAAGAGTGGTTAAATGTGAGAATCACTTAGGGTAGCTGCTTATCCCATGAGGCACCCTGTTTTCTGGCAAGACAATGAAGCAGATCACTTAGTGTGCAATTAGTTCGCTCAACAGCTCCGTTCGAGGCAGGTTTATATGGAGTCAAGTAAACATGTATGATACCAAACCGGTTCAGCATTTCCTCAAAGTTTGCTGAGGTGAATTCAGGCCCATTGTCAGTTAACAGCCTCATAGGCTTACTGGCGGGAAGAAGAAAATTTTCAAAAGCCTGCTGAACTGGAGATGCAGTCTTGTTGTGTAATGGAATACAAGAAAGACACTTTGAACAGTGGTCAACCACAACAAGACAGCCATTATGACCTTCGCTGGTTCGTGGTAGTTGCACAAGATCTGCAGCAACTAATTGAAAAGGAAAGGCTGCTTGAATTCTGATTATGGGAAGAGCAGGGTTAACAGCATAATTCTTATAATACTGACACGTTGGACACAAAGAACAAATTTCAGAGATGACACGTCCCAAGGCTGGATTCCATACAAGATTCCTCACAGTGTCATAGTTTATTTTGCCCGGAGTGGTTGTACTGATTATGTAGATGTAGAGTTAACTCGACCAAGAGAGGGAATGAACTTAGGGGCAAAGTCTGGGAATCTGAAGTATGCACAAGACTTCATCCTGAATGTGGATATTTGCCGCATGAATCTTGAAAGGAATTAAATCGGCAGCTATAACATGGTGCAACTTATTCAAGGTCTTCTCACTTTGTTGAGAAAGTTTCAGTTGCTCCATGCTCAAAAGATTACAAACTAGATCATGAGCCATGCACATCTCAATAAAGACATCAGAAGAATTATGAGGAAACATAGGGGTCAGACACACACCATCTGTAGTCGGAAACTGGAGACATTTAGTACTATAATCCAGATTTGCTGACAGCTGTTTTATGGTATCAGCTCCCAGTAACAGGCATCAAGGCAATTCTTGATTGGGTATAACAACACAAGAGACAGTAACAGGGTCATTATTTGGTGGAAATCTAAGCTCAATATCAACAGACCCTTCAGTGAGCAGAATTTTACCAAATGAGTGTATTCTCATAAGGCAGGGATGAACAGCAGATGACAAATTTTGCTGTTCAAGAGTATCCTTAGATATAAGGCTGAGCTGAGCACCTGTTTCAAATACAGCACACAAGTTAACACCGCTCACTAATACAGGAACTCTACAATAATGACCAGACGAGTGAGCAGTGCTGCAAACCATATTAGAAAGCAATACTAAAGACACAGTAGGATCATCTATATCATTATCAGAGTCTTTTTCAATAGCGGGAGGGTCTATATCACTGTCAGGTTTGCTTATATCAGGAAGGTAGTGTTCTTTCTCATGCATGGGGTTGTAGTGGGTTCCTCCCAAACAATGGAGGTGTACTCTGCAACTACATTTAACATCAGACAATGCCGGAGTAGGGTCATAATTAATAGAGTTGTATGCAGAATAATGAACTACCACCTGCAACTTGTAAACATTAGCAAAGACAACGAGAAACAACTCTGATGGAGCTTGACCAGGAATCTTCATGAGTTTCAATGCAGCAGTACAGGACCTTCCGAGCTGAACAGGATCCTTCTGTGGGTGTGCAAGAATTTCTGTCACTAGTTGTTCACACAGATTGCGACAACCAGGGACCCTCAAAGAGTGATTGTGCAAGCTTCGGTGATCTCTTAAAACTTCAAGAAAGCTCATAATCATTGAGTCTCCTCCACCAGGAACAGTGCAAGCCACACTCAAACCATCAGGAAGGCTGCTGGAAACATTAGGCAATAGTGGCACTGAAAAGCTATGTGCTCAAGAAAGAGTATCAGCTATAAGGTTATCCTTTCCTGGTTTATAACACACTTCAAAATCAAACTCAGAGAGCTCATTCATAGTTCACATGATGCCGGCATTCAGTTTACTCATGTTGTACATATAGACAAGAGGACGATGATCTGTGTGTAAAATGAAAGGAATTCCAAACAAAAATCCACGGAAAGTTCCCATAGCCCATCGAATAGCTGCAAGTTCACACTCTATGACACTGTAGTTGCGTTGAGCTGGGCTGAACGACATGGAGGCATATGCAATTTCATGCTGTTCACTAGATTATGACTGAGACAACACAGCTCCAGCACCAAAACCCAAAGCATCAGTAGAAAGCTCCAACTTTGCAGCATCTGGATTATAATCAGGGTATGCCAACTCCAAATCAGAACAAATAGCCTCCTTAAGTTCATCAAAAGATTTCTTCATGTCCTCAGCCCACTTCAGCTTAGTCTTAGCTTTCAAACTGGTCAGTCTGGTAAGAAGCTTGGAGATGGTGGCACAGTCAGGGATAAATTTCCTATGGAAATTTACAAAACCCAGAAATGACCTCAAGTCACCCACAGTCTCAGGTATCTGGTACTCTCTAATACCCTTCTTATGCTAATCACACTTCCTTAGTCCAGTAGAGCTGACCATGTGGCCAAGAAATTTCACCTCCTTCTTGAACCAGCAGCATTTGCTGAGGCTCATTTTTATATGGTGGTTGGTCAAGGTAGCCAGAACTTTTGAGATGAGAGAGACATGCTCATCAAAGGACTGGCTCATAATCAATATATCTTCTATGAAGACAACCACCTGCTTCCTGTCAAACTCTCTGGGAACTGTCTGCATCTCCCTCCCGTTCCACATTAGCTATCTTTTTGCAGGAGATCATGCTGGGCGCATGCCCCCTGCCCACCCTCCCAGGGTATAAGGGTTTTGCGACCCCGCCACCATGGGATGGGCGATTTGCATGATCTCTCCGTTTTTCTCTTCACTTTAGATACCTCCTTTCAGGCAGTAGCTGTGCAGCTGCACCTAGATAGGAGGTATACTGTTATTTCCACGTACATTCCACTGTCAGCCGACTTCGATGCAGGGGACTTCCGCCAGGTCGTGGCACAGTTGCCGAGGCCCTTTCTCTTGCTCAGAGATGTAAATGGTAGACACCCCTTCTGAGGAGACTACTCTATTAATCCCCCGGGGTCAACTCCTTGCCGACCTGATTGACGAGTGTGAGATAGGTGTCTTAAATGTGGATGAGTTTATGCATCACTGCCCGAGAACTGCTTCATTTTCCTGCCCCGATCTATCTTTGTGCTCTTCGGATGCACAGCCTGATTTTGATTGGGAGTTGGTCGATGACCTCCATGGTAGTGATCACTTTCCTATTCAAATATAATTTTATAGTCCGCTGCCGCTTGAGAGCCCGCCTTGGTGGTGCTTGGCGCAGTGGTCTGCATTTCAGGAAATGACTGAATTCTCTATCTCAGTCGAGGAGCCCCGTAAGGGGCGCGCTGATTTGCCTTCCTGGTGCCGTGCTTACAGGACTCAGCGCCGCATCCATCCTAGCTTGGCATTCTTTTTCTTCCGCTAACCCCTATCTCGTCTTCTGTACCAATTCTCTATCCCGTAAACGGCGCAGAGATTTGCCTTCCTGGCTGCCGTCCTGATGGGACTCAGCGCCCCGTCCGGCCACAGCTTAGCCTCCTCATCTTTTTTTACTTTTGCCTCTGTACAGGTCGACGTATGCGCCCACTGGGAAGCATCCTCTGCAGGACCGTGCCTTAGAGGAGGTTTGGTTGCCCGGGTCGTCATTTTGTTTCTGGGAGGTCTTAGCTCTGCAGTCCAGAGAATCTCTGTTATGCGGCTCTTCTGTTTTTAAAACAACAGTGCGAGTCGGGGGGCGGGTTACCCCGTCTGGGCTGTATGGGTGCTCTTTGGACTCGCGATGATGATTTGGTGCATGCCTTCGGCTCCAGAGGCAGCCCAAAATAAAATATATACTTATATGGGTAAATTTAACAAACATAACTCCCAGGGTCTCTGGTCATCGTGCCTTGGACCCTGACAGTAGACACTTTGATTCTTTTAGGTCAGAAGTCGACCCTGAGTTGGATTATGACCAATTTTTAGACTTGAAAGAGAATGATAGTCCTCTTAGTAAGGCTGACATCTTCGACGTCTGTGGCGAACCTGCCCAAATGTGGCCACATAATGATGGCGCATTGATAGTCAAGGCAAAATCAAGTGAGCAGCATCAGCGGATTAAGACCCTACAGTCTTTAGCTTCTGTAGATATGTCCTCTGCTTCGCACCCGTCATTTAACACCAGTAAAGGTGTTATCCGATCGGGAGAGTTAATAGATCACGATGTTGACAGGCTGGTATCAAAACTTATCAATCAGAAGGTTGTAAGTGCCCACCACATTTACAGATTTGTGAATGGCACTAGGTTACCTGACGCCACCATAATCCTGACCTTCAACAGATTGGAACTGCCCAAGTACATTAAGGCTGGCTATCTTAACATCCCAGTCAAGCCTTACATTTAAAACCCACGACGATGCTTCCATTGCCAACGCTTTGGCCATGTAAGCAAGTTTTGTAAACAGGAAAGGTTGTGTGTGAATTGTGGATTTATTTATCCTCAGACGCCCTGTTCTCAACAGCCATGCTGCCCTAACTGTGGTGGAGACACTGCAACATCAGAGCAATGCACTTTCTTTCTCTATGAGAGAGAAAAAATTGCCATTAGAAACAAGAACAGGGACAGTTTTAAAGAGGCCAGAAGAAGAGTAAAGGAGGTAGAGGTCCAACCTGGTGTGAGCTTTTCTGATGCTCTGCGTTCTACCAGGCCAAAGAAAGGGAGAAGCCAGAGACCTCCTACTGGTTCTCCTGTGCCTGACCAGGTAAAAGGTCCTCCCCATTCTAAACGTACATCTCGTGATGAACACATTTGGTCAGCACCTAACAGTGCTTCTTAGGTTACCAACAAGAAGAGGAACCTTCCATCCTCTCCTGGTTCCCCAAGGATAATTAGGCACCTTGCTACCGCTCAAGAACATGTGGATGTTGATCATTTTGGTCCTCAGGTGGTATCCATTCCACCTCTGGACATTCACCCTGCCCCTAAAGGACCAAGCTCTTCTTCAGCTCCAAAGCCAGTTATCACTCCAACCCCCCTTGTTGATACTGCTTTGGAATTCCTTCGACCCCTGAATGAGAAGGAACCAACCTTTGCTCCTTCCCAGGAGCCAGCTGTTGTGGAGGTTACGCCCTCATCTGAGGACTCTCAAAAACTGACTCCACATCCTTCTCTATCAGCATCGAATTCACAACTTTGCTGATGTCCTCACCACCACCACCACCACCATCACCTCTACCATCCCAACCAATACTACCAGCTGTGTCAACATCGTCTGTTCCCTCGACACCTGAACTGACCCCTGGAGTTGCTTCCATTTCTGCTTCTACAGTGAAGACAGTTCTCTCTTACAGCCACTTATCAAAAACTGATGCGCCACCTCTTAAAGAAAAACCGAAGGCAAAACTCAAGTTTCCAATGCCTCCTTTGTCTTACTCCAAGCCTAAGGCTAGTATGACACAAACTACTTCTCCTGGTAGTTCAAATCCAAAATCTCCTACCCCTAAGGGTAGGAAGAAATCTACCATTATGCTTAAAGGGTAACTGTTTCCAATTATTCATTGGAACCTCCAAAGTCTCTTCCCTAAATGGGAAGAGTTCAAGCTCCTACTTAATGATTACAATCTCGATTGTATTGCTTTACAGGAGACTTGCTTGGGTACTCGCAGAGTACCCAACATTTTGGTTTTCTGTGATATTATAAGAACCCCAGAGAACCAATTAATGGTTCTGCTGTTTTTTTATCAACAGGGTTCCCCATAACCAGCTCTCTCTTAACACAGACCTGCAGGCGGTTGCTGTCCGCCTGTTTTCCAATCACCATTATTCGGTCTGTTCACTGTATCTTCCTCTTGGCAAGGAAAGAGATGCTGCTGTTTTAGCTACAAAGTTAGCTAATTTAAGTTCTCAACTCCCTCCTCCCTTTTTATTGATTGGTGACTTTAATGCTCGACACCCCCTTTGGGGGGGATCATGATGACAACCCTAGAGGAAATATGATTGAGAGATTTTGGGGCACTAATGATGTCTGCTTTCTTAATGATGGCAGCTACACATCATTTCACATCCAGATGAACGGCTTTACATGTGTGGACTTGTCTCTCTGTTCACCAAGCTGTAGAGCTGATTTTTACTGGGCAGTGATCACTTCCCCATTGTAATAACACCATGTACAGGTAGTCCTCCTCTACCACCTAGCAAAAGATGGAATACAAAAAAAGCAAACTGGCCTAAGTTCAGGCACCTCTCGAGCCATGATGGGTCCTTCTCTCATGAAGATATTGAAGTGGCTATTAATGATCTTCTAGCCCATGTCAATCATGCAGCTAATTCCTCCATCCTGCTCCGGCTCAACTGCTCATCAACCACAATTGCCCTGGTGGTCTGCTGAATGCTCAAGAGTTGTTACTGAATGTAAACAGGCTTGCCGACATTACCATCAGTGACCCATGATGGTAAAGAAACTTGCTCGTAACCAAGCAAGGGCAGCACGGCGATGCACCCTTTGACGAGCTTGAGTACCCAACATTTTTGGTTTTGTGGGATATTATAAGAACTCCGGAGAACAAATTCATGGTTCTGCTGTTTTTTTAACAACAGGGTTCCCCACAACCAGCTCTCTCTTAACACAGACCTGCAGGCGGTTGCTGTCCGCTTGTTTTCCAGTCATCATTATTCGGTCTGTTCACTGTATCTTGCTCCTGGCAAGAAAAGAGATACAGCTGTTTTAGCTACAAAGTTAGCTAATTTAAGTTCTCAACTCCCTCCTCCCTTTTTATTGATTGGTGACTTTAATGCTCGACACCCCCTTTGGGGGGGATCATGATGACAACCCTAGAGGAAATATGATTGAGAGATTTTGGGGCACTAATGATGTCTGCTTTCTTAATGATGGCAGCTACACATCATTTCACATCCAGATGAACGGCTTTACATGTGTGGACTTGTCTCTCTGTTCACCAAGCTGTAGAGCTGATTTTTACTGGGCAGTGATCACTTCCCCATTGTAATAACACCATGTACAGGTAGTCCTCCTCTACCACCTAGCAAAAGATGGAATACAAAAAAAGCAAACTGGCCTAAGTTCAGGCACCTCTCGAGCCATGATGGGTCCTTCTCTCATGAAGATATTGAAGTGGCTATTAATGATCTTCTAGCCCATGTCAATCATGCAGCTAATTCCTCCATCCTGCTCCGGCTCAACTGCTCATCAACCACAATTGCCCTGGTGGTCTGCTGAATGCTCAAGAGTTGTTACTGAATGTAAACAGGCTTGCCGACATTACCATCAGTGACCCATGATGGTAAAGAAACTTGCTCGTAACCAAGCAAGGGCAGCACGGCGATGCACCCTTTGACGAGCTTGAGTACCCAACATTTTTGGTTTTGTGGGATATTATAAGAACTCCGGAGAACAAATTCATGGTTCTGCTGTTTTTTTAACAACAGGGTTCCCCACAACCAGCTCTCTCTTAACACAGACCTGCAGGCGGTTGCTGTCCGCTTGTTTTCCAGTCATCATTATTCGGTCTGTTCACTGTATCTTGCTCCTGGCAAGAAAAGAGATACAGCTGTTTTAGCTACAAAGTTAGCTAATTTAAGTTCTCAACTCCCTCCTCCCTTTTTATTGATTGGTGACTTTAATGCTTGACACCCCCTTTGGGGGACCATGATAACAACCCTAGAGGAAATATGATTGAGAGATTTTGGGGCACTAATGATTTCTGCTTTCTTAACGAAGGCAGCCACACATCATTTCACATCCAGATGAACGGCTTTACATGTGTGGACTTGTCACTCTGTTCACCAAGCTGTAGAGCTGATTTTTACTGGGCAGTGATCACTTCCCCATTGTAATAACACCATGTACAGGTAGTCCTCCTCCACCACCTAGCAAAAGATGGAATACAAAAAAAGCAAACTGGCCTAAGTTCAGGCACCTCTCAAGCCATGATGGGTCCTTCCTCATGAAGATATTGAAGTGGCAATTGATGATCTTCTAGCACACATTCAATCATGCAGCTAATTCCTCCATCCTGCTCTCCGGCTCAACTGCTCTTATATCTCCCTCTCAATCAGAGTTCAGAAAAAAACAGAGTACCATCGACCTGCTTGTTAGAATGGAGTCTTATATAAGAGATGCTTTTTCAAAGAGGCAGCATTCTGTTGCTGTTTTCTTTGATATTGAGAAAGCATGAGTGGTATCCTTAAGCAACTCCATGATTGGGGCCTGCAGGGCTTTCTCCCCAGGTTTGTCGAGCAATTCCTCATGTGGCGCACACTACATATAAAAAAATGCCCTATCAGAGCCTGTAGAGCAAGTTGAGGGTGTGCCACAGGGAAGTGTCCTCAGTGTCACCTGCTTCTCTGTGGCCATCAATAGCATTATCGCAAATCTTCCAGCTGAGATTTCCTCAACTCTATATGCGGATGACTTAGTGTTTATCTGTTCATCGCCTAGACTTCCATTTGTCATCTGTAAGCTACAGCGGGTTATAAATCTGTAGCTGATATTACTTCTTTCAAGGGCTTCCGCCTTTCCTTAGTAAAGACCAAGGCTGTCCACTTTTACAATCATAGATTAGTGACATGGGACCCTCCCCATTTGTCACTCTATGGTGTCCCTGTCACCTATGAACCCCATTTCAGATTTCTAGGGGTGATCTTTGATTCAAGGCTTTCTTGGAGGTCTCATTTGGACGCTTTGAAAAGGTCTTTTCTGAAGAGAATGGACATAATGAAATTACTGTCAAACACTTCTTGGGAAAGTAATCGCCGTACCCTGTGGCTTTTGTATTCAGCATTGATCCAGTCGAAGCTGGACTATGGGTCACAGGGGTACTCCTCTGCCTCACCGTCCATCCTTGAATAATTAAATACTGTGCGTAACCAGGGTTTGCGCCTGGCTTCTGGAGCCTTCAAGTCCTCCCCTGTGTGGAGTGTCTATGCAGAGAATGGGGCTCTTCCTCTTCCTTTTCACAGGCTCAAGTCTAACCTCAAATATCTTTTTAGACTTGAGCAATTACCATGGTTGCCAGTATATGAGTGAACGTTCAATTTGCAAACAGTGGCCACATATGATAGATTTCCATCCCTGGCTGCCCCCCCTCCCAATCAAAAACAACCCGTAATAAAATCCAGGTTTTTTAGGGCTTGTTTTTTGATTTGCCAACCCTGAATCAGGATGGATTCGTGCACACCAACTTGCAGACTTTATGACTATGAGAGGAGGATTGTCTCTTCCACTTTATCTGACCTTTTTTGTTTCTTTTTGTAGGTAGCATGTTCCTACTTTGGGGGGGAGGTTGCTCCCTCCCTACACTGGAGCATGCTTCCTTCTTGCCTTTTTGCTATGTCTTATTTTTTATTTGTTTTTTATGTTTTTTTAATATAGCCTAGTTGTTGGCTGTGTTGTGTATGCCGACTTATGCCCAAGTAGGCAGTTGCAAGATGGGCTACCACAATAAAAAAAAATTTAAAAAATGGTGCAGGGCGTGGAGATCTTCAAGTCCAACCCTGGATATGCCCACATTTGGTTTCCCAACAGTCGCGCGGATACTTTCGCCCTCTGTGACCTTGCCCTGGTCAGAGAGAGCACAGAACAAAGGATGTATGACCCAGAGAGACATTATTGAAACCCTTCTTTCAAAGGACCAGCATCGTGAGATCCTCCCACCAGATGACAAAACTGAATCTCCAGAATGTCGTCCAGTCCTGACGCCTACGAAACCTTTGACTCCAACCTCAATCCGTACCAATTGAGCCCATTTTTCCATCGCTCGGCTCACATTTGAACACCCATCTAGTTCTACCAGCCCTCTTAATACTCACTATATATAGCCTTTTTTTGAGAGGGAAAGAGTGCAGTGATTTGTTACTAATTCTCTCTCAATATTCCAGAAATTATATAAACAAATATCTTATATAAAACCTTAAGCCACTTGCTCTCTTGTTATGTACAATACAGCACCTGCTTTCCTTGAAAGTAAAATGCCTATATTTGATATAAATATTGTTCCTGTGATATCTAACTTCTTCTTTGCAGGGTGTATTCTGCATCTTGCCTTGTAATTTCTGTTTTGTTTCCTTCTCTTTACATTCAATTAAAGCAAAATGTTGAATGTTGTTTCTTTAACCTCCCAATGGTTGAAACAGCTACCATGGCCATGAAATTCAACACTGCCACCTGATGGAGCACTCCCTCCCCAACTCTGATGCTACGAGGAGCAGTCAATAAGTTTTGCAATTCGGATATAAGGAAACGAGATATGAGGAAAAGTGTTTTATTATTTTTCAATATAACTACCCTCGACTTCAATGCACTTGCGCCACTTGTCCCTGAGGCTTTGAATTCCCGAAAACCAGAAATCTGCCGACTGCTGTTCAATCCACTCCTGGACGGCAAGCTGGACATCTTCATCGTCCCCAAACCGGCATCCATGCAGTGCAGCCTTAAGCTGGTGGAATAAAAAGTAGTCGCTAGGGGCCAGATCTGGACTGTAGGTTGAGCTCCTCAAATCCACACTCGCGCAGGGCAGCTTGTGCAACTCTGGCCTTGCAGGCCGGGGCATTATTGTGGAGGAGCAGGACACCGCATGTCAACTGGCCGCGCCGCTTCTGATGGATGCAGTTTTTCAACCCAGCCAGTTCCTCGGCATAATATTGGCCTGTGATGGTCCTTCCACGAGGCGCATATATGGTCCACCATCAACATTCCCTCAGAATCTGAGAAGATGGTGGCCATGATCTTCCCGGATGAGGGTTGGGTCCAGAACTTGATGGGGGTCGGAGAGCCCCTGTGCTTCCAGGCCATGCTTTCGAGCTTGGTCTCGGGATCCCAGTGATGGATCCACGTTTCATTACCTGTCACTATGCGTGACTCGAATCCCGCCGGGTCTTGGTTGTACAGGAGCAACAGCTCCTCCGAACTTTGACGACGTTGAAGTCGATCATGGGGCGTGAGTTTTCTAGGGACCCAACGGCAGAGACCTTGGTCATGGCCAAATTGTCGTGGATGATGTTGATAACACTTCCATGTGATATTCCAAGTTCTCGCTCGATTTCTTCGACCTTCCCCCTTCGATTTTCGAGGATCATCCTCTCCACACGGGCCACATTGTTCTCGTTGGTCACGTCTGACGGGGGTCATCTTCAAGGGACTCACAACCATGGCAGAACTCCCTATTTCAGCGAGCACTGGTTGCATAGGAAGGGGCGGTGTCGGTGTACACTGCAACCATGAGTTCATGGATCTCTTGCATTCTTGCCTTCCTTGGTCAAAAATTTGATCAGTGCGCGGTGCTCAACCTTCTCCATTGTTGAAAAATTTGTGACTGACGATCTGCGATCAGCTACTGCTTCTTAAATAGACGAGGCAGGAGCATGCGGCTGCAGGTCCTGACTTGTCATAACTTGTCCTAACACCCCCACAAACATCTATCCCCTTTCCTCTGTTTTGCCCTACCGATTCGCAAAACTTATTGACCACTCCTTGTTGAATGTCCCCAGTGTGAGTGATCTTGGCACTCATTACCTGTCCTATTACCAGGATGAGTGAGGTCACTACCACTTGTTCCTTGTACTTTGGTCTGGTTCATTCACGCCTTACTGATAGAGTTGAGTTTGTGGATGAGGTGGGCCTCTTTCATAGTATTTAGTGATTGGGTGTTGGCTGTCTGGTGCACACTCTAGCCCCCGAGGGAGTGGGCTGCACTCTAACTCCTGTAGTTTTTTTATTTTGTTGACCTTTTGTTCTTTTGTTTTTAAATTTAAAATACTCCCCCCCCCCAAAAAAAAAAAAATAAGCTGCCTAACCTAAATAAGAAAATGGTTTCAAATGTACCCATCTGATAGAGTTTCCCTCTACAGTGAAATCCTGTTGACAGAGTTCAGCAAGGTCCCCAAAGCCAGAGGTAGCCTTTGATGGATCAATGCGCAAATCCCACAAAGAAGAGTTGTGGTTGTAAAATGAAGCAGAGTTGTATTTTCAGAGTCTGACGATTTGGAGCCTTTTGACAAGTTGGCCCAAAATATGGAGGATGTCTCGGGAGATGGAGGTGTTATGAAGAAGGTGAGTTGTGATGGATTTTCAAAGCCTTTCAGTCCCTCAGTGGTTAGGAGTGGGATAATCATACCCTCTTCAAGCATGTCTCAAATAGTGACGAATTTATTTTTGCCAATGCAATCCAGAATGGCTGTAATAGGCAGGATTGTCACTGATCGCATCCATTTAGGCAAGTTAATTCCCAGGGATGAACCATGATTGAGCGAAGAGCTGCAACAGTCCCCTGTAGCTATGAAGGATCAATATTTTTTAAGTGATGGGTGGCTTTGTGCTTAATGCCGCATAAGGGGGGGGGGTATATTCTTTTAGTGCTAATTATGTACTCCTACTCTGTTGAAAAGCACTTATAGTTGCAAATCTAATTTTTTTCACTCCCATACCCCCTGCGAGGAGGGTTCTAAATTCCTACTTTTGCTTGCTAGTTTTTAAGTTAGAGAGCGCCTCTTCATGGTTTAAGTTTGAAGGCGGTTTGTTATTGTTGGGCCTTGTCCTTTTCAATACCTTTGCCAGCCTTGCTCCCATTGGTTGCTGCTTATGGCAACATCTTAAAATTACTCTTCCCCTTTGATCTTCGGTTCCATTCACTTCTTTCCTTTTGTTGTTTCCCCTTTTTTGGGCTATATTGAAAAGTGAGACCAATTCTTAGTTTGACCCCTTTGCTCTTACTGGCAGTTGCCAGAACAGACCTTTTAATTTTACACAGATTTTCCTTTGTCCCATTGCCAGGTGCTACAGCCGGGCCTTGCCGTAAAGGTGCCTGAGCGTGCCCGTGTCACTTTCCACTACAGCGCCTTCCTCGAGTTCGCGGATGAGCCCTTCGACTCGACTCTCTTGCGCGGCCGGCCCCAACAAGTGCGCCTAGACTCGAACGCCCTCCTGCCAGGCCTCCAGCTTGCTGTTCGCACCATGCGGCTGAAGGAACGCGCCCGCTTCCTCGTTCAGTCCCAGTACGCATTCGGGGCCATGGGCTGTCCCCCCAGGATCCCTGGGGGCGCGGCTATCTTGTACCAAGTGACTCTCCTCGACGCGGTCGATAGCTCCCCGGCTGACGACTTCGAGCACCTCGACCCCGAGCAGCGAAAGGCGGCATCCTTTGAGGACCGGATGAAGGCCGCTACGGCCTACTTCCACCAGGTGAGGTTGCGCCGAATGCCCCCCATTGAGGGTGTGTGAATCCGGTTGTTAGGCTCACTTGCCCTCGCCGAAGGTTGCGGCTCCTGCAGTTCTTGGCAAAGGTGGGCTTCGTGTGACAAGTCGGGTGAAACTTCGTACGAATTTCTCCCGAGAGATTCCTTTCCAGATATCTGGTGTATCTTTTCTCCGATTCTGTCTCTCTCCCACATGATCACCTACCTATCCTCACCCCTTACTCCCGTAGTAGCTGGGTGGATTGGTGGCGATCTTATGAGATGGTTGACTTAGTCGGTCCCTGTCGATGCCTTTGGCCAAGCGATTTAAATCACCTTTTCCCCTATTAGATTGCGCTCCAAGTTTTCTCGTTTTTACTATTCTTGGCTTATGTACCTCCCCAATTTTGTAAATATCTTAAGTAAGTTAATGGTCCGAATGCCTTTGTTGTTTTTCGCCTTTTCGGAAGCAAACTGACCACTCTGGTTTCGATAGTTGCCGTTGAATGCCTATGGTTCCAAATGGTCTTTTCCCGCAGGGCAATGAGCACTTCCGGGCGGCAGCCCCGGCTAAGGCAAGGAGATATTACCGGCGGGCGCTGACCATCCTGGAGACGTCTGCCGTCGCCAATGATGTGGAGGAGCGGCGCTGGAACGAAGTCCTCTTCCGTCTCCATAGCAACATCGCTCAGGTCAGTGCAAGGGCGGGGGAAGAAGAGTTGGCCCAAATATTCCCCGCCGAAATGGTTGTTACTGGCTATTGCAAAAGTCATGTTACACTCATTACGACTCTTTCAACAAAGGTCCCGTTTTTATTGTTTTATATAAATGTGTTAAAATTGTAATAATAATCAATGTGGCTGCTCTCCGCGGTAAGCATGCTCTCCAGGCGAGACCTGAAGGCCACGCACAAGTTGCGGACGAAGTCCTTCCTCATGTTGGCCCGCAGGCCTTTGACGGAGGACTTCAGCTCATTGACGTTGCTGTGGTGGACCTTATAGATCTTTCCCTTGACATGCGCCCAAACAGTGTAGTCGAGAGGATTGAGGTCGGGCGACTGCGGTGGCCAAAAGTCATTCGACCAGAAGTTCATGTTCGACCCCAACCACTCTTGCATGGTCTTTGCTGGGGCACCGTCCTGCTGAAAGATGTAGTCCGCCTTCTTCTTGATCTTTCTCACCCAGAACAGGACTTTCTAACCAAGATGTCCTTGCAATCTGCCGCGAACCACACCGGCGGCATCTTCTCGCCATTCGAACCCATGACGCCGACGCCGAGCATCATCACGGAGGCCGGGTCTTGGTCGTGGACACATAGCGGACCTCGGAATGTCCTGACCGAAGCTTACCACACGGTCGTTCTGTTTGTTGATGACCAGATCAACCATGAAGGTTTCTTCCTCAGAAGAAAAAAAGAGACTTCCATTGCCATGAAGTTCAAGTCGCTGAGAAGACTACATCGCTCCCGGCGTTGTTCTTGCATACACTCGGCGAGCAGAGGCTTTTCCACCAACCACAAACTCTTGACGACCCTGGCCACTGTGGCCATCGAGAGGTTCTTCGCGAGCGCAGTCATTTTGAGCTTCAGAGCACATTCGAAGGCTTTTCTCACAGCCAAATGGCTCACAACTTGAGGTCTGCCTGAACGAGGTCGATCTGTGGATGGTCATCCAGCTGACATGTAGGGGGCTAGCCTGTCTACCCGGAGAAGCTGCACATCTTCCCGGCATGAGTGCAAATTAGGGAAGTCCCGTCACTGGGTTGATGTGAACTCTCCGATGGGGCCTAGGAAAATTGTTGGTGTGCATTTCCCTCACCCACACTCAACAATACTTTACCTTTTTATTATTAGTATTATTATTATTTAGCATGATTTTTATATTATTAGTATTTATCATTATGTATTATTATTACTTATTTCTTATTATATATTATAATTATTGTGTATTACTATTACTGGGTATTATTATCATTATGTATTATAATTATTCATTGTTAATATTATATTATTTTATTTAATATTATTTATTATTACTGTTATTTATTATCATATGACTCCCCTTTGACCTTGTACCAGGAAGAGTGTTCCCCCACCCATACAGAGTTCGGTCCTGTACCCTTGGTGACTACATGCCCTCCTGGGATCATCTAGCACCAGGGTATGGTAATATATGTTAATCACCCCCCCCTCCCCCTACTCACTAGTGGATCCACCTCTCTTAGGTTAGGTCACACACTTACCCCTTTCCAAAGGTTTCTCTTCTCTATACAGTTCTCATTGCCTGTTGCACTTTTGTGAGGTCCCTATGTACTGTGAGGAACGAAAGCCTAGGGCAAGTATTAGGTACTGGGTGTATTGGGCCATTGACTTTGCTCACCTTTTCCCAGTACACATATAAGGTGGCTACACAGGCACCATCCTTTATGGTTAAAGTTCCAGGACACTTTCACCTCAATTTGTGGACCGGGTTGGCAAAGCTCATGAATGCTGGACCGGAACTGGAATTTTATGATCCTAAGGAGATTTTTCTCTTAACCTACCAAGTCATGGGGGGGGAGTCGCAGTATCTAGGTTCCATGTCTTTTTTGACAATGGTTATAACACAAGCCAATAGTGGTAAAGTGCATGGAAATCTACCTCCAAGCAAGGCCTTGCCCTTCCTAGGTGTCAGGGAGGGTGAGGAAAATTGAGACAGCCCTGCGACCAGTGGAGGGACTCACCTCTCAACATGCCATACAGCAAAAGGGTTGGAGCTGCCCTTATGCTGCTCCACCTCTGAAAAGTAGATGGTCCCCCAAACACTGAACCTTAGTCCACCCTTGTGCAAACTGCTTCTCAGCTGGCTTGGGTCCCTGAGGACTCACCTCTCACAAATAGAGGAGGGACCACCTCCCTCGGCTGGTGGCCCTTTGACAGCTAAGACCTTCTCCATTAGGAGAATGGTCCTGCTGAGGCCGGTGCATCTGGCCTAGGGGTTCCTCCAGCGGAGCAGAGAAATGGGTAGATTTCCCACCCTCCTCTCCAAAAAAGAATGGAAACAGGAAGACTAAAGGCTTCTCTGCGGAAGCTCCAGGGATGGATGTGTCCACTGCCATTCTGGCAAGCGACCAGGCCAAGATCGGCACATCCGGCCGCGAGGCGCGCTTAATGGGGGAGTCAAGACAAAGACTAAAATCGAAAGTGTACTGAACGGAGCCTCGTTACATCGGAGCCCGCTGGCTTAAATGCTTTCTGGTTATTCGCTCCAATGATGGCAGCAGGTTGACCAAGGCCAATACGATGAATCAGAGGAGAGCACTAGCTAGTTTGATTGGTATAGATCCGAAGCTCACCCGTTTCTCGGACGGGAACTTTCTGGTGAATGCGTCAGATCCCTCCAAGGCAGGCATGATTATTGACCTTCGGACACTTGGCAGGCCAGTGAGTGTGATGCCACACTCCACCATAAACTTTGTGAAAGGACTGGTTATGCGAGAGATCTCGTGGACTACTCCAAAGAAGACATCGCCTTAGAGCTGGCCGGCTATGGGGCCGCCAAGGTCGAACATGTGATGAGAAAATAAAGAGGTAGTCCCCTGAGCCCCTCCCCCCCTTACACTCTTCGTCATGTTTGACCGTGACAGGATCTCTGAGTCGCTGCGTGCCGGTCGGTATCGTTACCGCATGAAGGCTTTCGTGTCACTGACGCAGATGTCATAATATTCTGACCGCATCAGCCATATGAATCGCTCATGTAGATTTACAAAGTTGGATTTACCCAAAGTCTGTGTAAGTTGTTCCAAGGCTGTACACGATATTATTGTGTATAGCCAAGTCTGTCACTTGCAGATAGCAGCACCCCGCTTCTTCATGCAATGGGGTGCTTATCTCCTGGAGAAGGAAATCCTGGCCATTCAGTCTTCAGATCTTCTCTCATTTGTTGAGTGTAAGGACTTCGTTCTGGCATGCCCAGTGGTGCCTGGGAGGTTTTATGCTTCAATTTTAAAAATGGCACCCTCTTCCCCTTTAAGGGGCACAGTGATTTGCTTTCCTGGCCGCCATACTGACGGGACTCAGCGCCCTGTCCGTCCAGCCCCAACTATGCCTCTCTTCCTTCCTTTACTAACCCATAACCTCTGTCTCCTGTACCAACTCCCCCTCATCTTGCCTCTGCCCTTCTGTCGTCCTTTTCATTCACCTTTTCTCTACCCTTTTCTTGGCCCCTTCTTCTGCCCACGGACCTCCTCGATCATGACCCAGCACTCATTTGGAGAGCAGAGATCTTGATTCTTTTCACTTCCATCTAGACACATCTGCACATAATGGAAAAGATGCTTGAAAAATAGAACTTTATGTTTGTTTAACAGAACTTTTGATCACAAATGTAAACCTCTTGAAAGATAAAAAACACACAAGTGTAACGGAACTTTTACAAAACCTGGTATAGTAATCATATAACCTTAGATCGGGTCATGGTTCTGATTGGTGCTAGCCGCAAGGATGGGAGTCTGCAAGAGCTTGCCTTTACTTTTTGGTTTGTTTGTTTTCTTTTTTGTTAGCGTTTGATTTTTTTCTTTTTGATATAGCCTAATTTGGGGGCTAAAATATTTTTTTTACTTTATACCCATTTAGGCAGTCACCAAAATGGCCCCCTTAAAAAAAAATCAGTCCAGCCCTGCTCGCCCATCTCTTTGTATAAGTAAAATATTCACTATGATATCAGCTGCGAGTCATGGGTAACTAAAGGTGATGTCACCACTGCATCAAATGGATTGAATCACTAGGCTGGTAACCCATCTGAATAATAATCCCATGAATATTTTCAGTGAGATTGGGTTGGAGAATCTGCCTTTAACCTGGCTGTATAGTATGTAGTCATCTGTGTGTAGGTTGTATGTGAGGGTCTGACCAGCAAGTTACTAGTAAATGGGGGATAAATAGTATATATGTGCTGTGAGTTCAGAGCCTGATAGTTGTGGGCTGAATGTGAATAGAAAAGGATCTTAGGAGTGTGAGGGATGGGATTGGCTGTTGGGGATGAGCAGGAAAGATGTCTTGATCATTTAAAAAAAAAAAAGGAACTGCATTTCCATTCACCAATGCCACCCCTTTGCCTTATGTTTTTATATCTTAAATTGGTCTATGAAGAATCATTCTTCCTTGTGCTCAGTTCTTATCAGAGCGCCTTGAAAGGACATGTGCAAGTCTGTTTAGCGGCTCTGGAATGGTTAGTAAATGCGTTTTAAATAGTAAGAGCAAGTGGGTGATAGGTGTGCATGAGGCCTTCTGCCTGAAGATGAACTCGGATGAGATGAAATGCTATAGCACATTCCACTCCATTGCTATGAAAGGCCAAGTCGGTGCTGAACACTGATGGATGGCTTTGTACTTGTTAAGGCATAAAGGGGTAGATAGTTTCTTTAGTGGTGTAAATGCTTAAAACACCATTTGGGGGGAAGTGGTTAGAGGTGAACTATGATAGTGTTTGTAATGGCAGAGGAGTGGAACTACTGCAAAAAAGTTGTATTTACTCATCTTTGAAACCTGAGAGAAAATGTCACTTTATCAAGTGGCAAAATGGTAACAAGGAGTAACAAGGAAAGTAAGTACCCTAGGAGACCTTACGGTCCATTCAAAGAGGGTACCTTTGGACTAGCAATCGAGCGGGCACATGGCTGATAAGTACTTGTAGATATATAGGAAGCATACTTTTCTGGCCCAATCAAAGCCATTTAGTGGATAAATGTCGTGACTTAACCGTAGTTTTGATGGATGTTGTTAATACAATTTCTGATTTGTGACAAGAAAAATACAAGTATAATGACTTAACACGCAAGTATTGGCTTTTATATGCATTTTCTGTTAATAATGCTCAAATAGTTCACACCTTATTTATGGACCCACTATATACTACAAATAACTCACAATATATTATTAGTCATGTATGCTGCCTGGGTGGTTTCTATCAGCGCATTTCTTTTCGTAGGTGCATCTTGTTTTGAAGGAAGCTTCAAAAGCATGCACAGAATGCCGCCTTGCCTTGGAGCTCAACTCAGACATTGTTCCCAAGCAAATGAAGGCCAAACTTTTTTACAGGTCAGTCTCTTCTTTCCTCACTTGGGTCTGTACCCAATATGTAGTTGCCAGATTCATTTCTCTTGTTAATAACATCTCCCTTCCTGCCAGTTTGGGACTTTCAAATGTGCTTATTATTTTAGAGGTAATCATTCAATTTCCTTTCATTATTTTCATATTTATTTCATTCTCACTCCTATCCTTAAGTTGTCCTCAGTTAAGGTCCTTTCCTTAGGCTGGTACCCTTGATGAATTCAAGTGACTGGACAGTCTCCTCCCAGAGATCCAGCACTCCATCTATCTTGGAATTTTGTTTTAGATAGCCTATGTGGGGAATATTGCAGCTACTGATTTCTCTATTGGTCTGACTGGTTGGGTACTTGACTTTAGTTTTGTGCAGTGACCTCACTGGAGCCTTTCCAAGGTCAACCGTTTATGACATTGGAAGGATGTTTTTTTTTTTTTGTCATTCTGGTGCAATAGCATTGGTCAAATGAATTGAACCCAGAGATTAGATGCTATGGTGTGCGCTATGCTATAGTGCACCCTTAGAGTTTTGCAGCTATTTCCTAGAGGATTGTGGGTTATCGGACAAATTGTGTTCCCACAATGCACCTGATGGTGCATTCTGTGGTGCAGTTAGGTGCAATTCTTTTGTGTGTAGTTTCTTGGATGTTAGTTGATCCAAAATGCATGCATATGTGAGTGAAAGACACATGTACTACTTGTAAGCGTGGATGATTGATTCTTTTGATTGCCCAAATTTGGTTTCTATGAGCGGTCACAATGTGTTCATTTTTTCCAGATATTTTTGGTCTTATGTTAGTGGACATTTAGTCGTGTGACAAGTGTTACACCATTGTTCTTTTTAAAGTGACTGGGGTGTTTTCTAAAATAATGCAGATTTATTTCACTCAAGTTTATTCGTTGTAAAGAGAGTAATGGCATATTTTGAAGCTGACGAGGTTTTTAGGTTCTGTTGTAGCCAACAGTTGAGTTTTGTCATGTAGACCTTTGCTTTTTGTATTCAAGGAGAATGATGTCATTTGCATAGTTTTACAGTGTAATGTTGAAGTTTCTGGGAAATATGCTGTGGAGGAAAAATTAAAGAGCATGAAACACAGAATGGGTCCTGATGGACTCCATTGTACACCCTGAAGCACACTAATAGCTTGGTAGGGAAAGGTAGGATTTCTCAATTCTCTGTGAGTCAATTTTGCCGAAACTTTTCCCAGCTGGGGGAAGGGGGGGTCCATTATGCTGTGTTACATCCTTCAATTTTTATTTGATTGTTTTGGGGGTGAACCACACTAATAGCTTTTGAATGAATTTAGCCCATCTAGACATATTTTGGAGAAAATGAAGGATAATTATACACATTAAGCATACCTTGTGTGCATATTTGACAGAAATTTAACTTAATCCTTTTAGCGTCCGATTTTCTCAATTTTGTTTTTTCTACTGCCTCCTTGAACTTGAGATTTGTATTCTCCGCAAACATCAAGGCCAGCCGAGTTTCCCAGACCTTCTCCCTGGGTGATGTCCTGTGGGGACCCTTAGGCTTTGCCTATATAAGGGACCCTATAGGTCCGCAGACCTCAGTTGTTCCTCATCTTCTGCAGCATGCACTAGGGTGTTTCACTCCCGGGGGTAAAAAAAATGAAATGTGTTGAAAGTTGTCAGCATAGGTGTCCCCTTGTTTCTTATGACCCATGAACACTTTATGCAAAAATTTGGTTTGATTCATCAATATTTACTGGTCGCACAGATTGACACAATTCCACATTTCAAGTGAAGCTTAAAAAAAATCAATTGGAGAAGACAAAAAATTGCAACGAAAGGTATTCAACTGAAAATTACCAAACAAAGTTGTGAAAAAGTCCAAGGGGGCACCAGAAATGCAGAACAATTCTCTACGTAGAGCAGGGCAATTAAGTCGTTGGTGGATGGGGCTCAAGGAGCAGGAGGAACTTACCAACCACTCCAGCCATTGTTCTCTCGACGGTCTTGCGGTTATGATGAACAACTTTGAGGAGGAACTGCTTCTGTTGCTCGTCTTTGGTTCTGGCTTGGAGTCTTTGGATCAGTGCCACTCCTCTCTCTGCTGCATCATTGGCGATATGCAGTCCTCGGACGGTGGCTCAAGTTTGGGGATCTTGCAGAACATGTTCCACCTGGGTAGTGACCATCCTCCCAGCAAAGATGCCAATGGCCTCTAAAGTTCGCCTTGTCACCAATTCGAGAAGACCGTCAGGGAGAGTGAAATTCTTCTTTTCAAGTCTCTTGAGTGCTTTCGAGGTTGTTAGACGGCTTAGGTTCTTGACCATGGCCACCCGGTCATCGGGAGACACTCGTTCGTTGAAGAACGCTAGGGCAGCTCCTTGCTCCGAGAGTTCGGAGGGCCTTCTCTGCCGTTGACCCGAGTTATCTATCCACAAACACCTGGAGAGTCGCCAAGAACTCCAGGTCATTCTTCGGTGCACAGTCCGGGACGGCTGCATCATGCCAGAATCTGACGTAAATGAGACTGATGAAACGGGACAGTCGTCGGACTCTGCGTTTTTTCAACCTCGTCAGCTCCCGTTGTTGTAAATATCCTTTGCCATTCATCTCGCTTGATGGTAGGCTCCAGGGGCCCTGAATCGAGGCAGATCCCCACTCTATCCTCCCAGGTAGACAAGAGAGAGCTGAAGGAGTTTGAGAAAGTTCTCCCTTGGGTAGGCTCTGTCACGGAAGTCTGTGATTCGCTCGACTCATCCAGGGGTTCTTCGTCATTGAGGGTACCGACGGATGTCTTGTCCAAGAAGTCTAATCTTTCTCGGAATTGCTTGAACAGGGGAATCTCGGGACCTGTGGGAAGGCTGAAGAGGAGTTTGTAGGTGTCCTTTAGTACCCTCTCGTGAATGTGATGCCGGCATGCCAGCCAAAGAAGAGGTCTTCCAAGGGACTGTTTAATTATGTTGCAAGCTCCACTAATCATGCCAATGTTTGACGCACTTGTATCAAAGGAGAGAGCGATGATCTTGTCAGCAATCTGATACGTTTCCAGCAGCCAAAGGACAATAGCCGCTACTCCTATCCTGGTCCGATCAATGGCGATAGGTACTCGAAGAAGCTCCTCGAAGTTGGTCCCAGTAAGCACAACAGTGATCCTCTGAGTTCCGAGATGTAGCAGCACTTTGAATCAGTTGGCCATCCCATGGGGAACAAGGGGAGGCGGATCACGGAAGACTTCTTCAATGCGCTTTGCTTCAGTTTCTCGGTTCTTCTCATCCGATGTACCGTGGAGGCAGAGGAGGAGATCTCCAGGATATCATGCTCCAAGCTTGAGGCTGCAGCAACGAAGGACGCAGCAGCTTGACGATGACATGAAAGGTTTTCCCTGTCCCAAGTCGTGGTCAGGGCTGGGGTCATTGGGTTCTTGGACAGCGTTGGAAGTCCTCATCCAACACATATCCAGAAGAAACAGGATTAACCGGAAGTGTCTTCCAGGGCAACCTTCTTCAACAACTTCTCTACTTCAGCCTCTTGCTTCCCCTTCCTCATCTGCCCCTTCTTCATTTCGTCAGCCTTCTTGGCGACAGCAGACGCATGGAGTTTATCGACACTGCCCATTGAACAGGGCTGTCTGTCCTCCCTCTGCAGTTTCAGAAAGGCCAAATCTTCCTCTGGGACGTTGGCCTCCGCCATCTTACTGCTCGCGATATCGAAGACATCCTGTAGGTCGCCCTTCCAAACCTCCCTCTTTGTCACAGCGGTAGGTGTCTCCTACTTGGCTTCCTTCTTGAGGCTCATTTACTCGAGAAGGTTCCCGAGAGAGAGAGCTGCTCTTGGCTGCCTCCAGGAGAGTCTCTCTTTGCACCTGATATTGGTGGAGGAAGACCAGGAGGACATCTTCCTGCGAGAGCATCAGGTTCTCAATAAACCTGGATTTGGTGACTTCTCGAGGAGCCAGAGAAGGTTCTTGCTTCATGTGTAAGACATAATCTGAAAAAAAAAAACCCATAAACATGTCATTCAGAAGGGAAAGTTAATACCCTCAATATGAAACTCCCCTCGCTCCCACCAGACACTACAGAAAAGACAAAAGTGTGTGACCTGTTAACATGGTTCGATTTTGCTAAGAGTACAAAGCATTTTTTTATAGGAAAGGTCTGAAGGCAAACCTGTTCTAATAAAATGATTGCTCTTCATAAGATATGAAACACCCTAGCGTGCACACCTCAAGTTTTACTCTAATAATTTACCAATTTCCTAAATGATGTTTAAATTCTCTAACAAAAGTTTTTGTTTTCTAATCGTAAGAATTTTATTTTACTTCGCCATAAGGGGCGGGGCAATTTGCCTTACTGGCTGCTGTGCTGACAGGACTCAGCGCCCCCGTCCGGCTCCAGCTTAGCCTCTTCTTTTTTCTGACACCCTGCCCTCATACCTTACTTCCTCACTTTGCATACAATCTCGACTACAACTTTCTCTGGTCGCCCTCTAATTCCACAGGATAGATGCCGACCAGCTTTTTCTCATCCAACTATCCCAGATCGAGGTTGAGGGTTTTGGGAGATTAGTTTGTAACAACCTGCTTAACCCCCACCCTCACCTTCCTCACATCCCCTTTCTCTCTCCTTTTCACAGTCTATTGACTTTACGCCGTGCCTAAAGTGGAGCCGCTATGCCGATGGGCTGCCAGTTCACTAGGCTGGAGGGGTGGCCTCAAATGGCGGTAGCTGGCTTTGCTGGCCCGTGTTCACCCCTCACAGAGCGGGCTACTGTGTTGGGTGATGACCGTTTGCCTCCCGTGCTACAAATAAGGGTCACTAGGCCCAATGATAAATTAAAAAAAAAATTCATTACCTTCCCCTCGACCATCTTCCTGAAAAAAAATGGAGATTCTCCTCCCCCCATGCTTTCTCAGTGGACCCTCCAAATTTCTTCTATCGGAGAGGAGGTTTACTCCTCTCCTTTGCCTCTGGGTATAGGGGACCTACCCTCAACCCCTTCTCTGGAGGTACCCTTGGGTTTCTCCCTCTTTTCAGTGGCAGTCCCTGCTTTTCTTTCAAAAGGGACTACCAAAAAAGCACACAGGCAGTTAAAATTTTACCTTTCCAGGTTGGAGTGCATCGATAGGGCCAACACCCTCAGGGGGGCAAGGGATGGCAGGGCCCGTCGGTCCTTTTCCCCTAACATCCTGCACTCGTGCACTAAGAGCCTCAGGCGATCATGGTACGTGATGCCGGTTTGCTGGCATTAGGTAAAAAAGGAACCTCGAATGGGATCTGTGAATGGGGGGCATGGCCACATCGAGCCTCTCCCCCTCCCCTGAGATGGACATGGTTCCTGAGGTGACCCCGCCTAGACGGTAGGATCTTCCATGGGGTCGAACCCGGGCTCAGTGCCAAGCACAGAACCCATGTCCGCCCCTATGCAAGCTCCTCAGACGACTCGGGGTCCCTGAGGCCTTACAAGGAGAGGAGGGATCTCCTTCCCCGGTTGGTAGTCCTGTGATAGGCAAGACTTTCTCCATCATTTCGGAGAATGATCTTGCCAAGGCCCGCCCATTTGGCCTAGGGGCTCCTGTTGGCGGGGAAGAGAAGCGAGTTCATTCCTCGCCATCCTCACATAAAAAGAAAAAGACGAAAAGGACTCAGGGCTCCTCTCCCGCCGCGGGGACGGACGGGTCTGCACCCGTTTCGGTAAGCGACCAACACAAGATCGGCGCGTCCGTCCCGTTGCTTCCCCGGGTGAGGAGTCCCAGACCAGTGCCTTGATTAAATCGAGGCCCCTCATTCAGAGCTACCTGGCGTTTTTGAACCCGCTAGCTTCAAACGCTTCCTTGTTATTCGCTCCACTGATGGCACCATGTTGGCTAAGGGCAACATGATCCATCAGAGGAGAGCCAAAGGTGACCCTTTTCTCGGACGGCCATGATTAGTGCCCTTTGAACACTAGATCGCACGCCTGTGAGTGTAACGCCTCATTCTACCATGAACTCAGTGAAAGGAATAGTTTATGCGAGGAAACTCGTGGACTACTCCATAGATGACATCACCGTAGAGCTGGCCGACCACAGGGCGGTCAAGGTCGAACGTGAGATGAGAAAACAGGGACAGGCCCTGATAAAGCTTGGGGCACGGAGGGTTCACATCCATCCCCGCCCTAAACCAGGGTTCCCCTCCCTTTCCCCAGCGTGACCGTTTCCTGTAAGGCGAAACGGCCCCGCGCTTCCACCGAGTCGTTATACTCGCAGGAGGCAACACTTCTGAAGATGCTTGTGAGGCCATCTTCTGGGGTTCCAAAAGCTTTCTCCCGAAAGGAGGACAGCACTAAAGGAGCTTCGGCTCCTTCGCCCACACCCAGTGGTAGGCTGGGTGGATTTTCCAAAAGACGGAACTCCGCTGGCCTAAGTTTTCAAGGCAAAGGGAGGAAAGGACTCGCATGGCGAGCCCAACCTCTCCCGATAAGTCCTCGAAGGCGACAGCGCATTGTCCGGCTAGCAGCGCCCGGAGTTCTGCCTCCGGGAAGCGTACGGCCATTCCCGTCAGGGTCTTCTCTTCGAAGAGGGTCCCCCCGCATCTTCCTCCGAGCTAGGCCTGGAGGGCATATTCCTTGAATGAGATTGCCGCAGACTCCGGGCTAGTTGGGAGGAGCTGCGGAGGCTCGTCTCCTCCCGTTTCCCGTTAGCTATCTTTTTGTAGGAGACCATTCCCCCTGCCAACTCTCCCTGCATATAAGGGTTTTTTGACCCCACAACCACCGGATGGGGGGGCGGGCGGGAGGATGCGCGATTTACACCTGGCATGATATTCTCCGTTCTTGTCTTCGCTTTAGACACTTCCTTTCAGGCAGTAACTGTGTAGGTGCACCTGGATAGGAGGTATACTATTACTTCCGCATATATTACACCGTTAGCTGACTTCCACCCTGTCGTGGCATGGTTGCCGAGGCCCTTTTTCTTGCTCGGAGATCTGAACGGTAGACACTCCCTCTGGGGAGACTACTCGATTAATCCCAAGGGTCAAGTCCTTGCCGACCTGATCGACGAGCTGGAGATGGGTGTCATAAATGTGGATGAGTTTATGCATCATTGCCTGAGAACTGCTTCATTTTCCTGTCTCGATCTATCTTTATGCTCTCCGGATGCACAGCCTGATTTTGGGTTAGGGGTGATCATTGATCTCCATGGTAGTGATCACTTTCCCATTCAAATATCATTTTCTGGGCCGCTGCCGCCCGAGAGCCCGCTCCGGTGATACTTGGCGCACGCGTGGTTGTCTGCATTTCATTAAATGACTGACTTCTCTCTCTCAGTCAAGGAGTTTAGGTCGATAGATGAGGCCATTGAGTTCTCCGGCAACCTCATCGCCGCGGGCCTAACTACTATTCCTAGAACATCTGGCCTTTTTCCACCCCGTAAGGGGCGCGGCGATTTGCCATCCTGGCCGCCGTGCTGACGAGATCCAGCGCTCCGTCCGGCCCCAGCTTAGCCTCTCTTCCTTCCTTCAGATAGCCCGATTTCTCCCCTACCATGTCGCTTTTCATACAACCTCTCCCACAACTTTCTCTGGTCAGCCTCTAATTTCAAAGGGTAGAATGCTGACCTTCTTCTCAAGCCAACCACCCCGGATCGGGGCTGAGGGGGGAGGGGACATTGTCCCCTAACCCCTGAGCTCCGGTTCGGGATGGGGGTTTTTTAACAACCTGCTTCATCCCCACCCATACCTTCCTCACATCCCTTTTCCTCTCCTCTTCACAACCTATATTTTTTACGCCGTGTCCAAGGTGGAGCCGCCATGCCGATGGACTGCCAGGCCACCAGGCGGGAGGGGTGGTCCCGAATGGCGGCGCCTGGCTCTGCCGGGCTTGTAAGCACCTCTCGCAGTGCGGGCTACTGCGAGGGGTGATGAGCTATTGCGTCCCGTGGCAAAAATAGGGTCACCATGCCCATAGATGAACAACAAAAAAAAAAACCCAAACCCCTTTAACTCCCCCTTGCTCATCGACGGAGCCGCCCTTGGGCAGCTCCACCGAAAAAATGGAGGTCCCCCCCCCCTGTGCTTGCACAGGGGACCCTCCATATTTCTCTAACCGGAGAGGAGGCTTACTCCTCTCCTTCGCCTACGGGTGCAGGGAACTCCCCCTCACCCCCTTCTCTGGAGGTGCTTTCGGGCACCTCCCTTTTCCCAGCGGCAGTCCCATCTTTTCTTTTCAAGGGGACTGCCAAGAAAGCCAGCAGGCAGCCCTTAGCCAGCCGCTTCCCATCAAAGCGGCTCGGTAGGGCAAACCCCCTTAGGGGGGAGAGGGAAGCCAGGCCCCTTCGGTCGCTTCCCTCAAAAGACCTGCTGGCAAGAATTTTAAACCTTGCCGGGGTCAAGGCCTGTGCCTCCCCATACAAGACTGGCAACACTGCCAAGGGGACCTGCGATGTCCTGGGAGGGGATGGCCAATTGGAGGCCCCTCCTGTGATAGACATGGTCCTTGAGGAGACCCAGCCCCAGACGGTAGGGCCTTCCATGGGGACGAATTCGGGCTCGGCGCCAAGCACCGAACCCGAATCCGCCCCTATGCAAGGTCCTCCTCAAATGGCTGAGGGCTCCGAGGCAGTAGAAGGAGGGGAGGGATTTCCTCCGACAGGTGCCCCTACGACAACCAGGACCTTCTCCATTTCGGAGAGGGACCTGGCTGAGGCTGGTCCATCTGGCCTGGGGACTTCTGCCGGCGGAGGTGAAAAGCGGGTTCATTCCCCGCCCTCCTCTCCGAAAAAGAAAAAGACTAAAAAGACCAAAAAGACTCGGGGCTCCTCTCCATCCGCGGGGGCTGCGGGGACGGATGGGTCTGCTGCCACTCTGGCAAGCGACCAAGCCAAGATCGGCACATCCGCCCCCTCTGCCCCCCCAGTTGCGGAGCCCCTGACAAAGAAGACTACTACCAAGAGTGCACAGGGCGGAGCCTCGATGACATCGGGGCCCCTGATTCAGAGGTTACCTGGCGTTTTCGAGCCCGCTGGCTTCAAACGCTTCCTCGTTATTCGCTCCACTGATGGCACCATGTTGTCCAAGGGCAACATGATCCATCAGTGGAGAGGATTAGCTAGTGCAATTGGTAGAGAGCCGAAGGTAACCCGTTTCTCGGACGGGAGCCTTCTGGCGAATGCGGCGAATCCCGCCGAGGCGGCCAGGATTAGTGCTCTTCGGACACTTCATGGCACCCCGGTGAGTGGGACGCCGCACTCTACCATGAACTTTGTGAAAGGAGTAGTTTATGCGAGGGAACTCGTTGACTACTCCATTGAAGACATCACCTTAGAGCTGGCCGACCATGGGGCGGTCAAGGTCGAACGTGTGATGAGAAAACAGGGAGGGGCCTCGAGACCCACCCCTACACTCTTCGTCACGTTCGACTGTGACAAGCTCCCTGAGTAGGTGCGTGCCGGTTGGTACCGCTACCGCGTGAAGGCATTCGTGCCACTGCCGCGGCGGTGCTATTACTGTCACCGCTTCGGCCATACGAATCGCTCATGTAGACGTGCAAAGTCGGGGTCACCCGAAGTCTGTGTAAATTGCTCCAAGGTCGCACACGATAAGTCCAAATCGTGTGTGGCCAAGTGTGTCAATTGCGGAGAGCCGCACCCTGCTTCTTCGAAGCAATGTGGTGCATATCTCCTTGAGAAAGAAATCCTGGCCGTTCAGGCCCAGGATCGACTCTCATTCCGCGAGGCAAAGGACTTGGTCCTGGCGCGCCCGGCTCTGCCTGGGACGTCATATGCCTCAATTGTTAGGAAGGCACCCTCTGCTCCCGGCCCATCCAGGCCAACGAGCACGGTTGTTTCCGCGCCCATTCGGAGCCCTTCTGCGGCCTCTACCCAACCCGGGCGCTCCCCTGGTAAAGCTGGCGGCAAAAAGGGCTCATACCCTGCCCCGGCTAAAACCAGGGCTCCCCCCTCTTCCCCCAGCGTGACCGTTTCCCGTAAGGCGAAACGGCCACGCGCCTACACCGAGTCGTTAGACTCACAGGAGGCAACACCCCTGAAGATGGTCGCTAGGCCATCTTCCGGGGTTCCTAAAGCTGTCCCCCGAAAGGAGGACAGCAACAAAGGAGCTTCGGCTCCTTCGCCCACGTCCCGAGGTGGAGCGAGTGGCTTGGAGACGGTGGTTCCTCGAAAAGAGGGCCCCCCGCCTCCGAAGCCGCAACGCCCGCCTAAGGTTTCGAGGCGGAGGGAGGAAAAGACTCGCATGGCGAGCCCAACCTCCCCCAATAAGTCCTCGAAGGCGACAGCGCCTTCAGCGCTTTGTCCGGCCAACAGCGCCCGGGGTTCTGCCCCCGGGAAGCGTACGGCCATTCCCGTGAGGGTCTTCAATTCGAGGAGGGCCCCCGCGTCTCCTCCGAGCTAGGCCTGGAGGGCATATTCCTTCAATGGAATTGCCGTGGACTCCAGGCCAACTGGGAGGAGCTGCGGAGGCTCGTCTCGTCCCGTTCCCCGTTAGCTATTTTTTTGCAGGAGACCATGCTAGGTGCGTGCCCCCTCCCTGCCCTCCCGGGGTATAAGGGTCTTGCGACCCCACCACCTCGGGATGGCCGGGCTGGGGGATGCGCAGTTTACACCCGGCATGATGTCTCCGTTCTTCCTTTCTCTTTAGATACCTCCTTTCAGGCAGTGGCTGTGCAGCTGCACCTGGATAGGAGGTATACTATCATTTCTGCGTACATTCCACCGTCAGCTGACTTCGACGCGGGGGACTTCCGCCGCGTCGTTGCACGGTTGCCGAGGCCCTATCTCTTGCTTGGAGATCTGAACGGCAGGCATCCTCTCTGGGGAGATTACTCCATAAATCCCAGGGGACAAGTCCTTGCCGATCTGATCGAAGAGCTTGAGATGGGTGTCCTAAACGTGGATGAGTTTACGCATCACTGTCCGAGAACCGCTTCATTTTCTTGCCTTGACCTATCTTTGTGCTCTTCGGATGCACAGCCTGATTTTGATTGGGGGGTGGTCGATGACCTCCATGGTAGTGATCACTTTCCCATTCAAATATCATTTTCAGGGCAACTGCCGCCTGAGAGACCACCTCGGTGGTGCTTGGCGCGGGCGCGGTGGCCTGCATTTCAGGAAATGACTGAATTCTCTATCTCAGTCGAGGAGTTTAGGTCGGTAGATGATGCCGTTGAGTTCTTCTCCGGCAACCTCATCGCCGTGGGCCTGACTACTATTCCTAGGACGTCTGGCCGTTTTGCACGCCGACCACTCCCATGGTGGTCGGCCGAGTGTGAGACGGCCCTTAAACAGAAGCGTTATGCCTACATGCGCTATAAGCGCCGCCCGAACGATTTCACTGTCGCTGAATTTTGTCGGGCTAGGGCTAGGTTCCGGTATATTTCGAAGCACGCCCGCCGCTCTTCTTGGCGGGCATACGTGTCTTCACTTAACGGGAAGACCCCTTTAGCTGAGGTGTGGAAGCGAGTCAAAAGGATTCGGGGCAAGTTCTCGCAGGACCCCCCTCCCGTTCTCCAGGAGAATGGGACCGCAATCTCGGACCCCGCGTCCGTGGCGGAATCCTTAGCGACCGCTTTTTCCGCATTCTCTAGCCGTGATGCTGCTCCGCCAGCATTCAATGCACGTCGTGATGTCGCGGAAGGCCGCCGGCTGGACTTTACCTCCAGAGGCGGAGAACCCTTCAACGACAAGTTTACTGTGAGTGAGTTGCGCTCCGCTCTCGCTTCGTGCGCGGACACCGCCCATGGTCCGGACGATGTCCCGTACGCCATGCTTCGACACCTGGGTGAGCGAGGCATGGCCTTTCTGTTAGATTTGTTCAACAGGATCTGGGTGGAAGGTCTTCTCCCAGACTCCTGGCGAATCGCTACTGTGCTCGCCTTTCGCAAGCCGGGGAGAGATCACTCTACTCCGACCGGTTTCCGCCCAATCTCTCTAACCTCTTGCGTGTGCAAGTTGATGGAGAAATTGGTAAATGTTAGATTAGCCTATTTCCTGGACAGCGGAGGCCATCTGTCTTCTGCACAGTGCGGCTTCCGTAAGTTCCACTCCACGTCGGATGCTCTGCTCCTACTGGAAAATGCCGTCTGCGAGGCTTTCCTTCGTAGACAGCACTACGCCACGGTGTTTTTTGATCTGGAGAAGGCCTATGATACCGCATGGCGATACGGTATCATGGAGACTCTCCACACGATGGCGGCGAGGGGACGCCTCCCAATGTTTATATCTGAATTTTTGCGAGATCGTCGATTCCGCGTACGGGTGGGGGGAGCCCTCTCCGGCCCAAAGGAGCAGGAAGAGGGTGTCCCGCAGGGGAGTGTCCTCAGTGTCACAATCTTTGCCCTGAGCATCAACGGCATCACCTCGGTGCTGCCGGAAGATGTTCTCGCTACGCTCTACGTGGACGACCTTTCGATCTCTTTTGGCGCGGCCCAGATGCCGACTCCAACAGGCATTGAACCGCGTCTCTCGCTATGCCGAAGCGCACAGGTTTCGGTTTTCTTTGGCCAAGACTAAGGTGGTGCACTTCTGCCGCCACCCACGGCTTCACCCCGACCCAGATTTGTTTCTTAATGGGGTGCGCCTGGATGTGGTTGAGTCGCACCGTTTCCTTGGTCTTGTATTCGACCGACGCCTCACCTGGGAGGCTCACATTCGCAGCCTTAGGGTCTCTTGTACCCGCGCCATGGACATTCTCCGTTCCGTGACGTTCAGCGCTTGGGGCGCTGATAGGGCTACCGCCTTACTTTTTTATCGATCCTTTGTTCGCTCGAAGCTCGACTACGGATGCGAGTTTTATGCATCCGCAGCCGAGCGTTTATTGCGGAAGGTGGATTCGATCCACCACACCGGCCTTCGCCTTGCGACCGGTGCCTTCCGCACTTCCCCCATTGAGAGCCTGTTGGTCGATGCTGGGGAGATGCCACTCGCTCTGCGCCGCGTGCAGTGCATCACTCGCCTGTACGCGCGAGCCCGGCGCCTCCCTCAGTCGCCAACAGCTCTCACTGCATCCGCAGCTGATCTCGATGGTGCCTATGCCGCCGAGAGACGCCAGTCATACCCTAAGCCCTTTGGGTTTAGGGCCAGGAAACTCCTTCGAGAGGTAGATATAGCTCTCGGGCCGGTGGCGCCCCTGGTTCTGCCCAGAACGCCACCCTGGAGGGTACCACATTTGGCTATTTGTCGCCACGCCTCTGCTCCCAAAGCTTGTACTGCGCCGGGAGTATTGCGTTCGACCTTTTTGGAGCACACATCGTGTCACGCTGGTACCGTGCCAGTGTATACGGATGGCTCCAAGTCCCAAGAGGGGGTCGTCTTCCACGCCGTATCCCCTCTGTTTGAAGTCAGCGGGGCTCTACCAGGCGCTGCGTCTGTCTTCACGGCCGAGCTGGTGGCAATACACCACTCGGTACGGGAGATTACGCGACGTGCCCGGTTCGGAGACCGGATTGTGATTTATAGCGACTCACAAAGCGCCCTGAGTGCTCTCGGGGCATTGGAATCTCCGCATCCCCTGGTTCGCGAAATCCGTGACGCCACGGTTTTGGCGAGCCGGGCAGATGTCGAGATTATCTTCTGCTGGGTTCCTGGACATGTAGGAATTGCGGGGAATGAGCGCGCCGATGAGGGCGCCAAAGAGTCCGCGAGGACTCTGCGACCGGACCAGCGTTTCGCTCTTCCTCACACTGACTACATGGCAGGAATACGGGCAGCTCTTCGGACTGCTTGGCAAAGAAGATGGGAGACGGTCGAGGGGAACTTAAAGTTGCGTGCCATTGCGCCGCGACTGTTCCCATGGACCTATCCCCCAATGCCGTGGCGGCTTCAGGTTGCTTTCTGTCGTCTTCGAATCGGACACACTCGTGTGACGCATCGTTACTTGGTGGAGCGCTCGCATGTGCCCTATTGCAACGACTGCGTCGTCCCCCAGACTGTTCGGCATATTCTTGTCGAATGTCCCAGTCTGGGTGATCTTCGCGCACGATACCTGTCTCGGTACCGGGATGGGCGGGGTCGCTACCGCCTGTCCCTTGTACTCGGGACGAGTGCGTGCACCATGACTGGTGGACTTATTGACTTTTTGGGGGAGGCCGGCCTTCTCCCCTTTATTTAAGGTTCCTTTTTTTTTGTTATTGTTTTGTTTTAGGTTGCACTCTCCTGCACCGGGGTGAGGGGGACCTCCCCCCGCTGCCGGAGATTGCTTCGATTGTTAAGTTTTTCCAATTTATATTGATTGTTAAGTTTTCATATTTTAACTTTAAAGTAGCCTAATTCTAGGCTGTCGTGTTTTTCGGCGACTTATGCCCAAGTGGGTAGTTGCCAGATGGGCTCTATAAAAAAAAACAAAAAAAAACTGGCCTTTTTCCATGCCAACTGCTTCCGTGATGGTCAGCCGAGTGTGAGACGGCCATCAGACAGAAGCGTAATGTCTACATGCGCTATACGCGACGCCCGAACGACTTCACTGTCGATGAATTTCGTCGACTTAGGGCTAGGTTCCGGTATATTTCAAAGCATGCGCGCCGCTCTTCTTGGCGGGCATACTTGTCTTCACTTAACGGGAAAACCCCTCTAGCAGAGGTGTGGAGGCGACTCAAAAGGATTCAGGCCAAGTTCTCGCATGACACCTCCTTCCTTTCTCCAGGAGAATGGGACCGCAATCTCCCACCCCGCGCCCGTGGCGGAATCCTTCGCGACCGCTTTTTGCCCATCCTCTAGTCGGGATGCTGCTCCACCAGCATTCAATGCACGTCGTGATGTCGCGGAAGGCCGCCGACTGGACTTTACCTCCAGAGGCGGAGAACCCTTCAACGGGAGGTTTACTTTGAGTGACTTGCGTTCCGCTCTCGCTTCGTGCGCGGACGCCGCCCATGGTCCAGACGATGTCGCGTACGCCATGCTTCGACTCTGGGTGAGCGAGGCATGCTCTTTCTGTTAGATTTGTTCAACAAGATATGGGTAGAGGGTAGCCTCCCAGATTCCTGGCAAATCGCTACTGTGTTCGCTTTTCGCAAACCGAGGAGAGATCACTCAACCCGTTTCCGCCCAATCTCTCGAAGCTCCTGCATGTGCAAGTTGATGGAGAAATTGGTAAATGTTAGATTAGCCTTTTCTCTGGACAGCGGAGGCCATCTGTTTTCTGCACAGTGCGGCTTCCGCAAGTTCCACTCCACGTCTGGAAAATGCCATCTGCGAGGCCTTCCTTTGTAGACAGCACTACGCCACGGTATTTTTCGACCTGGAGAAGGCCTATGATACCGCATGGCGATACGGTATCATAGAGACTCTCCACACGATGGGGGCGAGGGGACACCTCCCAATCCTTATATATGAATTTTTGCGAGATCGTCGATTCCGCGTACGGGTGGGGCGACCCCTCTCCAGCCCAATGGAGCAGCAAGAGGATTTCCCGCAGGGAAGTGTCCTCAGTGTCACACTCTTTGCCCTGAGCATTAATGGCATCACCTCTTTGATGCCGGAAAACTTTCTCGCTACGCTCTACGTGGACGACCTTTCGATCTCTTTAGGCGCGGCCCAGATGCCAACCTTGGAGCGTCGACTCCAACAGGCATTTAATCTCGCTATGCCGAAGCGCATTGGCTTCGGTTTTCCTTGTTCAAAACTAAGGTGGTGCACTTCTGCCGCTATCCGCGGCTCCACCATGACCCAGATTTCTTTCTAAATTGGGTTCGCCTGGAAGTGGTAGACTCTCACCGTTTCCTTGGTCTTGTATTTGACTGACGCCTTACCTGGGATGCTCATATTACCAGCCTTAGGTTCTGTTGTACCCGCGCCATTAACATTCTTCGTTCCGTGAGATTCAATGCCTCGGGCGATGATAGGCCTATACTGCTTTACTTTTTTATCAATCCTTTGTTCGTTCGAAGCTCGACTCCAGATGCGAGTTTTATGCATCTGCTACCGAGCGTGTATTGCGGAAGGTAGACTCGATCCACCACACCGGCCTTCGCCTTGCGACCGGTGCCTTCCGCACTTCCTCCATTGAGAGCCTATTAGTCTTTGCTGGGGAGATGCCACTCGCTCTGCGCCATGCACAGTGCATAATCGCCTGTACGCGTGAGCCCGGCGCCTTCCCTAGTCGTCAACAGCTCTCACTGCATTCGCTGCTGATCTCGACTGTGCCTATGCCGCTGAGAGACTCCAGTAATACACTAATCCCAATGGGTTTAGGGGTAGGAAACTCCTTCTAGAGCTAGGTATAGTTCTCGGGACTGTGGCTTTCCCTGTTCTGCCCTCTGACTATTTGTCGCCACGCCCCCTGCTCCCAAAGCTTCTACAGCGCCTGGAGTATTGCGTTCGACTTTTTGGAACACACTTCGAGTCACGCTCGAACTGTGCTAGTGTATACGGATGGCTCCCAGTCCCAACAGGGGGCTGGTTTCCACGCCGTATCCCCCCTGAAGTAAGCGGGGCTGAGCTAGTTGCAATACACCGCTCGGTACCCGGTCCTGGGACGAGCAGGGTTGCTACTGCTTGTTCCTTGTACTCGGGACGTGTTCGTGCACACCGACCTTTTGGAGGAGGTTGGCATCCCGCTTTATTTGACCATTTTTGTGTGTTTTTGTAGGTCGCATGTTCCATGTTCCTACGCCGAGGGGAGGCGGTCCTACCCCCGACGCCCGAGTACGCTTCCTTCTTGCTAAGTTTTTCTTTGTTTTCTTTTTTTGTTGTTTGTTTAGTCTTACATTTTTATGGTTGTTTGTTAATTACATAGTTATTTGTTTTTTTTTAATATAGCTTAGTAGTACACTGTGATGTATGTCGGCAGGTGCTCCTAAAATTATTAAAAAAATCTTATTTACTTAACATTCATTTTGTACCTTTTTTGCACTTATCTACTCCACCATTTCCAAACAGGACCTAGATTTGCTCATTTTTTTTATTTATTTGAAAAATACATACAAAAGGTGAGAAAAATTAGGAAATGGTGGAGTAGATAAGTACAAAATGAATATGTTCAGTAAAATAAGAAATTTTACAATGATTAGTAAATTGGTAACTTTTTATAGTAAATTAAACAAACCCGGGGGGGCTGGGTGGGAAAAAAACGCGTGTGCACGCTACGGAAGACGAGGACCAACTGAGGTCTCCTGACATACGGGGTCCCTTATATAGGCAAAGCCTAAGTGTCCCCTTAGGACGTCACTCAGGGTTCCTTCACTTATCTTGGCGAGAAGGTCCGGGAGACCCACATGAGCGCCGTTTCGATGGATCACTTAAAAATCCCTAGCATGCATGGAATCTGTCAAGTTCTTGATAGTTTAATGGTGTACCACAAATTTTCGATTGGGTTGAGATCCGTAGAGCATGGGGATCAACTTGTCACCTTGTATGCTGTAAGAGCCTAGGGATACTTATTGGTCCTGGCAAAGTGGGATGGCACGTTGTCATGCATGAAAACTAGTCCTTAGAAGTGACACGGTATGCCATCTAGCCAGAGATCCAAGAGCTCCTTCTTGAGATTGCACAACAGGTCTGCGGTCACTTAAACCCCATCAGACACCCTGACTGGGCCAACAAGTCTCTGACCAGATACATACTCACATGATTTTTCCTCCCTGCTGTTGACGTCGCAAACGTTGGTGACGCCCATCTCCGAAATAGACCCAAACCATTTGCTTAACCGTCAGGTCTTTCAAGTGTCGCCCTGGTCTTCTCAGTGAAGAGAATGCAACTCATGTCCGACGTCATGTACATCCGGCTCATTGAATCCTCAAAGTCTTGTGTCTGGCCGTTAAAGGAGCCTATTTCAGTGGAGCTCGCACAGAAGCCAAGGTCCCTAGGATACGGTTCTTGGTGATCTTCGGTAGATGGTGTCGACCAAGGGCGATGAAAAGGACTTTTCTTGTTTGTGCGGGTTTCCTACGTAACTATTAGCGGCCAATATCCTCAAATCCCTTGTTGTCTTAGTCTTGAAAGTCCAACAAATAGATCGCTTCTTGCTTAGCGAAGTGTCCTTCAGCAATCGGCTATTCGTGTCCACATAACAAACTAACTTCTCTGCAATTACATGAACAGAGGTGTGTCCAGCACTTTGCTTGACGATGAGGCCTTTTTGACCTCCCATTCTTCTTCTAAAGAGGATAGATGCTATTAGCGTGGTTCACCCCCAAAACTACGAATCGGAGATAAAAATGGAAGGGCATAACATAGCATAATGAAAACATACATTAGTTTTGCTATATGTTGTACAGACCAGCTGGAAAAAGTTTCTCAAAATTGATTCACCAAAAAAATGAGAAATTCCAACTTTCCCTAACAACCTATTAACATAGTTTAGGGTGTATGTGTTCACGTGCAATAAGTTTACTTATTGCACGTGAGACTATGTTCTTTATTGCCTGCCCATGAATTCCCCACTAATATGGGCATGTCTATACACAACCATGCGTGTCTTCACACTAACTCCTCTTTTTGGCGGCCATCTTGTTTTGTTATATCAGTCTTTTTATACCCCGTTCTTTAATTTATTTATTGATAAATTTATATCTAACAATAAAGAGCGGCTGGGGGTTAGTGGAGTTGAAGTGTGACTAACAAAATTTGTGGGAAAGTAGTTGGTGTCACCTTTTTTTAGGTTTAGATTTTATTACCCTGGCCTGAAGATAGACCTGTATTTTTTTTTTAAATTTCTGCCGCAGTGGACTCGCTAGCGGCTGCTATAATGGATTATGATTTTTTTTAGCCCGCCGTGGCTTCTACATGTAATTAAGAAGCGTGTCGAGATTGTTTTATGCCTGGTTTATGGGCTTGCATGGGATGAATGTACCAGATTGTCAGAAAAGACAGCGATTAGACCGACGTTTTGCTCTTAACCACACTTGACTACATGGTAGGAATTTTGTCTGACTTTAGGGTTGAATTACAAATAAGATGAGAATTTAAAGTTGTGTACTTTTGCATGGCCACTTTCCGTGAACCACCCTCCTAATGTCTCTGCTTTTGCTGTGGCCCTATCATCAAATGCCTCGATGGTATCGAATCATTTTCTATCTTTCTGAGTCGGACACATTTCCGGGATGCAGCGCCATCTAATGGAGTGTTCTCCTTACCCTTAGTCAGCCCTAATCCGTGCTAGTTTTTGGTTGAATGCCCTGGTCTGGTGGAAGTTTCATGTGTGGTAACTCTCCCAGTACCGTGATAGCCGGAATCGTTCACGCCTCTCTTTTGCTAGGACGTCTCTGCACACCGGACTGTGGCGTGATGGGGGCCAGCTTCTTCCATAGTATTTTAAGACCAAGCAGTTTCCCACAAAGTGTGGTCGGCTCGCTTCAGCACCAGCAAATCTACCCGCCCCTCCCACCCACTTTTTCCACCTCGAAGGCCCTTCATAGTGATGGAGGTGCTCTGCACTATAGCATCTCGTCCAGTTCGGGTCATCCCTGGGCAGAAGACCCCCTATAATGCCCCCGCCATGTACACATATTCACTTCCTTCTCAGTCAGTCTTTTCTCTCTCAAACAATCATTTCCATAATCACCTCGCCTTCAACACCATCTTCCAAACCCTTCTCACACCCTAACCCTCGCTCTTGTATATTATCTTTACAATTATTTCTATCCATTCTTCTGCATGCCCTTACTAAACATCCAATCTTATCCTCAGTCGCACCATAAACATCTTTTGCCCATTCATTCCTCGACGCAATCACCCGAAGTAAGCGCCAAGGGACTTGTCTGGTCTGCAAACCATCCATCCCAGTCATTCCCTCACTCTATCCACCTTTTGCACATTAAGCATCTCTCTCAAGTTATCCATTTGCAATGCTCTCACTTTAGATCGTTCCTTCTCCTTCCATATATAGTCTCTCTCCCATACACAATTTTCAACTAGCTATTTCAAAGCAAGTATTTGATCCACTCACACTTGACTTGCTCAATCTCCCTTGTTTATCCCCTATCAAGCTCCTCCATTATCCTTCTTATACGCCCTATCAGAACTTATCCATTTCTAACTACAACACTCAACAGACATCCCTCTGTAGTTCTTGCATTCATTTTTCTCCCTTTTACCCATATACAACAGCACTATTACTGCATTCTTCCAGTCATCAGGCACTCTTCTATTTTCAAATGTCTTACAACACAATTAACACCACTTTTTCACATTTTGGTAACTAATCTAATCGAGCTGCCATTTTCAGACTTCTCATAGCACTAACAACCTCTTGCAACCTTATCTTTCCATACCCATATACAGTACCCCACTTACACCCACAAAGCTAATCCTATTTACACTTGCAGGCTCTTTCATACCCGGCTTACATAACTCATCAAAGTATTCTTACTATCTACTTACATCCTTATTTCTCAAGTACCATAGCAGTTTTGTTGTCACTTTTTCTTAATTGTTTTGAATTTTGAATGCAATCATTTGCGCCTGGCCACTAGGCCTAAGGGGCGCAGCCTCCCATGTGACACATGATTCTGGCTATCTTTTCTTTTGATCTGTTTTATCTTTTTTGTTTTCTTTTTATTTTAAATGAGAGTGAAGATAGATTTATATTAGGCTTGTCGCCGGCTATGATCTTGTTGGCCACTGGCCCTTTTTCCCTATTTTTTTTTTGTTTACTGGATCCTATGAGGGGTCAGGGATATGTAGCCATCTACCTAGAACCAGGTCATGTTTCAGATTTGCAAAGGCGAAGATGTTTCTGAATGATTACGAGGATGCTCGTAAATACATTCGGAAGGCTCAGGGTTTGTCACCAAACAACAGTGAGATCTCGTCATTGATTGAGGAAGTGATCCGGCGAGAACACGATTGCGAGGAACGGGAGAAGATCATGTGCCAAAGGATGATTGGAATGAGTTTGAAACCCACAGTTGCGGATGATAGCTCAGGGCAAACAAAAACACCGTCATCTGAAAAGCAAGGATCTATTTCAGGCCCCACCCATTCCCAGAATTCTCATGTCGATTCACTCGTTTCTCCGGAATTGCAGTCACTTCTCCGGGGGCAAATTGAAAGCTTTACTAATGATCCAGACAGGACAGAACACCCTCTTCCCCCAAACCTGACGAAGGAAGAACTCGCATTTGTGACTAATATCACCTCCCACTTACAAATGAAAGTGAAAAAGTTCTACACTGATTCTCAAGTAGTGTGGAAAATTGTGAAGTAAATGAAAAATATCAACCCTTAGAAGGGAGGAAGATGGTTTTGTTTTTCTACATTGTTAGAAATTTATAATAAACATCCATTTTTTCAATTTTTATATTTAGGTATGGAGAGAGAAGGGTAGATAAAGGGAGGAATTGCTGAGCAAAATGTTTGTTTTTGGTGTAAAGATTAGATGTGGTTGAAATGGGCACACAAGAAAATTGTATTGAAATACTCTACTCCACAGCTATTATCTCACCACTCAGCTGCAACCCCACACTACTGGGCATCACCCTTAACCCACTCAAATGCCTCCTCAAATCTCATATCCAAATTCTCACAACATTCACAACCAATAACTGCCAACTCAAGAAACAAAGCATTCCATACAATTTATTCGTACCACTCTTAAGTATTCATCCCCAGCCTCAGCTCTAGCACAAACATACACAAGATAAACACTACCCTCTTCATCACAACTTGCTGCCTTAAAATCACCACACCACTTCCACACTGAAACCAAAATTCTCTACATCAAAGACCACCTAAACATGATACAGCACAGAATTTTGCAATAAACTGCTTTCCTTCACATCCAATATATACCCTCCCCATTCCTACCCCCACCCCAAAAGACCCCTCAAATTACATCCACCCTCTGGTGCACCCAATTGTTAGCATATCTCCTTTCAAACCCACCCAACCAAAACACAATAAAACACACTTCACCTGTATAACACTTCAAAACCTGCTCCACTGTGCCCTACTCGAACGCGCCCCACCCTCTGGTGCACCCAATTGTTAGCATATCTCCTTTCAAACCCACCCAACCAAAACACAATAAAACACACTTCATCTGTATAGCACTTCAAAACCTGCTCCACTGTGCCCTACTCGAACGCGCCCCACCTGACATTCACCCTGAGTCAACAAACCATAGTTTCTCTAATGTCTATGGTCAGGACACCCCCTCTTTCCTACACAAATACATAAATAGACTAACCCAACCACGCAGCGCGGTACCCTGCGTAGCCTGTTACAGGTACATGAAGGAGCTACACATCCCAGCCTGAGTGCCCATTAGGGAAGCCCCTGTGACTGGGTTGATGTGAACTCTCTGATGGGGTCTGGGAAAGTTGTTGGTGAGCTTTACCCTCGCCCCCTCTTAGCACCACTTTACCTTTTTATTATTATTATTATAATTATTTATATTCTTTAGTATTATTTATTTTTATATGTATTTAATTATTTATTGTATATTATTACAAATATTATTATTAGTAGTAGTATTTATTAGTATTAGTTATTCAATAGTAATATCTTTTATTAGTAGTAGTATTACACTATCCCCTTAACCTTTTTTACCCCCCACTTTGTGCCAGGAGGACTGGTGCCTCGGTAGTCTGCATGCCATCCTGGGATCACCTAGCACCAGGGTATGATAATAATAGGTGATTACCAACCCTACTTATAGTGGACCAATCTATCTCTACTTCTCTTTATTACATACCTTACTACCCCTTTCAAAACTTACTCTTCTATCCACAGAGGTTCTGGCTACCTGGCGAGCTTTCGTCCTCTTACCAGTTCTTAGTCAAGTGGCGGCAGTGTATACCATGAGGTCTCTATCTGCTGCGAGGGCCGAAAGCCCGTTGGCTAAGACAAGTATTAGGTACCGGGTATGAGTGTGTCGGAGATAGGTAAGGCTAACTGAGAAGTAAGTAGATTATTGGTGTGCATGAGGGGTGTTTGTAAGCATACGCACTTAGGTCTTCTCCGCAGGGATGGATCTTTCTAACCGGATAAGATGCTACAGCACACTACTCCATCGCTATGAAGAAGCATTTGGCATAGACAAACTAATTATTTGGGGGGAGGGGGGCTGATGCACGTCAATCACCCTGAAGGAGAGTTTGACGGTGATGATTTTCGTTATGATGGTAACTTGTGATTAAAACCTGTGCTCCTTGAATCTTGCTTTGCAGGAAGGGTGAAACCAACAAGGCGAAAAAATGTTACATTTATATTCGACTCTGGAGCCTTTGCTCGGTTGGTCCGATGCTGTCGACCACCATTGGAGAGAAGAAGGCACAAACGACATCGCTTCTATCCTCGTATCGACCTCATCGAGTCCGGACTTTATCTCTTCACCATTCTGTTTCCTCCTTTTTGCTATTGAGTGACAATGTCATTCTCGCTCTTCTAAACGCTGGGGACATCGAACTCAACCCTGCCTCCCTCCATACACAATACACAGGAGCCAAGGATCCATAAAATGCAACACATGTAAACACTGAGTACACTTATAATAATAATAGGTATTTATAATGCGCCCTTCAGTGCTGTTAGCCCTCCTAGAGGGCAGGTTGTGAGCGAGTGTAGACAAAGTTTTCAGGGGAGAGAAGGCAATTCTGAAGAGATAAGTCTTCAGGAGACATTTAAAAGTAGCAAGGGAGGGAGAGGATCGGACTTCGGCAGGAAGAGCATTCCAGAGTCTAGGGGCACAAACTGAGAAGGAACAGTCACCCATCGAGCAGAGGACAGAACGAGGTGTGTTGAGGAGAGCGAGGTTAGACCGGAGTGCCCAAAGAGTATGATGACAGGAGAGGACAGAGGAGAGATGAGGTGGAGCCTCGAGGTTTAGGGCCTTGTAGGTGATGAGAAAAATTTTATAGTGGGTACGGAAGCAAATAGGTAACCAGTGTAGCTCCTGTAACAGAGGCATCGAAGGAGAGAACCTGGGTCGGCGAAGAAGGAGCCGGGCAGCATAGTTTTGAACTAGTTGTAGGGGGCGAAGTGACGAAGAAGGGAGATTCACTAGAAGAGAATTGCAGTAGTCTAAGCGTGAGGTGACGAAGGCATGAATAACAGATACGATGGATGTGCCGTTTAAACGAGGGTTGTTCGTCGAAAATAACACCAAGATTACTGACGGTATCAGAGAAGGCGACATTGGTTTTACCAAGGTTAACGGAGGGGAAGATAGCTTTAGATTTCTCCACCATCGAAGCGCTACCAACAATGAGAACTTCAGTTTTAGCATGGTTAAGTTTGAGAAAGTTGGCAGACAGCCATTCATTTATGGGGGTGTAGGCTTAAAGAAGCTTGTTAAGTGATTGAGAGAAGGACACAGGGGATGAGAAAAGGTATATCCGAGTGTCAAGGAGTTACAAGGAAAGAAAGTACCCTAGGAGACCTTACGGTCCATTCAAAGAGGGTACCTTTGGACTAGCAATCGAGCAGGCATATGGCTGCTCAATTGTTTTGCGTCCCTAAACGGCCACTTTTCAAGACTTTGTCTAATCTTGACTTGAACTGGTCAACAGATTCACTGTTGACAACTTCCACTGGAAGTGCGTTCCACTTACCGCAGATACTGTAAGTGAAAAAGTTTCCACACAGATTGCGGTTGTAACGCTTCAGTTCAAGTTTGAAGCCGTGATTGCGCGTTCTGTTCTCACTCAGTGTGAAAATATCCCGGTAGTCAACATTGTCGAACCCTCAAGTATTTTGAAAACTTCGATGAGCTGACCACGCAGTCTACGGGTTTCCAGCGAGAACAGATCTAATTCCCTTATAGTCTATTCTCATAACTTTTATGTCGGATAGAGGGAATCAGTTTGGTTGCCCTAGCTTGTACGCGTTCCAACCTTGCGATGTCCTTTCGAAACGAAGGACTCCAAAATTGTACGGCATACTCCAGGTGCGTCCGAACGAGGGAGTTGTACATACAAAGTACCATCTCCTTGTTACGGTATCTAAACTGGCGCTTTATGTAGCCTAACATCCTTTGGGCTTTCTTCTCTGCCTCGATGCACTGTTTCGAGAACTTGAGGTCGCTAGTGATAGTAACACCCAAGTCCTTCTCAGTGTCACTCGATTCAAGAGCAGTGCCTTTAAGGATGTACTGAGATTTGGGGTTTCGTTGGCCGATATGCATTACTTTGCATTTCCCCACGTTGAAAGGCATTTGCCACGTGTCCGACCACTCCCCAATCCTTTGAAGGTCCTCTCGGAGGCGGGCAGTGTTCTCCTCCTTTGCCACATTGATACCAAGCTTGGTGTCCTCGGCAAATTTGGAGATTTTGGCAACCATGTCGTTGACATAGATAATAAACAGTAGTGGTCCCAGGAGTGAACCTTGAGGGACACCGCCCATTCAGAGGCCCGTTGCCGCCTATGCCCTGTGCACGCACTTTCCGGAGAAGGCGGCGGTGTGGTACCTTATCAAAGGCCTTTTGGAAGTCAAGGTACACAAAATCTACCCCTTTATCCCGATCATGCTCACTGAACACGGAGTGGAAGAATTGCACAAGGTTCATCAGGCATGACCGTTGCCTTCGGAAGCAGTGCTGGGAACTCTTCAGTAGCAGGTTTGACTCTAAATAAGACGTTATCTTGTCCACTATCATGCTTTCCATGAGTTTACCGACTATCGAAGTCAAACTGATGGGTCGGTAGTTTGACGGATGGCTAGGGTCTCCTTTCTTGAAGATCGGAGTCACCTCCGCCTCACGCCAGTCTCTAGGAACGCATCCGGTCCGGGAGACTTATTCGTCTTTAGGTCAGTGATCTTTTTCTTTATTTCTCCTTCGGTGAAGTCCAGTACCTCCAGCTTTTTCCCCGAGTAGGAATCCATCGGCTGGGGAATGGAAGCACATTCTTCACTAAACACTGAAGAGAAGTAGTCGTTGAGGAGGTTAGCATTTTCTGCATCTTAATGCTTTAATGTCCCTTCCTCATTCCTCAAAGAGCCAATCGTTCGACGGATTGGTTTACGGCTGTTTACATATCCAAAGAACTCCTTGGGATTCTCTTTACAGAGTCTCGCCACTCGGAGTTCCTCAGACCACTTAGCCGCCCTTATGCTGGACTTCACTCTCATGGCTAGCCTCCTGTATTCGTCAAAGTCACCCGAGATCTTCGATTACCGGTACAAATTTCTTTTCTCCCTAAGCAGTTGCCCGATTTCTCGATTAAACCACTTTGGTTGAACAGAGGACCGACGGGGGCATTTCAGAGGAATGAAACGCGATTGAAGACTCATGAATGTGGTTTTGAAACTGTTCCAAGAGTCTTCAACAGCCTCGCGTCAGTCAGTACCGCGCGTAGACCTACAAAGTCTGCTCTTCTCAAATCAAGTTTTCTCGATTTACTAGTTGCAGTCTCTGCCTTGGAGACTGACTATAAATCTAATTAGTCGGTGGTCACTGCCACCGAGCTCTTCGCCAACAGAGAGGTCCTCAACGATGTCTCCTCAGAGGTGAAAGCCAAGTCGAGGATATTGTCTCCTCTCGTTGGCTCTCTCACCCATTAAGTGAGGAACTCGTTGTTCGTGAACTCCAGGAGTAGTGCGTTCTCGCCACAGGGTTCTCTGGTTTCCCAGTCAACTTGTGTGTTGAAATCTCCCATGACGATACACACACTGTCTTGGACGAGTTCTCCTAGTAGCTAGTACAGATCTCTGTCCTTTTCAACGAGTTGGGCAGGAGGTCTATAAAGCACCAGGGTCCTGTATTTGGCAGGACCTATCTCTAGGTCAACACCTAGTAGTTCATGGTCGGATACGATGTTGCAATCTGTCTAGTTGAGAGTATCCTTGACATACAACATCACACCGCCACCCTCTCTGTCTGGCCTATCTTTCTGGAAGAGCTGGTAACCGGGAATCGTGAATTCACCTTCAAAATCTCGGCTTGAGGTTTTAATCCACGTCTATGTTATGGCCACCATCTCAGGTTCCTCTGTTGCTACGAGGCTACGGAGCTCAAGAAACTTATTGCTGATTGACCTTGCGTTGAACAAAAGAACTTTGAGGGAGTCCCCCAGTGTAGGACTCCCTACGCTCTTCCGTTTCCCGGCTTCTTTTGTGTGGCAGTACCCCTCTTTGCCCCCACATCTAAGAACGTCGTTCCAGGAGTAACACGGGCATACTGTCTTATGTCCGCCTTCACTCTGGGTCGGACTCTCCCACATCCTGGATTAAGTTACAGAGTACAGCCTTTTCCTTGAATGAAAGGTGCACTCCGTCCCTTTGGTAAATGTCGTTTCGACCGTAAAAGGTGCGGTAAGGGTCCAGAAAGAAGACCCCTTCCGCCGTACAGAGGTCGGACAGGCGCTGGTTCAGGGTCACGTTCCTTGAGTGAGCTGTCCGGCTAGGACCTCTTCTTGGGAGCATCCCTTCAACGACCCGTTTGCGAGTTCTCAATCCGCAGTCGTCCATGGCTCCCCTGACCGTGCTGCTGAGAATTTTCTCGCTGGGGCCTACTTTGCCTCCTCGGAGGTAGAGGTCATTTCGACTCACCATCAGGGCAACGACTGAATTCTCGGAGATCTGAGATTTCTCAGCCTCTACCCTGATGTGGTTTTCCCGTCCTGGCTGGCAGCATACCTTCACACTAGTGCGAAGGCGGGCCGCTAGCAGGGGCTGCAAATCTTGTACTTGGGAATCGCCGACAAGGGTAACCCTCGGACATTTCCGTGCAGAGGTTTGAGGCTTTTCTTGCGGAAGCGAACTCTCGGTTCCCTCTTTCTTCTCCATCTTATTTTTCTTATTCATCTTTACCCCCCTATCTTTCTTTGTTATATACTCTTCTGTTTTTATCTTTTCTTCCTCTGCTTCAACTTTCTCTTTTTCAGCTTCTACCTTATCTTCTGTTTCAACTTTCTCTTCTTCCTGTTTCTTTCCCTTCCTTTTCTTTTTCTTTGAGGGTTTATCCGTAGCATGTGGACCTAGCTCTGGGGGTAATACTGCAGATGCAATGTTTACTACAGGGCTTGACGTTAGCTCTGCTATTCTGACCTCTAGCCTGCGAATCAGTCCGGCGTATTCTAATTCGAGGCTGTTTATTTTCTCCTCCAACTTCCTGGATCTTTCCTCGGAAGCCCTGCATGTTTCTTCTAGCTCATTGATTTGGCCGTTTAGAATACAGTCGGTGCAGGAACTGGCCGGGTGGCATTTCGAAAAACACCCCTCCGGAAAGTCCACGCACCACTTATCTATGTGGTATATTGCGCATGTGTATTTTAGAGCTCCTGGTCCTTTCTTGCCGGTCATTTTGAACACTTTCTCTCTTTCAATACTTTGCGACCAATCAATGATAAAAAAGGGGGGTTGGTGAGTTCTCCCCGCGTGAGTCGCTCCCGCCTATTGATCGGAGTCTTCCAGAAGTCACGCTCCATCTGCTGCTGTTCGTCCGACCGAGTCGTCAAGCCTCGGCGTGCCGTGGCTCCCAACCAAGCAGCACAGACGGTCCCCGAAGGGACCATCGATTTCTCACCAGGTGAACAACAACGAAGCACGCCCCTTACTAAACTCCTACTAGTTCCCTTCACAACGGCCAGGATCTCGGAGTAGCGTTCAATGGATATCCCGCCACACCAAGGGACTCGACCCAAGGCTTTTTATTGGCCTGGGAACAAAGGGCTGTCACCTCGAACCGATGTTACCAGAGGCATCCGTCAACGGGCACGGGGAACGGTCAATAATTACGCGCCAGGGAAGGGGTTAACGAGACACTACCCTCATCCCATTCATCGTGCCCCAACGCCTAGGACACCTCTAGTCCTAGTCTCTCGCAACCAGTGAGCGTCGATTGGCGTTGTTTATAGAGGTTCCAAAGCCTCTCTTCTGACGCATGAGGTAGCTGCCAGGTCCTTATAGGTAGATAGAGGAAGAAAGGGAAAGAGTGACACGATAGGAGCAGGCCTTTTTTGTTTTTTTCCTTTTTGTATAAGTGGGAGAGATAGGATAAAAGTAAAAAGGGAGAAGGATAGAGTAGAAAAAGGAAGGAATGACGCACTTGTCTGGAATCTCGTTTTCGACCAAGTCGACAAGCGAAGCCCTACCAGGGGTACCCAGAAGAGTTACCCCCGCCAACATAGCTCGAAAAGTCAAAGGTACACACAAGCTCTCTTCCCGCGACAAGGGGGCGTCACACCTCTCCCTCTACTTTCTTTATGAAAGGAGAGAGAGGTGGAAGGACAGGCCCAAATCGTGAAGAAGGGAGCCAAGGGTAAGTAAGCAGATGCGAAAGAGGAGGGGACCAAGGACTTAGCCCTAAGGCACCCAAAATGAATGGGCTCTGGCTCGGAGGAGAGGTTATCGAGCGCGACCGACTAAGTGCGGGAGGAGAGGTATGAGCGGAACCAATCGAGTACAGTGCCCGAGAGACCAAGGAGGACAGTGTGGTCGATGGTGTCAAAAGCAGAGGAGAAGTCTAAGAGGACTAGATTCGACGTACAACCCATATCAGCAGCTCTACATAAACCGTCTGAAACATTAAGAAGAGCGGTTTCAGCAGAGTGCTTCGCTTTGAATTTCGCTTGTACTGCTCGAACCTCCACAGTGCAGAATATTATGAGAATGAAGACTCAATTCGCGGATTTTTTTTTACTAGTATAATTATATAATACTTTACCTAGTAGACAAGTTACGGATGTGACTGACTTCCATCATCATTCCCCAAACTTGACATGCACCACATGCTCGCACACTCCCCAAACACCTCCAGAAAACTTCGCATTGGAACAACACTTTAAACATCCTACAACTAAACAAATTTAATCCAATAAACATTCTGAATTACTCAACTCCTTACAGAAACAACATGCACATAACTCTCATTTGAGAAACAAACAAAAATTACCCTATTTTCTAACTATTCACAACACAATGGCTAGATAGCACGTACACAAATCAATTCCTTCCATATCCACCCCAAAACACTCCAAAACAACAATGAAACAGAAAATTCAATCCATTAGAATTAGTCAGAAGATCTGAATACAGTAAACATACATTCCATCCCGCCGACCCTCTACTATCGAGAAGAAAGCCACTAAACCAAACACTAATTCGAGAACCACACACAGTTACTAACACACCCTAAAATAGTTGTTCCCCTGTCATAACTTTTTGTTCATTTCATTTATATACAAGGACTACATGAGGCAATAGGTGTCCCCTGCCCAGTTTTTTATTTAAGTGAGGCTGTGACAGGGCACGTCATTTGTTTATTGCTCCTATATGCCTTATCAAGCACAATGTCACCCATAACTTTGTCCCCACCGAATATGTCTTCATAGCATTGGAGCCCTATGAACTATAGTATCTCGAGTGAGGGTTCATCCAGGCCCCAAGTACGCCCCCACCCCATCACAAACTACCACCAAGTACATCCATTATACTCTATATTATCAACTTGCTCCTCAGTTAGCCCTTTCTCTCTCAAACATTTTTCACATAACTGAGCTTGTATGCTGTTTTCCATCCCTTTTGCACACAAAGACACTTCACTTTCTCATCATCATAACATTCCAACTTACTCAACTCTTTCAAACCCCTATACACAAACTACAAAAACGCAAAGCAAAAAAGAGGGGTACTTTCAAATACTTAATAGTGCAGATGAAGATGTTATGATGGGTGCGGCTTAATGCACACAAGGTAAAGCAAAGTAAAGTGGGGGATCAAATCAAAGTAGGCAAGGAGCAAATGAGTCATTTGCACAATAGATGAATGAAGATCCTGATGGGAACAGGAAGCTATTCTGGAAAGAAGTGAGATGGAATAGGAAAGAATGGAAAGTTACTGTGAGCAATAAGGTCAAAAGTGTTTGATGCGTTGTATAATGTCGTGATGGAATATATCGCAAATGTAAATGTTATTTGCTTCGTTGGTGTAAATTGGAGTATTAAAAGCATGTAACAATTTGTTAGTGCTGTGAGCAGTTTAAAAAATGGGAAATTAGCTGGATTAGATGATAGTCGTTCAGTTGCTAAAACTGGTGGTGATTGTGTTGTGGGTCTGGTGTATGTGCTGTAATGCATTTTAAAGTGAAAGAGCGTATGAGGACCGAAAGAAGGCAGTAATAGTGCCGATGTATGAGGGCAAAGGAAAGAACGGTGGATGCAAGAACTACAGGGTGCTAAGTCTGTTGAGTGCTGAAGGTAAACTGTACGCCAAAAATGTGCGTGTATAAGGATAACAGGGATTGATGGAGGGGGGATCAAGTATTCGCTTTGATACATCTAGCTGAAAAAAAAACGGCATAAGATGTATAAAGTGTATGCTTGGTTTCTGGATCTGGAGAAAGCTTGTGATCATGTAGATGGAAAGATTTGGAGAATTATAAGAGTGAATTGGTAGTTGTGGTGAAGAAAATGGTGGATTAGGGTTAAGTGAAGGAGGTACTGGTTGTAAATGTACAGGGCTGTAAGCATTTTACAACTTGTGCACCATATTTGTTGTGGTATCAGCCCCGTTTAGTGGATTGGAAGAAAGTAACAGAGTAAGCGTGATGATTAGGACGAAATTGAGAAGAACGAGCATTTGATCAAGAATTGTATAGAATGAATGGTAATGCTGGTAAGTCTGTGCATAATGTACAGCATTATCCCCCCTTTTTCATGGTACCAGCGGAAGAAGAAATGAGAAAAGGAATGCTGCACCTCGCAATGCTCACGTTTGTTTCTCACATTAGGGAGGATGAACGGTGCCTGTCTCTCTGTATTCCCTACTTATGACTTTGCTCTCACTGTGTCCTTTGGCACAGTTTCAGCTCCCGGATCTGAATTTCAATCTTCTCCAACGCGGCAGTAAAATCCGGTGGCAGAGGGGCTGAAAACTGGCCACGTTCCGTCCGCTCGTCAGAAGACCGTCGGTACACGAACCTACGAAATAGAGGCGTTTAAGATTTGTCTGGGTTTCGAAGGAACAGTTTCCCAGTTCACATACTTGTTGTTATAGAGTTCGTCAGCTGCCTTGACCATCTGGTCCACATTGTTGATGGAAGCCATAAATATTAGGGGCCTAATATGTTAGAGTTTACCATACATGAATATTTCCGTAAGTAGGGACTCGAATAGCTCATATTAAGCACCCTTAGCAGAACTCTGGGCAGCCTGTTACAATTGGTACTTGAAGGAGCTACACATCCTCCCAGCCCTCCCCCCCCTCCCTCTCTGGCATCTTTTCTTAGGGAGTTGTTCCCAGAGAGGCTCTGGCCTTCTCATGGCGAGGGGGTCAGCCCTGGGCCCCTTAGGGGTCCTATGGTGCTGCCAACAAGACTTTTAACATGCCCCTCTTTCTTTCCTCCCCTATTATGTTCTTCCACTGCCCTTTATTTCCCCCTCTTCCTTCACCTATCTAGTGGTCCTTATAGATACCCCACCTCTACTCGTCTTATGGATTGATTACGAATTGTTCTTTCATGAAGGTGGAAGAGGCTGCGCTTCTACACCGCATGTGTCTACCAAATGCCCAAGGAGAAACCCATCGTTGCCCCCTTTTCTCCGTGCGTAGGAGAACTCGGGCAGCATCTTAGGGTTATAAAGATGGTGTGGTGGATCCGTATCCATTCTCCAAGAGGACATACCGGACATAACTGATTGTATAGTTGCAGTAGTGCCGGGCCCATGTAGGCCTCCATGGTGGGGAGCCCCGAGGGAGAATGCGAAGTTTTTTGCTATTTGCAATGGCTAGCCATAAACTAAAAACCTTCCCTTCTCGTAAGGGTTCTCGTGCCAAACGTTCCTTAGCTCCCGTTTCAGCCTTCCTTCGCTCGTTGGACCCCTATTCCAACGAAGTAGACCCAGATTTAGATTATCCCCGCTTTCTTGTTATGAGCTCATCATCCGACACCCCACTTGCAAAAGTCGATGTGTTTGACATCAATGAATCTTTTGAGTCCCGCTGTGGTGAATCCCGCCGGATGTGGTCAAGAGCTAGTGGTGATGTCGTAGTCGAGGTGTCATCCCACTCTCAACACAACCTTGTTCGAAATTTATCTTCCATAGCTGAAATTCCAGTAACTGTCTAGCCTCATCCGCGTCTGAATTTTGTGAAAGGTGTCGTCCGTTCAAACGGACTAAGGGACTACGACCTCACCCGCCTTCAGAGCAAGCTTAGTACCCAACGTGTCACACACGTACACAGGGTGACTAAAACATTAGGCTCCACTAGTCCCAACTGCCACACTGATTTTAAGATTCGAACGACAACTGCCGCAGTATATTAAAGCTGGGTTCCTTCGTGTCCCGTTAAGTCCCTACATCGAACTACCCAGACGCTGCTTCAATTGCAATCAATTTGGACATGTTGACCGTGCCTATCGGCACCCCCGCTCCTGCGTGAATTGCAGTTCTTACTACCATGGCCCCGAATGCACCAAAACACCTCGTTGTGCCAATTGTCGAGGTACCCACAGTGCTGCTTCAAAACTGTTCTGTATTTTTATATGAAAAAGAGGTGCTCGCTTTGCGCGACTCCCTACGTCTAGATATAAGAGAGGCCCGCAGCTTGCTCGAGCACAAACCTCACCACTCGGCCGTCTCTTCTGACGTTTTACGTAACGCTGGACGAAATCAACCATCACGCTCGAGTTACGACCAGGCTGAAGCACTTCATCCTTCATCTACTCGCGGAGTCGGAAACATCAGGATATGCAGTCGAAGCATCGCTCTCACACCGAAATAACCAATGTAGTCCCCCCTCTCCCCAGCAGCTCTAGCTAGGAGAGACGCTCAGGGTGAGACACTTGAAGATATCAGACGCTATTTGAAAGAATCCTCAACATCGACCAGTGAAGGTTCATCCACCCGGCCCCGAGACCCAAAGCCCAGTGGTAAGAGGAAGGATTCCTCACCTGGGTCATCGACCACCAATAAGCGGGCAGCCTCTGGAGCTGACTCGGCCTAACCACGAGAATCTTCAATGGACTCTTCCCCTATTACTGAACATTCTATGCCCTTAAGTCCGTCCCACCCTTCACAGGACTTAGGCCCCATCCTGATCCAAACGATGGCAGATATACACCCAGCTCCACACACCTCGCTCAGATCGCCTGTTCGTTCCACTCACCCTTCTACTCATGACCCGATGGAAGCAGTTGATACTCCAACATCATCAATCGCGGCGGTTGGACCAACCCCTCAGATAATGAAAATCCCCGCGACCCATGAATCCGGATCTACCGGCCGAAAATTCCTTCTCGATCTTCCTTTTACGCCAGGTTGTGAGCCCGAATTACAATCAAGGGCCCTTGTCGGTCCTCCCAAACCCTCGAAAATAGCCCCCTCACTGCTGCCTCTAGGATCTCATCCCCTGCAAAAGCAGGCTCCTCAAAATCTGCTCTCCGTCTCCCAAGCTCTTTGGGACGAACCTCAAATACAATATCGGCCACAAAAGAGAAAAAGATATCCACAGTGGTATCTAATCGTCACACATAATATCTTCCATTTTACAATGGAATTGTCAAGGCGTTCTTCCAAAGTGGGAAGAACTCGAAATTTTTTTGACGACTATCCAACCCGCTGTTATTTGTCTTCAGGAGAATAAACTGGGTATACGGCCCTTTCCGCCGGTACCCGGCTTTCTCACTTTCAACTCTATTGCTCTCATTGGAAGCTCCTTTTCTAGGGGTGGTGGGGGTGGGTGTCAATCATGGTATCTTCATCCCACCATGTTTCCCATCTCCCTACATACTACCTTCGAAACTGTTGCCGTGAGGGTTTTTCTTACTAAGCTTTTTACCGTTTGCTCTATTTACCTACCCCCTTGTTTATCATTGTCAAGACCCGACCTTTTAGAACTTATAAGACCAGTTGCCCTCCCCATGTTTAATACTAGGGGATTTTAACGCCTGTCACCCATACTGGGGTGACATCACTCGAAATGCCAAAGGCAGTGTTTTAGAGTCTCTTTTATTATCTGACTTTCTTTGTGTCTTAAATACTTGCGATTTTACCTCTTATGTTCAGACGGACTCTTTTAGCTGCGTTGACCTGTCTGTTCCTGTTTCCCGGATCGCTTCACGTAATTTCGATTGTCAATTCTTGACGATCTCCATGGGAGTGACCACTTTCCTATTGTCTTGTCGGCCCTTCAAGTTAGCCCTCATACAACAATGCCCCTAAGTGGCACTTAGGTCATGCAGATTGGGAGGGTTTCCAAGAGGCGTCCTTCACAAGTGCATTCTTGGGGACCTTCAATGGAGTGGACGTGGCAGTAGAATACTTTACATCCACTATCTACAATGCAGCAACACAGACCATCCCACGGAGGCGACCCGCCACGGGTCTCTCAACCGTTCCCCGGTGGACCTCGGCGTGTGCAACAGTTATCAAAAACTACAAGTTAGCCCATGCCCGATTCCGAAAGAAACCACTTTGTGCAACAAGGTCGACCGAAACCGAGCTCGTGCGCTTCGCCAAAGAACCCTTCGTCAGGCTCACCGAAATTCATGGCGCCGTTACGTTTCATCAATTTCCTCTATGACACCTACCGTTAAGATCTGGAAGAGGATTAATAAGATCAGGGGCCGTTATGCTTATCATCATACCCCCACACTCAACTTACACGGTTCCTTGGAGAATGACAGCAGGGCGGTCAGCAATGCTTTTGCTGACCATTTCCGCGCCGTCAGCCGTTACGATAAGGCTTTTCAATCCTGCAAATCAAAGGAAGAGTCTCATTCTCTCAACTTCACAGCAAAATCTAACCCATATAACGCTGCGTAGCGCTTTCTCCCTTTGCAGATCTACTTTTCCCGGCCTTGACAAGATTCATTTCGATATGATTCGGCTCCTACATCCACACTCTACTATTATTATTATTACAGAAGTTGAGACTGGTAGAACGGGAAGAGTGCAAGCACTATAGATTTCAATTAGCAATCCCCGCACACCTTCAACGTCGAAGAGGGAACGAAGGTAAGAAGAAAAGGAAGTGGGATAGAAGAAGAAACGGATAAGATACGTAAAGAAAAACCTCAAGGCTTCCAGTCATCTATGGATTCATTTAAATTAAATTGAATAATAAAATTAAATAACAAATTTCAAAAACAGTATATAGCAATATTCGAACAAGAAAAAACATAATAAAATAATAGGATAATGGCTCATGATGAACACAAGATCTCATTAGCTTTCTATTTGAAGGCATCTACACTATTCGATGCACAAGTCTCTTCGTCCAAGGAATTCCAAAGATGGACAACACTTGGCAGAAAGCAACGCTGAAACTGGCTAGTACAGCATCTGATAGACTGAAAACAAAGAGGATGCCGGGCCAAAGCCTGACGAGCGTTTCTCCTTGCTACGAAGCGATTTGGCAATGAAATATACAGCGAGTGATGCGGATTGGATTGTATATGTTAGAACATACATACATTGCTGATCTTCCGGCCATGTGCAAGGTTCCATTGGACATTACCGCCACAAAGAAAGCTGGCAGCATAAGAGACTCTGTCAATAGGATGCAAGTGTGAGGTAGCAGCAGACGACCAGACAGGGGCACAATATTCCAAAGCTGGAATAATAAAGCTTTGGAAGCAAGTGACGGACACGGAAGCATCATTGAAGGTGGCATAGGCCTTTCTCATGATTCCCAATTTCTGCTAAACCATCAACATGGAGAGGTTCATGTTGAGGAAAAGGGCTACGAGATCGTGAGATACATATACATTTAGATTTAGCGATGTTAAGCTTTATGTTCCATGTATGGCACCAGATAGAAATGCATCGAAGATCATTGAGAGAATTAGATGCAATGCTGCGAGAGTGAGGATATTCAATAGTCGCGAGCAGGGTTACATCGTCTGTACAACCATACATAATATTTTTTTGTGATGCTAAAAAGGTCAGCAGTGTAAATATTCGAAGAGCAGAGGTCCGAGAACACTGCCCTGCGGATGCAAGTCACTGAAGTTAGCATCAACACAAACCCTGTGGGTGCGACCCACCAGGAATTGCTCTAAAATAGATAAAATCCGTCCACCAACACCAATATCTTTTAGCTTCTTCAGCAATCCATTATGATTTACTCTATCAAAGGCAGCTGAGAGATCCAGTTGAACTATGCGGAACTCATGCCCCTGGTCTAGTGCTAACTGGATCTTGTGAGAGATCGTAAGAAGTGCATTCGTTGTACCAAGCTTTTTTCGATAAGCAAATTGATTACAAGGGAGAACATCTGATATATCAAGAAAATGAGAAAAGTTAGGTGCTCAAAAACTTTAGAAAGTATTAGTGTAATAGAGATTTAGACGATAATTGGAGGGATCAGGGGAAGGAGTTCCCTTAGGAATAGGCGTAATGTGAGCCACCCTCCAGCACTCGGGGGGGGGGGGGAGGGGGCGATCCAGATCGCATGAGGCATCTAAATACTGCACTCAGTTTTTTTGCGATTACAGCAGAGGTTTCCTTGAAAAACAAAGGAAACATCAAGGGGATCTGTGCCCCCATATGGATAAAGAGCATTGATTAGCTTCTCCACTTCTTTGAACAGAAATGCAATTTTATTAAGAGTAGGCATAATTTCTATTTCTTGATTGAAAATTAATTGCTCTCTACTAAGTTTAGAGTCAAAGTGCTTCATCAAAAGATCAGCTTTTTCCTTTGGACTCGTGATAAGCTGACTGTTATCAGAGAGCAGTGGGGAAAGTGATGAACTGCAGCCAAAGACCACTGATTTAAGTGTGGACCACCATTTATGTGAATCAGTGGCGCTTAACAATTTAACCTTGGTAGAGCCGAGATATTCCCTTTCCGCATCATGATAAATCCTCTTTGCTTGAGATCTTGTTAGAACATACTCGTTCCAAGATTCTCTTGTGCGTAGCTGAGACCAGGGGCGATATGCTGCCTGTTTGGTATCCCGAGCAGTTTTGCATTCCACTGTAAACCAGGCCTTATCATTGAACCGGTATGATATCCTTTTAATAGGGACTCTGCGATAAATAATACTAAGTATCTGTTCATTGAAAGTGGACATGGGCTCAGCACTGCAAAGAATGGCCCCTAATCTAACCCTGGAAACATCACGGACATTATTCCAGTTAACCGTGTTTTTTTTATATAAATCTTCGTAATAGTATAAGAAGGGACAGGTTGCCTAAGATCAAGTTTGATACTGATGGTAGAGTGATTGGATGTGCCTATGGATGCACTAATTTCTGCTTTAACAATATCAGGTACATCGTAAGTACTAAGTCGAGACAGTTACCATCATGATGAGTAGGGCCGGATACCAAACACAAGCAAAATCATATGCTGCACGACCATGAATATCTGTTGGTGATTCAGACTAAAGCCATTCACGATGGTGAGCATTGAAATCAGCAACAAAAACAAAAACTGCTTTGCGATCATCAGACTGGATGGTGGCCATGGCTGTTAATAGGCAATCATATATGGTATCGCAATCGGGGTTGCGATAAGCGCCCAAAATATAGAAGTTGTGGATTCGGTACAAATGCGCAAGGCCATTACTCCATGACAGCCACATTCATAGTAAGTTTTTCTATGAGTGGAGAAGCCATCACGAATATAGACGGACATTTCCCGCCGACAATTTCCTGGGTTACGGCGAATAAGCAGGGGCTGACAGAACCCAGGGATCTTTAGCTCAGATTTGTGGCGATAGTCGGAAACCAAAGTTTATGCGCATATAATTATGTCATAGGACCGACTGACAACAGTAAGGTCTCTGAGATTCTCGTGTAGCCCTCTTACATTGGAGTAAAAAAACTCTACCAGTGTGGCAGAGAGTAGGGCCAAGATTCACATGAATATCACCACAACAAATTAGAAACAGCCAATTGAAAGCAAGAGTCCGAGAGGGGGTTAGGAAGAGGATGGTTGGAATTTGATCATGTGCAGTAAGCTATCAATTTAACGTCAACCTTTTCCGCTTTTAGCCTAGAAGAGCTAGCTCATACTCTATAGAGATGACGGGCAGGAGAGGATCCTACTGGCATGGGGCTGCCATGCTTAGACGGGCGTTACCTCACAATACGTCAAAAGACCTTCCCTGCTAGCACATGGCGACTAAGATAACTGCCATTACCAAGCCTTATAACCTGATCACCAGCAGGAGCTGTGTTGCTGTGACAACGGTCATGATAGGCAGCTTTACCATGGGGTGATGAAAGAAAGCAGAGGGGAAGAAGTGAAAAAGGAGAACTGGAGAAATAAAGATAGAAAAGAGATACTTAGATTCACATCAACCTGTGTAAAGAGAAATGAAGCAATGGTGGAAAGTCAGATGTGTGACTATGGCACCATTGCAAAAATTCACTTCTCAGAAAAAGACGAGGTAGAGGACGCCAAGACTCTCACTTTGCAATAGCAGCCCGGCAGTCGGTCGTTGGACGTACTCTCTTACTTGATTTGTACAACCTTATATGGGTGAAGGGATTCTACCCCTCATCATGGCGCATTAGGATCAGCCTTCCCTTCTTCAAACCGGTCAGGGACGGGTTGGACGCAGATCACTACCGCCCTATAGCTGGAAAAAAATGTGTTGGAGCGCCTAAAATGGTTCCTAGAAACCAATCACTTCTCTCGATTTTCAATGTGGCTTCCGCAAAGGTCATAGTACTCTTGACCTAGTAGTACGTTTCGAGGGATCGTTCCGGAAAGCTTTCTCATTAAAGCGAGTCCTGGCCATATTTTTCGATATTGAGAAAGCCTACGACACAACATGGATATACGGCATCTTAAAGCAGCTATACTTCTGTGGGGTGAGGCCTTTTACCGTCACTTATTCAAAGTTTTTTAGCATCTCGATCCTTCAAGGTACCTGTTGGAGACGCATACTCTGACCTGCAACCTCAAGAGGAGAGAGTTCCTTAGGGCAGTGGTTTTAAGTATCTTATGTTTTATAATTGCCATCAATGATATTATTTCGTCTTTCCCAAAGGGTGTATCGGCAACTCTGTTTGTCGATGATTTAGCACTATACTGTTCCTCACCTAGCCTTCCATCAGAAGCGCGTCGGCTACAACTGTATCCAAACGAGCACAACTTAAGGGATTCCGCTTTTCCACAAACAAAACCAAAGCAATGTATTTCCACGGGGCAGAGGGGTTCTTGTTCTGCCATCTATCACCTTACAAGGCGAAGATATAAGAGTTTGTCTCCTAGTTTCGGTTTCTTGGCGTAACTCTCGATCCAAAGTTATCCTGGTTACCACACCTACGCCGACTTCGCACGGGCTGTCTGCGGGCTCCTAGACATTTTGAAAGTCCTCTCACACACTTCGGCGGGCAGCCACCGACAAACATTGTGGACATTATACACAGCCCTCATCCAATCCAAATTGGATTATGGCTGCAAAATTTACTCATCGGCTTCCCCTTCAGCCCTTAAAATGCTGAACCCAATTCGAAACCTCGGAGTTCGCCTTTCCAGTTGAGTCTTCCGTACTTGTCTCAACAGCCTTTACTGCGACAGTGGGGTACTGCCTTTGCCCTACCATAGACTTCAAATCTGCATGCGATACCTCTGCCGAGTACAGCAAGCCCCTGTATCAGAGGTCTACAGATGCCTGTATGCTGTCGAATCAACGGCGGCATATGATAAGTTGCCATCAATACCCCGCCCCTTGAACCTTCGCATAGGGGATCATCTATTTAACCTGGATGCTCCAAGGGTCCTTACCCTTCCATCCTTACTGACTCCTAGTTGGCGTGCTCCTCTCCCCACAGTATGTACCAACATGTGGAGCCTGGAAAATCCTCCATGGACCCTCGCATCATTAAGAGCCTGTTCTTAGATCATTTGATCTCACACAAACAATGCTGCCCACTATACACAGATGGCTCAAAGTCGGACGGTGGCGTGGGTGCCGCAGCCATCTACCCAGGAGGAGAATTCCTAACTTAATCTTTGCTGTCAACAGCATCCATTTTTACCGCTGAACTTTCAGTAATCCTTTTAGACTTTAGACTCATCCAAATTTTAGCTTTTAGTGATTTTGTCATTTTTTCCGACTCAAGGAGTCGGAGCTGGCTGATTCAAAATGCGTTGTCTTCTCCTGGGCAACGAGAGGACTAATCGGCTGGCCCGCTCAGCACATTCTGTGTCTTTGGAGAACACGGCTCTCTCTTTTAGGGACTACTTTCCTTCAATAAGAAAATATATTTTTCAACTGTGGCAGAATGAATGGGATGACTGTTCATCATCCAAATTATACAAAATTAAAAATTCTATTCACTCTTGGCCCTCGAGCCCCCATAGAATGCGATCATTGGAGGTGACCCTTTGCCGAGTTCGCATTGACCACACGCGACTTACTCGCAGCCATCTTGTTTCGGGTGATGCTCAAATCAGCCCTTGCTGTGGTTTTTGCGGTGGGGACCAATCGGTTTCCCACCTTTTATTGTATTGCACCCATTTCGCCATTCTCCGGTTGTCCTATTTCCCGACCCTTTTAACTATCCCTCAACACCCATCTTTGATCCATGTTGTAAGAGGAATTTTCTAACCTTTCGTTTTTTATATGTTGGTCACAAAGTGGTCTCCTCCACCTTTTATAGATGATATCTCTCATTTTATCCTAGCTGCAATATAGAATCCACTTGGATTGGGCAGCAACCCACTGGTTCCTTACCTTAAACCTTGCCTCCTCCCCATGTTCCTTCCTCTCCATCTGACTCAATTCTATCCGTACCCTCTGACTGTGTCCATGTTACGCCTTCTGTTCCATCCTCGCATCTTAGTTCTCGTTCATCTCTGTTCCATCTTCCTTTCCCTCCGGGCCATGAGCCGTCCACGTTGTGGGTACGGTCTGGCTCTCAGCTGTCGCCTCTCACCGTTCACGCTGTCAAGTCCGTGCCGGGTGCGTCCCCGGCGGCTCATCGCGATTTGTCCCTTGTCCCCACTCCCCTCTAGGGTCTTCTAGTCGTCGGGAACCTTCGACGGTTCCCGTCACTAGAATCCCGACGTTGGTGTCGAGACGACAGTAATGTCATGTCATTCTATAGTTGAATTGTTAAGGGGTTCTCCCTAAGTGGGAGGAACTCCAGCTCCTGCTTTCTAGCGTTCTGCCCTTGGTGGTCTGTTTGCAAGAATATAAGCTTGGGACTTGCCCCTTCCCGGTGCTTTTGTACTTCTGGGTGTTTATCTCCCCCCCCCCCGCACAAGGGACATCTCCCATGGTGGTGCTTCTCTTTTAGTTTCTTCTTCGCTATTTTCTGCGCCACTCTTTCCCTCCGTACTACCTTGCAGGCTGTTGCTGCTAGGGTTTTTATTTCCAAGCTCTTAACGGTTTGTTCTGTGTACATCCCGGATTTTAATTTGAGTCGGTCTGACCTTTTAGAACTCACAAGTCAGTTACCTACCCCGTTTTTATTACTTGGTTATTTTAATGTTCGCCACCCATCTTGGCGTGATACTGCCCAGAATTCCCGGGGCGGAGTGGTTGAATCCCTCTTATTATCTGATTCCCTTTATCTTTTAAATTCCGGTGATTTTACATATTACCATGTTCAAACGGATTCTTTTAATGATATAGACTTGTCCTTATGTTCGCCTGACTGTTTCCTCGATTTCCGGTGGTCAATTCGGGACGACCTTTCCGGGAGTGATCACTTCCCGATCGTCCTGTCGGCCGCCCTTCTTGGCCCGTGCCTTTCATTCCCTCCTCGTCGGGATCTGTGGCGAGCAAATTGGGTTGGGTTCCGGGAAGCTTCCTCAATTGATGCCGGCCGGGGTTCCTTCGATACCGTTGATTCAGCGTCTCATATTTTCGAGGCTGCTGAGCGCTTTGTTCCGCGGAGATGCTTTGTTTCTGGGGCGCTCTACCGTCCCATGGTGGTCGAAGGATTGCGCGTCGGCTATTTATGCCTATCAGTTGGCCTATTCCCGTTATAGGCGGAACCCGAGTCTCGAATAGAGTCGATCGGAACCGGTCTCGTGCCATCCGCCTGAGGATGATCTGTCGTGCCCGCCGTGAGTCTTGGCGCCGTTAAGTATCTTCCATCTCTCCGTCCATGTCGTTGACTGGTTTGGAAGCGGGTCAATATGGCCGGTTGGTCAGTGAATCTCTGGCTGACCATTTTGCTTCGGTGAGTAGCACTGGTAGCTATCCTCGATGGTTTATCGATCATAAGATCGCCATAGAGTCTCGCCTTTTAGATTTTACCATGTGCGCCACCTATTCTTATAATGCTCTCTTTTCCGTCTATGAGCTGAAGGATGCTTTGTCTCACTGTGGCTCCACTTCTCCCGGAGATGATTGCATCCACTACGACTTTCTCCGTCATCTCCATCCCCACTCTGAGTTATTTTTGGTTGACCTATACAACCTGGTTTGGATCAAAGGGATCTATCCGTCCTTCTGGCGCGTGGGGGTTATTCTACCCTTTCTTAACTCCGGTACGGACGGTTTGGACCCCAGTCACTATCGCCCGATTGCTCTCGCGAGCTGCCTCAGTAAGTTATTCGAGAAGATGGTTCAAGTTGGCCTCACTTGGTTTTTGGAGTCCAACTCGCTCTCTCCATTTCAGTGCGGTTTTCACAGCGGTCGTAGTACTCTTGACCATTTCATTCGTTTGGAAGACTCCGTTTTACGGGCTTTTTTTCTACAGTCATCAGGTGTTAGCGAAGTTCTTCGACATTCAGAAGGCCTACGATACCACCTAGAGATATGTTCTTTTACGTCAGTTATATGATGTGTATGAGATGCTTTTTACTGGTTTTTAGTAAAGAATTTTATCGTCCCGTAATTTTAAGGTCCGTATTGGGGATGGTTTTTCAGGCTTTCGGGTTCAAGAGGAGGATGTTTTAAGTGTGACATGTTTCGCCGTTGCCATTAATAATCTAGTATCCACTCTCCCAGAGGGGTTTTTGGCTTATCTCTTCGTGGATGACTTGGCGTTGTTTTGTTCATCTCCTCGCTTGCCTTCTGCTGTCCATCAATTACAACTGGCAATTGATGCCGTGTCGGGTCGTGCTGTTGCCAAGGGTTTCCGTTTTTCACTCACCAAAACGAAGGTCATGCATTTTTATCGGGGTCATGGTGTCGTTGGTCCCCCTCCCCTCTTTTTGAACCACACGACGATTGAGTATGTCCCCATTTTTAAGTTCTTGGGTTTAACGCTTGATAGTAAGCTCACTTGAGTGCCCCCATTTGAATCGCTTGAGTGCTTCCTGTTCGAAAGCTATGGATTTGCTTAGGGTTTTATCACACACCACTTGGGGTGGTGATAGGCGCACTTTGTGGTCGCTTTATTCGGCGCTGGTTCAATCTCGGCTGGACTGCGGTTGCCTGGTGTATTCTTCAGCGTCTCCTTCGGCCTTGAAGTTACTTGACTCTGTTCGTTCGCTTGGGGCCCGTTTTAGTAGTGGAGTATTTCGCACCTCGTCCATCCTTAGCCTCTTTGTTGTGGGTGGCGTGCTTCCCTTGCGATATCACCGGCTGCAGTTGTGCCTACGATCCCTGTTTCGTGTTCAGCAGTACCCTTCATCCCCAGTCCATGAGTGCCTTTTTGCTCCTTCACCGGTGGCCATCTCTACCCCGGGTTGGAGACCATCTCGCCTCCCGTGGTGTTGGCCCTCCCATTCCCGCTGTCTCTGTACTGCTTTTTATCATTTTGATAAAGGGTCTACTAACTCCCGTCTATTAAAGTGCCTGTTTCTTGAACATGCGTGTTCTATACTGACGGCTTGAAGTCGGGCCGCGGTGTTCTTTACGGAGTACCTTCGGTCCACTCTCCCTCCTGTAGCATCCGTTTTTACCGCAGAGTTGATGGCCATTCTTTTAGCTTTTAATTTGATTTTATCCATCGATTCTGTGGATTTAATTGTTTTTAGCGATTTCCGGCTTGCTTTGGAGGCGATCCGTTCTTTTACGTCCACCCACCCTTTGGTTTTACGGATTCGTTCTTGACTGGTTGGAAATGCCTCCCATTACAGGGTGGCGTTCTGTTGGGTTCCTGGGCAACGCGGCGGCCGTTCTGCTGCCCTCGAGGTGCCGGATGCCTCCCCTCTGCCATTTAGGGATTCCTACCCCGTAATCAGGAAGTATATCTTTCGTTTGTGGCAGAGAGAGTGGGATTCGTTCCCCTCTTCTAAGCTGTCCTTTATTAAACGCTTTGTCCGTCCCTGGTCCTCTAGCTCTCAGCGACTCCGGTCTTTGGAGGTTGCGAATCTGGCACACGTGACTCATCCATGGCTATATAGTTTCGGGTAGAGGCCGAGTTGTCCCTTTTGCGGTGGCGAGCTTTCTGTGGCTCACATCTTAATAGTTTGTCCCCGCCTTGCTTCTCTTCGAAATTCTTGCTTTCCTACCCTTTTTGGCGTCGCACCCCCTGCTCGACTTCGCTTTCTTTTAACAGAGGACTCCCTTCGATCGTCCTCCCTCCTTACATTTCTATCACGAATTGGCATTTTATCCCTTTTATAAATTGTCTTTCCATTTTTGTGTTTAGGTTTATTGTTTGTCTTGTGCCCTCCCGTACGGCGGGCGCATGTCATTTGTTTATTGCCCCAGCCGCTCTTGTTTTTAGAATGTGTGTTGTATGCCTGTAATTTAAGGTTGTGTTATGCTGTTTTCTTTTAATCCTTTGCTTTTCCCATTTTTTATCGAGTGTTTCCCACGCCCCTTATGACTTTTTTTCGGGCGACTCCGTTTTAACAGTGCTGCCATTTAGAATCAATTATGATTGAGCGGCTGCTAACTTGTTTTTCCCTTAAACTTAACTTCGGAATTCAAATTGGCAAAATCGGCTAAACCTTCAGGTTTAAAAATTCCCATGATATTCTCTGGCTTTCCCTTTATAATACAGTCTACATATAATAGCTACAATTTGTAATGCATTGGGGGTGATAAATTTAAATATAATCAATTTAACCTGGCACATAATAAATTTTGATCTAAAACACATGGGACACTTAGGGATAGCGGTGACATTGGACTAGCTACTGGAGAGAACACTTGCGTATAATATTTGTATGAGCACGGCCTAGCCGGGCCTTCCTGAACTATCTAAGGTACAATTCGGGATTCATATTTTAGGCAGCCATCAGCTCTACCTTTAAACGATGATATTCTGAAATAATCTCTGGTGGTAAGGTTGTATATATATCCAAAACTTTTCATTGCTGCCTCCGGTGGGAAGTGTGTGTATGGGGGGGGGGGGTTAAATGGCTTAATGATATTTCACAAGAGTTAAGAAGTAACAGGAAACGGGGGAAAACAATCCCAGGAACAAGATGGCGTTGAATCGCTACTCTTTGCAACAGCGAGTTCAGCCTCGAGACGAGCCGGTTGGTTTGATATGGCGAGGGGGTAATTAAAAAGAAAAGGCAGGAGTTTCATGGTATTTATTGTCAATGAGATTTTGGAGGAGGATGGTCTTCACTTTTTTGACACTGTTTTGTGTAGGTCGCATCTTCCTGCGCCGAGGAGGGGAGGCGAGGCCCACCTCCCCGCGACGGCTGAATTTCTTTTCTGTCTTTTGTTTTTTTCTTTCTTTAGTTTGCTCTTGTTAACTTTAAAGTAGCCCTGCACTAGGTTGAAAATTTAATTTACGGTGACTTAGGCCCTTGAAGCCAGTCGCCAGATGGGCGCGTTATAAAGATCTTGTGTGCGAGCTTTTGTGCTCAAGGAATAGGCAATTAAGAGCAATCGTTCACGGTGGACTTTTTCAACTCCCACTTGCTAGCGGGAAATGGAGGACGCCAACTTAGAGATTTGTGACGGCGGAAGGGCAAGAACCCTTAGAGCACTCTACGTTAGAGAGAGACGATTGATCTCCTATCGGTAGGTTCAAGGGGCGACGCAAATACGGCAACCTATCTATTACCCTCTGACCCAGGGGCCTTCCGTAAACGACAAAGATATCTCTTGCAGAATTAAAGTCGATGATAGGACAAGGGGAGCACCCTACTCTCAGTATAAACTTCACGGGGGTGATGTGGAAGGCTTCACTTGAAAGACGATCTCCCAGGTTGTGAATCGGGTTAAACATCTTAAGGTCTGAGAGTAAAGCCGAAGAGTGAATTTAGCACCCATAGTCCAATTTGGATTGTACCAGGGCAGTGTAGAGTGATCATAGCGCCGACATTACTGCCTCATAACCTGTGGCAGAGGACCTTTAAACTGTCTAAGTGTCCGCACAGCCGATTCGAAGACTACTTGTGTATAGTACCCAGGATAACTTGAGATCAAGAGTTGTGCACAGGGGTTGGGCTCGATCTCCACTAGTGGGCACCCGCTAATTTCTTAGTCCGCAATTCCGTTAATTTTGTTAGGCATTCCTCTAATGCTAACGCTAATATTGATTTTTAGTTCGCTAACCCTTTATTGGTAATTAAATACATAATTTCCAATCAAATTAACTTAATTTATATATATTGTTTATTTTATATATCACAACTTTTAAAACAACAAAATAGAGAACCTTCTTTAACCATTGTTATCCTCCTCCTTTGGCACAGCCACTTCCCCTTCAACAGCTGAAGTTTCCATCGACAAACATCAGATTTTCAAAGTTATCAGTATAGTGTATGGTTATCAATGTGATTTATCTTCGGTTAATAAAGCAGCCTAGATAGCGTTTCGAAAACCATACCCATAAATTTTGTTTGATCGAAGATGTCTGCCGTTAGCTTTAGGCCTTATGCGACAGCGAAGTAAATTTTGGAATAATGACTTGGGCGTTAAGAAAGACAATTACACAAATATAAATATATTTATAAAAATCAACGAATCTATAGAGATAAGTAGGTTAAGTAATTATGATGAATAATATGGTGAAACAATATAGAGTAAATAATAATATAGTAATATAGAGTATCTTTGATATATTAAATAATATTGAGTTGTAAGTAATATAGTGTAGTAATTTAGAGTATTTTAAAGTATCTATAATGGACTGTGAATTGGAGGCTGCAATTAGGAGCAAATATAATTAGGACTTACTCTCGTATTGTCATTTGCAAAGAATGTGAGAGTGGAATTAACTCAGTATGATTTGTTTGGAGGTAAATGAATAATTGTAGAAGGAAAGGTTACAGACCTTTATACGAAGAGAGCAGCGAGTCGAGTAGGAAGTGAGCGTGCTTATTTGGTCGAGCTGGGAACGTGTGTTTGTTTGTTTGTGTGTGAAATATAAGAGATGTTGTTTGGAACAGTATATGTTAATTGAATTGACAAGAAAATAAATGAATTAATTAATTATTAAGTTTAACATAAAGGATTTGATTTACAAAAGTTGAAGTAAATTAATTGAAAGATTAAATTGACAAAGTTAGAGTAAAATAAATGAATGATTAAATTAACAAAGTTAAAGTAAAATGATTAAATTGACAAGTTAAAGGAAAAAAATTGAATGATTAAATTAACAGTTCAAAGATTGAATGAATTATTTAAATGAAAAAATAATTGAATTTTATACATAATAAATTATGGTATATATATATATATATATATATATATATATATATATATATATATATATATATATATATATATATATATGAATCCATTAAACCACATTGAAAGAGAAAACAGAATAAATTTTTCCTTGCAGTAATATGTTTTTGTTATTACCTTTTTTCGAAAAAATCCGTGCAGGGAAGCGATTCGAACAAGGCACACTTAGGCAGCGAGCACCGCTTTGATCACAGTTAAAAGTGTTCCGTTAGTGTACTAACGGCGCACACTGAGGCAGCGAGCACTGCTTTGATCACAGTTAAAAGTGTGCCGTTAGTGTACTAACGGCACACTTTTAACTGTGATCAAAGCGGTGCTTGCTGCCTCAGTGTGCCTGGTTCGAATCGTTTTCCTGCACGGATTTTTTCGAAAAACGGTAATAAAAAAAAATATATTACTGCAAGGAAAAGTTATTCCGTTTTCTCTTTCAATGTGGTTTAATGGATTCATTTTCATCATTCTCTCGTGCTACTTTGATATATATATATATATATAAATATATATATATATATATATATATATATATATATATATATATATATATATATATATATATATATATATATATATTTAAGTTTCCCAGGAGGTTTTTATTATAGGAATGCCCAGAGGCATTGCCCAAGCTAGCCTAGGGGCCTCCTCCTCACTAACTCATGGCCCTCCCAGGCCAGGCCGGCTTGAGCAAGGCGTCAACGTCAAAAATCGTTCCATTTTAATATGCAAATCTCTGTGAAAATAAATCTGCAAATAAATACTGCAAGAAAGAAGTCTTTTAGACTCGGCGAGTTAATTTAAATTACCTCCCACGCAGACTGCCAGGACAGGCCGGCTGCGCATCAGTCAGATCTAGAGTAGGGTGGACTGATTTATGGAAGTGAAATTTAGGACGTCTGGCCACTCTAATTTAGAAGTTTCTCCACACTGAATAATATTCTTGAATTTCCCAGAAATTTCATTATCGGTTTTCGAAAGTTTGCGTTAGCGGACTATAATTTCGGCATTCCGCTAACTGCAAATCTCCTTGCTTTTTTTGTTATGCCCCTATTAGTGATTGGCGGAAATAAATTGCGGAATGCCCACCTCTGTCGATCGTTTCAAAAGTGCACCCACTGCAGACGAAGATGATGCGCCCTTTAGGAGAGAGGAAACCATACCATTGATCGGAGTCACAAAACATGAAACACTGCTAACCTGAAGGGTTTTCTCTATTGGGGGTTGCAGATCAGAGTTGATGTCTCCAGCAATTTTCAACGCGAAGGATCTAGATGCTAAGTCTGAATTGCTTACTCTTTGCTTATAGTTGTCTGTCGATTACGACGTCTCTTCACGTCCTTAGAACTAGTTCCCATGGGTGCGTCTATGAGCTTGCAACCCTATTCGTGATTTACAGATGCTATTGCATATTTCCTAGAGAATTCGCCTTCCTGGCTAGGAGGTTGATGTTGTGTCCTCTTCGCATCTGCTATATTTCTTAGTTGAGTTACGTAAGCATCGGTGCCTTCCCGACAGGAAACTCGGCAGTTCGAATCTTTGTCCGGATTCTTTTTAAGCTGACATTATTTACTAAGGGAGGTTACCACTGTGACCGGGCATCGCTGTGAGAAGTTGGGGCTTGCCCTGGCTGACGTCCGCTTGAGAAGCTATGTAGCTTCTCAAGCTCTTAAAACCTGCAAATTTTAACTTTAACGATGTGGTGCGTGTTTTTCTGATCGGTTCAATGAGCGTGAGAAGAAAGCCACTGGTCGTCCGCAATGTGATAAGGTGCCAACGATTGCATTATCTGATGCATCCGTTTCTATGGAAAAGCGGACGTCTTCATCAATAACTGTTACTCAAGATTTGTCAATGTCATTCTTTAAAAGTTTCAATGCTTGAATAGCTTGAAGAGAGAAATGAAATATGTAGCAATCTACAAGAGGCCGTACTTTCTCTGAATAGTTGCTAACCCAATTAATTAGCTTAGTATGCAATTAACTCCAAACAATAATGTAGATAGAGGGGAGTAGGAAAGGGGGCAAAGAAAAAATAATAGCGTAGGCGAGTTGTGAACAGCTTCCCGCGTCGTTGGAACACTGTTAGCCAGCGGCGAATCCACTCCACCATCCTGAGTCCAAAAAAAACTCATTTAAACGAAGCTTTTAAGCCGCTCGACTGCACTTCTCGTACGCTATAATAATTATAACAAGGGTCTCATTCGTTCAGCATTGGGTTTCAGATTACCGTCAGAAATTTGTTAGCCGAGAATATTAATGCAAGTTATTTAAACTTAGATTTCTCAGAATTCAGGGAGAGATTGTATTTAGAAGCAGCTTCCATGAAACGCTTTAGATTGCTGTCATGTTCTTTCGTTTTTCCGCAGACTGTTAAGTCATCGAGATAGGGATAAGTGTTACATAGTTTGTTATCGTTTATAAACTGATTCATAAAGCGTTGGCAAGCGGAAACCCCATTCGTAACACCCAAAGGTATACGCCTGAATTGATAAAGACTATTACAGGCCTGAATAGCAGGGTAAGGTTGGTTCTCTAAGCATATTTCTATCTGATGATATGCATTGGATAGATCAATAATGCTAAAATATGAATTCTTAGAGATATTTGCAACTATATCTTTAATTCTGGCAAGTTGGTAAGCGTCCAAAGGGGTGTACTTATTTATTGTTCTAGAAAAGTACCACCATTCGCTTCTTATTTGCGTTTGATTTCACTACCACTTGTGCGCGCAAAGGAGTTTATAAACTGATTCATAAAGCGTTGGCAAGCGGAAACCCCATTCGTAACACCCAAAGGTATACGCCTGAATTGATAAAGACTGTTACTGGCCTGAATAGCAGTGTAGGGTTGGTCCTCTGAGAGCCTATTTCTATCTGATGCTATGCATTGGATAAATCAATAATGCTAAAATAGTGATTCTTAGCGACATTTGCAACTATATCTTCAATTCTGGCTAGTGGGTAAGCGTCCAAGTGGGTGTAGTTATTTATTGTTCTAGAAAAGTACCACCATTCGTTTCTTATTTGCGTTTGATTTCACTACCACTTGTGCGCGGAAGGAGTTGAAGGGAAAACAAGGTGACAGCAGCACAATCCTAATGGATTCTTAATGATAGCACTGTTACAAAGGGGTCGCCCAAAAAAGGTCAGAAAAGGCGTGGGAGACACTCAATAAAAATGGAGAAAGCAAAGGATTAGAAGAAAACAGTAAAATACACAGACGCACAGTTAGATTACAAGCATACAGCACACATTCTAATTTTTTTTTTATGGAGCCCATCTGGCAACTGCCCACTTGGGCATAAGTCGCCGAAAAACACGACAGCCGAGAACTAGGCTACTTTAAAATAAAAATATGAAAACAACAATGATATAAATTGGAAAAACTTAAAAATCATGAAGCTCATAAAGGCGTGGGAGACACTCAATAAAAATGGAGAAAGCAAAGGATTAGAAGAAAACATCAAAATGCACAGACGCACACTTAGATTACGAGCATACAGCACACATTCTCAATTTTTTATTTTATTTTATGGAGCCCATCTGGCAACTGCCCACTTGGGCATAAGTCGCCGAAAAACACGACAGCCGAGAACTAGGCTACTTTAAAATAAAAATATGAAAACATAACAATGATATAAATTGGAAAAACTTAAAAATCATGAAGCAATCTCCGGCAGCAGGGAAAGGTCCCCCTCCCCCCCGGTGCCGGAGAACTAGGCTACTTTAAAATAAAAAAAATATGAAAACATAACAATGATATAAATTGGAAAAACTTAAAAATCATTAAGCAATCTCCGGCAGCAGGGTAAGGTCCCCCTCCCCCCGGTGCAGGAGAGTGCAACCTACAAAACAACAATAACAAACAAAAAAACAAAAGGAACCTTAAATAAAGGGGAGAAGCCCGGCCTCCCCCCAAAAGTCAATAAGTCTACAAGTCAATGTGCACGAACTCGTCCCGAGCACAAGGGACAAGCGGTAACGACTTCGCCCATCCCGGTACCGGGACAGGTATCGTGCGCGAAGATCACCCAGACTGGGATATTCAACAAGAATGTGGCGAACAGTCTGGGGGACGACGCAGTCGTCGCAATAGGGCGCTGGTGAGCGCTCCATCAGATAGCGATGCGTTACACGAGTATGTCCGATTCGGAGACGAAAGAAAGCGACCTGAAGCCGTCGCGGCATTGGGGGATAGGTCCATGGGAACAGTCGCGGCGCAATGGCACGCAACTTTAAGTTCCCTTCGACCGTCTCCCATCTTCTTTGCCAAGCAGTCTGGAGAGCTGCCCGTATTCCTGCCATGTAGTCCGTGTGAGGAAGAGCGAAACGCTGGTCCGGTCGCAGAGTCCTCGTGGACTCTTTGGCGCCCTCATCGGCGCGCTCATTCCCCGCAATTCCTACATGTCCAGGAACCCAGCAGAAGATAATCTCGACATCTGCCCGGCTCGCCAAAACCGTGGCATCACGGATATCGTGAACCAGGGGATGCGCACACATTCTAAAACAAGGGCGGCTGGGGCAATAAAGAAATGACATTCAACAGCTGCAGGGGAGGGCACAGGATAAAAGATAAAACTATAAACCTAAACACAAAAATGGAAATAATTTATAAAAAAGATAAAACGCCACTTCGTGATAGAATGTAAGGAGGGAAGACGACCGAAGGGAGTCCTTTGTTAAATTAAAACGAAGTCGAACAGAGAGGGCGACGCCAGAAAGGGTAGGGAAGTAAGAATTTCGAAAAGTAGCAAGGCGGGGACAAACTACTAAAATGTGAGCCGCAGACAGATTGCCACCGCAGAAGGGTCAACTCGTCCTCCATCCGAAACTAAATAGCCATGGATGAGTCGCGTGTGCCCAATTCGCAACCGGCAAAGAACAACCTCCCAAAACCGGAGCGAGAGGGGGGTTAGGAATCCCACTCTCTGCCACAAACAAAAGACATACGCCCTGATTACGGACTAGGAATCCCTAAAGCACAGACGGGCTGCATCCCGCACTGCGATGGCGGCCGAGTGGGCCGGCCGCCTCGTTGCTTGGTACCCCAACATGAGCCGGAGACCAACAGAATGCCATTTCTAACCAGCCATGAGCGAATCCGTAAAACCAAAGGGTGGGTGGACATAAAAGAACGGACCGTCTCCCAAGCAAGCTGTGAATTGCTAAAAACAATAAAATCTGAAGAATTGATGAATAAAATCAAATTAAAAGTCAAAAGAATGGCCGTCAATTCTGCTGTAAAAATAGGTGCTACAGGAGGGAAGGCGGACAGAAGAGACTCCAGAGAGGACACAGCTGCTGCCCTAACACCGAGGTGCGACTTTGAGCAATCAATATAAATGGGAAGCTGGTGAGCATGATAGCACGCATGTTCAAGAAACAGGCACTTTAATAGACGACGGTCAGTAGACCCTTTCTCGAACTGCCAAAAAGCAGTACAACCTTCAGTATGGCGAACGCTCTAACACGGAGCCAGCTGGAATGGGAGGGCCAACACCTAGGTAGGCGAGTTGGTCCTCAACTCTAAGCCCCAGAGGCCGGAGTAGAGATGGCCGCCAATCAAAGGAGGACGAGGCAAAAAGGCACTCATGGACTGGGGATGAAGGGTATTGCTGATCACGAAACAGGGATCGTAGGCACACCTGGGAACCTGTGGTATCGCAAGGGAAGCACGCCACCCTCAACAAAGAGGCTAAAGATAAGCTAGGTGCGAGAGGCTCTACTATTAAGACGCTCAGGAGTACACCTGGCAACCATAGTCCAGCCGGGATTTGACCACTGCCAAATAAAGCGACCACAAGGTGCGCCTAACACCACCCTAAGTGGTGTGGGATACAACCCTAAGCAAATCCTTAGCCTTCGAACAAGACGCCCCCAAGCGACGCAAATGGGGCACCCAAGTGAGCTTGCTATCAAACATTAAACCCAATAACGTAAAAACGGGGACATATTCAATCGCCGTGCCATCTAAGAAGAGGGGAGGGAGACCAACGACGCCGATAAAAATGTATGGCCTTCGTTTAGGTTTCCGAAAAACTGAAACCCCTTTGATACGCCACGGCCCGACACAGAATCAATTGTCAGCTGTAATCGACGGGCAGCAGAAGGCAAGCGAGGAGATGAACAAAACAAGGCCAAGTCATTCACAAAGAGGGAAACCAAAACCCCCTCCGGAAGAGTGGATACCAGACTAATAATCGCAACTGCGAAACATGTCACCCTTGGGGAACGCCCTCCTCTTGAATCCGCAAGGCTGGGCAACCATCCCCAATGCGGGTCTTAAAATTACGGGACGATAAAAATTCTTGACTAAAAACCGGTAAAAAGCCCCTCCTACCCCAATCATATAACGGACGTAAAACACCATATCTCCAGGTGGTATCGTAGGCTTTCTGAATGTCGAAGAACACCGCTAATAGGGAGAGAAAAAGTGATTCCATCATACTTCATCGGTAACGAGGAAAGAATATCTAAAGACGCCTTGAAGGTGATCGAATAGGTCGAAAGTTCAGCAATTTAAGTTTGTTTTTTTTTACCAAATGCATTTATTATAAAGATATATTACCAGAGGGCAAATTATCTACCATCTACAAGATGGAGTAAAAATGACTAAGAAAAATAGAAAGTTGCCAAAGGAAATTGATCATGAAATATACCAGGGTCTTCCACAAAATTTGCTTCTGGATGTAGGCTCATTGCTCAGCCTGTGCTTCCATCTCTATAATTCCCAAGTTACACTGGTCTTATATAGTGGTCAGGGCGACTACATTTAATTTCTGCTTTGCAATTGAATTTCCTATCTTGGTTTTTCCAAACTCTCCAGTTTCTTCTCATATTCTATAACAGTTTTAGCACTAACCACATCCTCTGGGAGGCTGTTCCACCTACTAACCACCCTGTCACAGAAGTCATATTCCCGAATGTTGAGTCTAGCCTGTCGCTTGTAGATCTTCTCGCTGTGTCCCCTTGTAGCTGTGAATAAGAATGAGGATGAGCTGAAAGGGTTGAACAAATATGTCATTACACACCTCTTTGTCACGCTGTCTTGTCATGATCTTGAACATCACCACCATGTCCCCTCCTGTCTTCCTATATGCTAGCGAGGGTAAGTCCAGTCTCCTAAGTCTCTCATCATATGCCATGAGCCGCAGAGTTAAGAGAAGCCTGGTGGCCCTACGTTTGACATTTTCAATTGTATCAACGTCCCTAATTTATATTCGCACCAAACTTGATTTACAATTTCTATGAGGTCTCACCAATGACGTGTACAGGTACTTAAACGTTTATTATTATTATTATTATTATTATTATTATTATTATATATGAATAAGCCCTATTAACAACACTTTCGATGATGAATTGTGGCTGAATCTATCATAATACTGATTAAATCCCTGCTTTCACATCTTTATATGTTATACTAACAAAAACATACTTTCTTATACCAAATGTAAAAGCTATAGATCTAAGTCGATTAACTTTTTTTTTCAAATTTAAATACCGCGGTTTTTAACAAAATAAAAGTCTTTTAAGATGAACATATAAGAATCAAATGTCATGAAAAGGGTGGCAGGAGTCCGATGGTGGGGCCAGTCGTGACCTTCTCCTCTACTATTACCAGGTAGCCATCCGATCCAAACTATCTTACGGGAGCAGCCTCCATGGCTAAGCAGCCCCCACAGTGCTCGGAGCAAACTGGACATCATCCAGCATTCGGCCCTGAGGATAGCCATGGTTGCAATGAGGTCCTCCCCCATCTCAGCCCTCCATGCAGAACGTGACCTCCTTCCCCTACACCTCCAGAGATGAGAGGCCTTGTGCCACCAGTACCATCACATCCAGACCTTACCACCTCCCCACCACCTTGCAGCCACCTACTCCACATCTGGAGTAGACTGACAGGCCCCAACCTGGCTTCCTGGTGCACGACAGCCTCTACTTGTCTGAGCACTGCTTGCCTACAGCATGCTAGTTCTGCCCTCACCCCTGCCAGCAAAAATATACTCCCACCCCCCCAGCGCCCCCTTGAACGGACCTCGTTTCCATGTTTGCTCTCACTATACTCAATCTCCCTCCCAAGCACTCAGCTGGCCCTATGGCTGCAGCTCTGTTCGCCCACCTCCAACACTCCTGCTACCATCACCACCTCCACGTATACACTGACGGTTCCCGCTCTCAACATAACATACATAATTTCACTGATGACAAAAGCCACAAGGGCCTATCAAAGGTCATCCGCCTCCGTCAAAACCCACCCACAAAAAGCACCATCACCAGGGGAAGACAAAATCAAAGTCCCCTACAATATAATATAACAGATGACAAAAGCCACAAGGGCTCATCATAGGTCATCCAAGTCAAACAGCCTCTTTTTTAAGGCACCCAAACTCCCAGGAAAACTACATCCAGAGGATTGCATCCAGAAACAAGGGTATCACCAATCAAGGCTTGTCAAGAACTAAATCATGCAGCTATAGATATATACAAACAATATTAATATATACAAAACTTAGGAACCATCACAACCTTCCCTTCCCATAAACTCATCCAACCTACTCTTAAATACATTTAGATTTGGACTACCTACTACCCTCTGCGGCAATTTGTTCCAAAAGTCTACCACTCTATTGGTGAAAAAATATTTTCTTAAATCCAACCTACACCCTTGCTTTTTAATTTTCAAGTGGTGACCTCTAGTCCGATTTCAATCATCTAACTCAAAAAACTTGCTAACATCCAATTTATCTATCTCTGAAAAAATTTTAAAGAGCTCATTCATATCCCCTCTCACACACCTCCTTTCGAACGAGAACATATTTAATACCCTCAGTCTATCTATATATTCAAGGTGCCTCATAACATAACATAACATAACATAATTTCCCGGATGACAAAAGCCACAAGGGCCTATCAAAGGTCATCCGTATCCATCAAATCCCACCCATATAATGCATCCATAGGATTTTGTCAGATCATGCATCTACAATATACAATTTAACAATCCATAGGAATGTCCAACCATGCATCTACAATATATAATTTAAAGCCTCCATAGGAGTCTGTCAAAAACAAAATCAAAGTCCCCAAAAATATACAATAAAAAGAAACTGCATCCACAGGAATGAGTCAAGAAATATATCCACATACCGAAAAGTAAGAAATTAACCCTCCATCCCCATATAATCATCCAATCTGCGCTTGAAAACATTCAAGTTTGGGCTGTCTATAGTCTCAAGTGGCAAACTATTCCAATAATCCACCACTCTGTTAGTGAAAAAATATTTTCTAACATCCAGTCTGCACCTCTGTTTTTTAATCTTTAAGTGGTGGCCTCTAGTTCTATTACTACCTTCTAACTCAAATAACTTGCTGAAATCCAATTTATCCATCCCAGAAAAGATTTTAAAAAGCTCAATCATATCTCCCCTCACACACCTTCTTTCAAATGAAAACATATTTAATACCCTCAGTCTATCTTCATATTCAAGGTGCTTCAGGGATGGTATTATTTTTGTTGCCCTCCTTTGTACTGACTCTAATAAGTTTATATCATGTCTAAAATGTGGTGACCATGCCTGTATACAGTACTCTAAATGTGGCCTGACATAAGAGTTGTATAGTTTAAGGATGACCTCCTTACTCTTGTAGCTAACATTTCTTTTAATGTAACCTAGCACCCTATTTGCTCTATTTTTTGCCTCAATACACTGCTTTGAAAATTTCAGTGACCTATCTACTACCACTCCTAAGTCCTTCTCATCTTCAACTGAATTAAGCCAATATCCATCCATCTCATAGCTAAACTCCCTATTATCTCTCCCCATGTGAATAACTTTGCATTTATTAAGGTTAAAAGTCATCTGCCACTTCTGAGCCCAAGCTAACAACTTATCTAAGTCACCCTGCACTTTAAAGCTACCCTCAACCTCTTTGACTACAGCTGCCAATTTAGTGTCATCAGCAAAAAATTGACACTTTGCTATTTACACCTTGCCCAAGATCATTTACATAGATTATAAATAATAAAGGGCCTAAAACTGATCCCTGAGGTACGCCACTAATAACATTCCTCCATTCTGACCTCACTCCATTGAGTACAACTCTCTGTTTCCTATTTTTCAGCCATTCAGTTATCCAAATTAAAACCTTCCCACATATCCCATGCAGCTTTAATTTATGAACTAGTCTTCTATGTGGAACCTTATCAAAAGCTTTGCTGAAATCTAAGTAGATCACATCAACTTTCTCACCCCTATCTAATTCTTTAGTTACATAATCCATAAAATCCAGTAAATTAGTTAAACACGATCTATCTTTTCTAAAACCATGCTGAGCATCATTAATTAACCTGCTACTCTCTAGATGATCAGAAATTCCCTTCTTAACCATCTTCTCAAGAATTTTACAGACTATAGAAGTTAAGCTTACCGGTCTAAAGTTATTTGGGTCCTCTTTGCTTCCCTTTTTAAAAATTGGCACTACATTTGCCAATTTCCAATCATTTGGTATTTCTCCAGACTCTAGTGATCTAATAAATATCTTCTCGAGAGCTACTGCAATACTTTCTACACCTTCTTTGAGTATCCTAGAATGAATGTTGTCAGGGCCAGATGCCTTACTAGTATTTAACTGCATTATAAGCCCTTTAATTTCTTCTCTGTCTATATTAATAGAATTTATCACTACTTCCCTTGACCTAGAATTATCATCAATTAATCTAACTGGTTTCTCTTCTGTGAATACTGAAGCAAAATGATCATTAAGGACCTCTACTATTTCCTCATCAGATTCTTTCAAAACCCCTTCATATTTAATAGGCCCTATTTTATCACTGTTAGATTTATTATTGATTCTATAATAGCTAAAGAATTTTTTAGGATCTTTATTATTATTTTTAGCTAAATTAATTTCTGCTGTCCTTTTGGTCTTCTTAATAATCTTATTTAGTTCATTTCTGGTTGACCTATAATGGTTTAAATTATCTAAACTACTCTCACTTTGTAATCTCTGGTATGCCCTTTTTTTCTCTGAAACTTTATTAGCTATTTCTTGATTCCACCATAATGGTTTCCTACATTTCTTCCTAATAGACTTCATTGGAATACACTGTTCCTGAACCATGTTTAATATAGTCTTAAAAATATCCCACATTTCATAAGTATTCTTTCCATGGAATTCAATATACCACCTAATCTGATTTAGCATGCTGCGTAATTTATTGTAATCTCCCCTATAAAAATTTGGAATTTTTGTGGAGTTTGTCGTTGTTCTACCCTTAACTATTTGCAAATTAAACCGAACCATCTGATGATCACTGTTTCCCAATGATTCCCCTACACTCAATCCTTGAACTAAATGATCATCATTTGAAAGAATTAGATCTAATATATTGGCACCCCTTGTTGGCTTATTAACAAATTGGGTCAAAAAGTTATCCTCAAAACACTCCATAAACTTACAACTTGTTCTATCTCTTCCTATCATATTTTCCCAGTCTACAGAAGTTAAATTAAAGTCACCAAGAATAACTGTATCTTCTTTGCAGCCTTTACTTATTTCCCTAATCATTAACTCATCGATACAATCAGTCTGTCCTGGTGGTCTATAAAAAGCTCCCAAGTGTATTTTCCTATTTTTACCAACCTTAATATCTATCCATAATGATTCACCTTCTCCTTGCTTTATAGAGTTATTTAGATTTGAAGAAATGCTATTTCTGATATAAATAATCAACCCACCACCAGTCCTATCTCTCCTTTGACTAATGTACATAGTATAACCTTCTAGTTCAAATTCACTGACATTATCATTAAATATATTTTCATTAACCCATGATTCAACTATACATATTATATCTATATCTTCATGAATGATATAACTAAATAATTCATCCCTCTTATTTCTAAGACTACAAGCATTTGTGTAAAGACAACTTAGCCCACCTATCCCTGAAGCACCTGAGGGCCTATCTCCTCTGCATCTCCTTTCTCTCCTTCCCCGACCCTGTACTCTTGTATTTCCCTGACCACTATCACTACTCAAATAATTTAACCCTAAAGCACTTCCATCAGCCTGCCTACCTTCTACAAATCTGTGTTTGCTTCCTATCCCTGCCTCACTTTGAGCCATTAAATTTCCCTGACCACTATCAAAGATGATTGGTGGGAAGGAATAATCTTTGTTGCCCTCCGTTGCACTGACTCAAGAAGGTTAATATCGTGTCTAAAATGTGGGGACCATGCCTGTATACAGTACTCTAGATGTGGCCTAACATAAGAGTTATAGAGTTTAAGAATAACCTCCTTACTTTTGTAACTGACATTTCTCTTAATAAAACCCAGCACTCTATTTGCCCTATTTCTTGCTTCAATACACTGCTTAGAAAACATAAGAAAAGAAGGAGACTGCAAAAGACCATTCATGGCCTACACTTGGCAGCTCCTGTTCCATTCAACACACAAAAGATTTCTTACCAGAGAAAAGTCATCAACATTGTCACCCTTAACAGGAGTTCGTCAGATCTAATCTACAATATACATAAAATGCATCCAGAGGATTATGTCCATTCATGCAACCGCAAAATATAATCTTCCCACTCCTTAGAAAAATATATACATATGTACATAAAAAAAAGTCAGTCTCATCTAGCAGCTTCATCCATATATTTATCTAATCTATTCTTAAAACTACCCAGAGAGGAGGCTTCTATCACATGCCTAGTGAGCCTATTCCATTCATCTACCACACGATTTGTAAACCAATTCCTCCCAATCTCCTTCCTAAACCTATACTTATCAAGCTTAAACCCATTGCTACGTGTCCTGTCATGTTCACTAAGTATAAGAACCTTACCCAGATCCCCTTTATTATATCCTTTTACCCATTTGAAGACTTCAATCAATTCCCCTCTGACTCTTCTCCTTTCCAATGTATGTAGATTTAGTTTTCTGAGCCTTTCACCATAGGGTAAGTTCCTTAGCCCACCAATCATCTTTGTCATCCTTCTCTGCACAGACTCAAGCAAATCAATATCCTTCCTATAATATGGTGACCAAAATTGTACTGCATAGTCTAGATGAGGCCTAACTAGCGCCAGATACAGTTTTAGAATGACTTCAGCACTCTTATTGCTTACACTCCTCCTAATGAATCCCAATATCCTATTAGCTTTATTCTTAGCATTTAGACATTGCTTTCTAGGACGAAGGTCTGAACTTACCAAAATACCCAAGTCTCTCTCACAATCAGTCCTCCCTAAAATTCTGCCATTTAATTTATAACTATTCAATGGATTATTTCTACCTATACTAAGTACACTACATTTGTCTATGTTAAACTTCATTTGCCATTTCTCGGCCCAATTGGACAGAATGGTCAATTCCTCCTGCATTACAACAGCATCAGAATCAGCCCTAATGGCCCTACCTAGCTTAGTATCATCAGCAAATTTACTCAGGTCACTACTTATACCTATGTCAAGATCATTAATATAAATTAAGAATAGCAAGGGACCCAAAACAGATCCTTGAGGAACTCCACTGCTAACACACCCCCACTCAGATTTAACTCCATCTATACTAACTCTTTGCTGTCTGTCACCAAGCCATGACTGAATCCACCAAAACCTTAATGACTTATCTATTACTACTCCTAGATCTTTCTCATCCTCTACTGAGCTCAGCCATACCCATCCATTTCATAGTTAAATTCTCTATTATCTTTTCCCATGTTAATAACTTTGCATTTATCAAGGTTGAAAGTCATTTGCCACTTATGTGCCCAGGATAACAATTTATTTAAATCCCCCTGCACTTTAAAATTATCATCAATATCTTTAACTACAGCTGCTAATTTGGTATCATCCGCAAAAATTGACACTTTATTATTAACTGCCTCCGCAAGATCGTTTATATAGATGACAAATAATAATGGACCGAGAACTGATCCCTGGGGAACCCCACTGATAACATCCCTCCACTCTGACTTTACACCATTTAGCACTACCCTTTGCTTCCTGTCTTTCAGCCACTCAGCTATCCAATTTGAAACACCCCCACATATCCCAATCATTTTTAATTTATGAACTAGTCTCCTATGTGGTACCTTATCAAATGCTTTACTAAAATCTAAGTAAATTATATCTACATTCTCTCCCTTATCTACTTGATCTGTTACAAACTCCAGAAAGTCTAGTAAGTTAGTCAAACATGATCTACCTGATCTAAACCCATGCTGAGCATCGCTGATTAACCCCTCCCTCTCTAGATGTTGGCAAATCCCTTTTTTAACTATTTTCTCAAGAATTTTACAGACTACAGGAGTTAGGCTAACCAGTCTAAAGTTATTTGGATCCTCTTTACTACCCTTCTTGAAAATGGGGACTACATTCGCTCTCTTCCAATCATCGGGTATTTCTCCATATTCCAGTGACCTAGTATATAACTTCTCCAGAGCTATTGAGATACTTTCTACACCTTCTTTAAGTATCCTAGAATGAATATTATCAGGGCCGAAGGCCTTGGTAGTATCTAACTCACCTATTAGTCCTTTTATCATCCTCCGATCCACACTAATGTTAGTAAACACCTCTTTCCCTGACCCATGAGTTCTATACATAAGACTATTTAGTTTCTCCTTCGTAAATACTGATGCAAAATGACCATTTAGTACCTCAACTATTTCCTCATCAGTTTCTCTCACAACCCCTTCATATTTGATAGGTCCTATTTTAACTCTGCCAGACTTGTTATTAATTTTATAGTAACTAAAGAACTTTCTAGGATCTTTGTTGCTATCCTGAGCTAATTTAATTTCTGACACCCTTTTTTTTCTTCTTTATAATCTTATTTAACTCATTCCTAGTCATTCTATAATCACTTAAATTTTGAATATTATTTTGTACCTGTAATTTTTTGTATGCCCTTTTCTTCTCTGAAATTTTTCTAGCTATCTCCTGATTCCACCATAATGGTTTCCTACTTTTGTTTCTAATGGCCTTCATTGGGATACATTGTTCTTGGACTACATTTATTATATGCTTGAAAGTATCCCACATCCCATAAGCATTTTTACCTCTGAATTCTACATCCCAGTCTACCAAATTTAGCAAGCTTCGAAGTTTTACATAATCTCCCTTATGAAAATTTGGAACTTTTTCAGCATTCTCGGTTATTTTACCCTTCTCAATTCCCAAGTTAAAACGAACTTTCTGATGGTCACTATTTCCCAATGCTTCCCCAACAGTCAATTCTTGAACTAAATGATCACTGTTAGAAAGTACTAAATCTAATATATTGTCCCCCCTCATTGGCTCATTAACAAATTGATTCAAAAAATTATCCTCAAAGCATTCTATGAACCTGCCACTTGTTCTATCCCTACCTATCATATTTTCCCAGTCCACAGAGTTTAAGTTGAAGTCCCCAATAATAACTGCATCTGTTTCACATCCTTTACTTATTTCCCTTATCATTAGTTCTTTATGATATTTGTCAGTGATATACCTGACAAACTACAAAACTTCATATCGCTCTTTGCAGATGACACAAAGGTGTCACTTGAGGTGTCAATGATCTTTCGGGAGGTGTCAATGATCTTTTGAGGTGTCAATGATCTTTCGGGGTAATGATGAAGAGAAATTAAAGGATATATTGATCACAAAGGAGATAGTGACAAAGGAAATTGATAAAATCAAAAGTAGTAAAGCACCCGGTCCTGATGAGGTCTTTCCTAGAATTTTGAAAGAATGTAAGGATGTGTTAAGTGAGCCCCTAGCATGCATCTTTAGAAAATCATTGGAGAGTGGCATTGTGCCAGTGGCATGGAAGAAAGCCAATGTGATACCTATATTTAAGAAAGGGGATAAAACAAATATGTCTAATTACAGACCAGTAAGTTTGACATCAGTGGTAGGGAAAATGATGGAATCTATTATAGCAAGGAATATTAGAGATCACTTGGATAAGCATAAGTTGATAAAAGAATCACAGCATGGCTTTAGTAAGGGTAAATCCTGTCTGACTAATTTGCTGTCTTTTTATAGTAAGGTGTATGAAGCAGCAGATAATGATGAAAACTATGATATTTTATACTTGGACTTTAGTAAGGCTTTTGATCGAGTGCCACACTTACGACTTCTGAGCAAAGTTAAAGCACACGGGATCGATGGCAGTATATTTAGGTGGGTTCAGTCATGGCTTGGTGACAGACAGCAAAGAGTTAGTATAGATGGAGTTAAATCTGAGTGGGGGTGTGTTAGCAGTGGAGTTCCTCAAGGATCTGTTTTGGGTCCCTTGCTATTCTTAATTTATATTAATGATCTTGACATAGGTATAAGTAGTGACCTGAGTAAATTTGCTGATGATACTAAGCTAGGTAGGGCCATTAGGGCTGATTCTGATGCTGTTGTAATGCAGGAGGAATTGACCATTCTGTCCAATTGGGCCGAGAAATGGCAAATGAAGTTTAACATAGACAAATGTAGTGTACTTAGTATAGGTAGAAATAATCCATTGAATAGTTATAAATTAAATGGCAGAATTTTAGGGAGGACTGATTGTGAGAGAGACTTGGGTATTTTGGTAAGTTCAGACCTTCGTCCTAGAAAGCAATGTTTAAATGCTAAGAATAAAGCTAATAGGATATTGGGATTCATTAGGAGGAGTGTAAGCAATAAGAGTGCTGAAGTCATTCTAAAACTGTATCTGGCGCTAGTTAGGCCTCATCTAGACTATGCAGTACAATTTTGGTCACCATATTATAGGAAGGATATTGATTTGCTTGAGTCTGTGCAGAGAAGGATGACAAAGATGATTGGTGGGCTAAGGAACTTACCCTATGGTGAAAGGCTCAGAAAACTAAATCTACATACATTGGAAAGGAGAAGAGTCAGAGGGGAATTGATTGAAGTCTTCAAATGGGTAAAAGGATATAAAAAGGGGATCTGGGTAAGGTTCTTATACTTAGTGAACATGACAGGACACGTAGCAATGGGTTTAAGCTTGATAAGTATAGGTTTAGGAAGGAGATTGGGAGGAATTGGTTTACAAATCGTGTGGTAGATGAATGGAATAGGCTCACTAGGCATGTGATAGAAGCCTCCTCTCTGGGTAGTTTTAAGAATAGATTAGATAAATATATGTATGAAGCTGCTAGATGGGACTGACTTTTTTTTATGTACATATGTATATATTTTTCTAAGGAGTGGGAAGATTATATTTTGCGGTTCATGAATGGACATAATCCTCTGGATGCATTTTATGTATATTGTAGATTAGATCTGACGAACTCCTGTTAAGGGTGACAATGTTGATGACTTTTCTCTGGTAAGAAATCTTTTGTGTGTTGAATGGAACAGGAGCTGCCAAGTGTAGGCCATGAATGGTCTTTTGCAGTCTCCTTCTTTTCTTATGTTCTTATGTTATGTTCAAAGATATATGCAGCTGTCCAAAACTGTGAAGGCAACTCCCATACTAACTGTTTACAGGCAGACTTGAAAATGCTACAAGAATGGTCAGTTAAAATGCAAATGAAGTTCCACCCTGATAAATGCAAAGTAATGCACATGGGAAATAGCAACCCCCAGCACAAGTACAAAATGACAAGAGATGATGGAACAGATCACACACTACAGAACACCACGGAAGAGAAGGACCTGGGAGTCCTTATTGATTGCAATCTAAGCTTTAGTAACCACGTCCAAGCTCAAGTCAACAAAGCCAACAAGATACTTGGGGCAATTAAGCATACATTCCAATATCTAGACAAAGATGCCTTCCTCCCCCTGTACAAGAGTCTTATTCGACCCCATCTGGAGTATGCATCAGTAATCTGGTCTCCAAAAACTAAAAGAGACAGAGATATGGTGGAGAGGGTACAGCGTAGAGCAACACGCATGGTTCACAGTATCTCTCATCTCTCCTATTCAGAGAGACTAAAAGCCCTTAATCTACCTACCCTGTACTTTAGAAGACAGAGGTCAGATGTTATGCAACTATATAAGATTTCACATGGACATGATGAACTGCAAATAGGAAACCACTGTAAGCTGTGCGACAGGTCAATGTTTGCTCCGGGTCTCTCGACTAACACAAGAGGACACTGCTTTAAGTACCAAGTGCAGAGCTCGTCTGGTCCAAGAGCCAATTTCTTCCCGACAAGAGTCACTTCAATATGGAACAAACTCTCAACAGAAACTGTAACCAGCAAAACTGTAAATATCTTTAAGTCAAGATTAGAAAAAGAATGGAAAAACCACAAAGACCTACACAGTTATATATTCACATATTGAAAAATCCGTTCTGCATACATCAACTAAAAACAACAGTACGGTCTCATTACCCAAGAGGGTACCTATCGACCGGGATTCAAGGTAAATTTCAAGGTAAATATCATCAGTCTGCCCAGGTGGCCTGTAAAAAGCTCCCAAATGCACCATTCTATTTTTACTGAACCTAATATCTATCCAAAGTGACTCAACTCCATCCTGCTTTATTGAAGTATTTAAACTTGAAACAATGTTGTTTTTTATATAGATAATTATTCCTCCACCAATCCTACCTGTCCTTTGACTAATGTACATATTATAGCCCTGTAAATCAAATTCCCTTATAGTGTCACTAAATTCTATTTTATTAACCCATGATTCAGTAATGCATAATATATCTATATCCTCATTGCTAATATAACTAAATAGCTCATCCTTCTTGTTTCTAAGACTACGAGCATTTGTATAGAAACAATTTAACCCCCCTATCCCTGAAGCACCTCTTGAAACTTGAATGACCTCACCTCTATCGCCTTGGAACCTATTTCTGTTATCTGCCAAGTCCATTCTACTTTCAGTACTATAATGTCCTCTCATAATTCCCTGACCACTATTAGTATCTAGTTTCCCGCCCGCAAAGACCTAATTACGCGATCATACTCCTCCCACAACACATCTACCCCCCTCCTACTCAAATGCAGACCATCCATCGCATACATTTCTTTCATTCCAACAAACCTATCCCACACATCCACAAACATGACACCTTCCATCTCACACATCCTCCTCACATAATCATTCAGCCCAATTGCACAAGACATCCATTCTACCCCAACATCCATTCTTGGAAGCACACCTGTCACAACACCTTTCATTCTACTTTCTTTCACCTTTTCAATCAACCTCTTGTACCTCTCACGTAACTCACATGCACCCACTTTCTTCACATCATTCACTCCTACATGTGTAATCACAACCGCATCCCTTGCACAGCCAGACACCAGCTCCTCATACCTATCAGACAGATCTCTTACTCCAGCACCCGGCAAACACACCCTCAAACCATTCAATCTACTTGCATTCAACTTCCTATCTAAATATCTAACTCGCGAATCACCCATCACAAGCACTTGAGTCAGACTCCTATTTCTAACCCCCACAGACCTAACTCCATCCCCACTCCTATTCTCATTCAAACTACCAGTCACTCGAACTCCACCCCCACCCCTATCAGTCATATCACTTCCAGTTACTACCTCTCTTAGGGCACTGAATCTATTAGTCAAGCTAATAGGTTCTGTGTCCCTCTGACTCACACACCTATTCTCCCCCTGGCTAACAACCTCAACAGAGGCAACCCTATTCTCACAAAGAACAGGAGAAGCCTCCCTAGCTTCACTTTTCCTAACCACTCTCCACTGTCCCCCATCCTCACTAGGCCTATTTCTAACTAATCTAAGGGGGCTAACTTCACTATCACTAGAACTATCATATCCTACCTCCTCCACCGGCCCTCTACCTTCACCTGGAACATCTAACTGGCTTACCACACCACCTAACCTATTCCCAGCTCTAGGCCTAACACTAAGTTCCCTCCTGAGCTCAGCAACTAACCCCTCCAGCCTACATATCCTGTCTAAATCCTGCCTTCTCATCCCCTCTAAATCTACAATGCATTCACACAGCCCACATACAACACATGTATACCCCTCACCTAATACACCACAACCAATGCATACATTCCGACACTCATGCTCACTTTCATCCCCAAAATCTATCACTTATTCAAACAAAGAAAGAACTTAAGTAGTAATAAGAAAAAAAAGAAGAGCAACTTAGCTTTCGCTGATTGTGGTGAGAAAAAAAACAACAAACAAACTGTAGAAAAATCTGAAAAATAGATCAACAGACTGAGAGCTCTATGAAACACGTGCTACCTGTTTGAAGTATTCTTTCCATGGAATTCTATATCCCACCTAATCTGATTTAGCATGCTGCGTAATTTATCGTAATCTCTCCTATGAAAAATTTGGAATTCTTGTGGAGTTTGTCGCTGTTCTACCCTTAACTATTTGCAAATTTAAACCGAACCATCTGATGATCACTGTTTCCCAATGATTCCCCTACACTCAATCCTTGAACTAAGTGATCATCATTTGAAAGAATTAGATCTAATATATTGGCACCCCTTGTTGGCTTATTAACAAATTGGGTCAAAAAGTTATCTTCAAAACACTCCATAAACTTACAACTTGCTCTATCTCTTCCTATCATATTTTCCCAGTCTACAGAAGTTAAATTAAAGTCACCAAGAATAACTGTATCTTCTTTGCATCCTTTACTTATTTCCCTAATCATTAACTCATCGATGCAATCAGTCTGTCCTGGTGGTCTTTAAAAAGCTCCCAAATGTATTTTCCTATTTTTACCAACCTTAATATCTATCCATAATGATTCACCTCTCACACACATCATTTACACCAGCACCTAGCAGGTAAACTGTCACTCCCTTCCATTTACTTTCACTCAACTTCCTATCTAAATACCTAATCTGAAAGTCACCCATCACAATCACCTCAGTCATTCTCCTATTCTCTCTAGGCCTAGTATTACCCTCCCTCCTGCTCTCACTCACTCGACCTCCTATTCTACTTTCAGGCACGGCCACACCAGACAAATCTCTTTCAAATTCTTCCTCTCTCAGGGCATCAAATCTGTTAGTTAGCCTAACAGGTTCCATGTCCCTCTCATTCACACACCTAACCTGTCCTAACTTATCTATTCTGTTCACTTTCACCCACCACTCATCATCACTTACTTCACTTACTGCTCTCTCTCCAGTCCCTGTTCTAGGCCTAACTTCCTCCCTCCTGGTCCCAATCTGACTCTTCAAACGTACACTTGCAAGTTTAAAACCTGCTAATCAAGTCACTTTCTCACCAAAACAAAATAACCACAATTTATACAAAATAACCACAATTTAACTTCGTTATATTTACCAAATATATGATCTAATAACTTAATATTTGTTTATTATGTCACACACCAAAGTATATCAAATAATCAAAATATTCTGAGAGCTCTACGAAACACGTGCTACCTGTTCGAAGTTCAGTCGAAGTCTGAATGGCAGGCATCCTCTCTGGGAAGAGTACTCAATAAATCCCAGGGGACAAGTCCTTGCCTATCTGATCAAAGAGCTTGAGATGGGTGTCCTAAACGTGGATGAGTTTACGCATCACTGTCCGAGAACCACTTCATTTTCTTGCCTTGACTTATCTTTGTGCTCTTCGGATGCACAGCCTGATTTTGAATGGGGGTGGTCGATGACCTCCATAGTAGTGATCACTTTCCCATTCAATTATCATTTTCATGGCAACTGCCGCCTGAGAGCCCACCTCGGTGGTGCTTGGCGCGGGTGCGGTGGCCTGCATTTCAGGAAATGACTGAATTCTCTATCTCAGTCAAGGAGTTTAGGTCAGTAGATGAGGCCATTGAGTTCTTATCCGGCAACCTCATCACCATGGGCCTGACTACTATTTGTAGAACGTCTGGCCATTTTGCACACCGACCACTACCATGGTGGTTGGCCGAATGTGAGACCGCCCTCAAACAGAAGCTTTATGCCTACATGCACTATAAGCGCCGCCCGAACGATTTCACTGTCGCTGAATTTTGTCGGGCTAGGGCTAGGTTCCGGTATATTTCGAAGCACGCACGCCGCTCTTCTTGCCGGGCATACGTGTCTTCACTTAACAGGAAGACCCCTTTAGCAGAGGTATGGAAGCGAGTCAAAAGGATTCAGGGCAAGTTTTCGCAGGACCCCTCCTCCCGTTCATAAGGAGAATAGGACCTCAATCTCGGACCCCGCGTCCGTGGCGGAATCCTTCGCGACCGCTTTTTCCGCATTCTCTAGCAGGGATGCCAGCATTCAATGCACGTCGTCATGTCACGGAAGGCCACTGGCTGGACTTTACATCCAGAGGCGGAGGCTGGGGAGAGATCACTCTACTCGGACCAGTTTCCGCCCAATCTCTCTAACCTCTTGCGTGTGCAAGTTGATGGAGAAATTGGTAAATGTTAGACTAGACTTTTTCCTAGACAGCAGAGGACATCTGTCTTCTGCACAGTGCAGCTTCTGCAAGTTCCACTCCACGTTGGATACCGCATGATGATACGGTATCATAGAGACTCTCCACACGATGAGAATGAGGGGATGCCTCCCAGTCTTTATATCTGAATTTTTGCGTGATCGTCGATTCCTCGTACAGGTGGGGGGGAGCTCTCTCCGGCCCAAAGGAGCAGGAAGAGGGTGTCCCGCAGGGAAGTGTCCTCAGTGTCACACTCTTTGCCCTGAGCATTAGTCGCATCACCTCTTTGATGCCAGAAAACTTTCTTGCTACGCTCTACGTGGATGACCTTTCGATCTCTTTAGGCGTGGCCCCAGATGCTAACCTTAGAGCGTTGACTCCAACAGGCATTTAATCTCGCTATGCCGAAGCACACAGGTTTCGGTTTTCTTTGGCCAAGACTAAGGTGGTGCACATCTGCTGCAATCCACGGCTCCACCCCGACCCAGATTTGTTTCTTAATGGGGTGCGCCTTGATGTGGTTGAGTTGCACCGTTTCCTTGGTCTTGTATTTGACTGATGCCTCACCTGGGAGGCTCATATTCGCAGCCTTAGGGTCTCTTGTACCCGCACCATGGATATTCTCCATTCCATGACTTTCAGCGCTTGGGGCGCTGATAGGGCTACTGCCCTACTTTTTCATTGATCCTTTGTTCGTTCGAAGCTCGACTACGGATGAGAGTTTTATGCATCCGCAGCCGGACATTTATTGCGGAAGGTGGCTTCGATCCACCACACCAGCCTTTGCCTTGCGACCGTTGCCTTCCGCACTTCCCCCATTGAGAGCCTGTTGGTCGATGCTGGGGAGATGCCACTCGCTCTGCGCCACATGCAGTGCATCACTCGATTGTACGCGCGAGCCCGGCGCCTACCCGAGTCGCCAACAGTTTTCACTGCATCTGCAGCTGATCTCGACGGTGCCTATGCCGCCGAGAGACGCCAGTCATACCCTAAGCCCTTTGGGTTTAGGGCTAGGAAACTCCTACGAGAGCTAGATATAGCTCTCGGGCTGGTGGCGCCCCTGGTTCTGCCCAGGACGCCACCCTGGAGGGTACCACGCCTCTGCTCCCAAAGCTTGTACGGCGCCGGGAGTATTGCGTACGACCTTTTTGCAGCACACCTTGTGTCACGCTGGAACCGTGCCAGTGTATATGGATGGCTCCAAGTCCCAAGAGGGGATCGGCTTCCACGCCGTATCCCCTCTGTTTGAAGTCAGCGGGGCTCTGCCAGGTGCTGCGTCTGTCTTCACGGCCGAGCTGGTGGCAGTACACCACTCGGTACGGGAGATTACAGGACGTGCTAGGTTTGGAGACCAGATTGTGATCTATAGCGACTCACAAAGCACCCTGAGTGCTCTCGGGGCAGTGGAATCTCCGCATCCCCTGGTTCGCGATATCCGTGATTCCAAGGTTTTGGCGAGCCGGGCGGATGTCGAGATTATCTTCTGCTGGGTTCCTGGACATGTAGGAATTGCGGGGAATGAGGGCGCCAAAGAGTCTGCGAGGACTCTACGCCTGAACCAGCGTTTCGCTCTTCCTCACACCGACTACATGGCAGGAATACGGGCAGCTCTTCGGACTGCTTGGCAAAGAAGATGGGAGACGGTCAAAGGGAACTTAAAGTTGCGTCCCATTGCGCCGCACTGTTCCCATGGACCTATCCCTCAATGCTGCGACGGCTTCAGGTCGCTTTCTGTTGTCTCCGAATCGGACACACTCGTGTGACACATCGCTTTTTGATGGAGCACTCGCGTGCGCCCTATTGCGATGACTGCGTCATCCCCCAGACTGTTCGGCACATTCTTGTCGAATGTCCCAGTCTGGGTAATCTTCCTGCACATTACCTGTGCCGGTACCTGGATTGACGGGTTCGCTACCGCCTGTCCCTTGTACTCGGGATGAGTGCGTGCACATTGACTGGTGGACTTATTGACTTTTGGGGGGAGACCGGAATTTTCCCTTTTATTTAACTAGGTTTTGGTTTGTTTTGTTATTGTTATTTTTTCTTTCTATGTCACACGCTCCTACGCCGGGTGGAGGGGGATCTCCACCCGACGCCGGAGCGTACTTCCTGATTGTTGTCTCTTTTTTATTGTTGTTTCTGTTCAAATATTTATTTTAAAGTAGTCTAAAACTAGGCTGTTTGTTTGCGGCAACTTATGCCCAAGTGGGCAGTCGCCAGATAGCCCCTTAAAAAAAAAATCATTTCTGTAGCCTATTAATTTTACACCAAGCCCAAGGTTGAGCCGCCATGCTGATCGGCTGCCTGGCCACTAGGTGGGAGGTGTGGCCTCGAATGATGGTAGCTGGCTTAGCCAATCTCTTGCGTCCCGCACTCACAACAGGGTCCCCATGACCACCAATGAATATCTTACAAAACCTAACAGGGACTGAGTCTCTGACTAACCTGGACCGCCTTAAGGATTTTGATTTGCATGCTCTTTCAGCTCCTGCTATTGCTAATAGCGGAGCAGACAAGCCAGATGAGGTAGTTGTTCCTTGCTCATCTGGTCTTGTTGCTGACAAACCTAAAACCTTCACACTACACACTTCTATGCAGAATATCGCAGCAGAACCTACTGAATTAAGCACTGAAACGAGAACAATACAGACAACCATGCTGAAACTATAAATGAAAATGACAATGAAGGCTTTAGGGAGGTTCCCAAATGAGAATTTAATGCCGAGGCAGTGGCTCCACCCACTACTACCAAAGATACTAGAGACTCAAATGTTGTAACAATGGAACCTTACATACCACGTTTCACTCATAGTCCAGGTATGTCCAAGGAAGGCAAGAATGCAAAAGAGATCCATGAATGCATGGTTGCAGTGTACACCGACACCACCCTTTCCTATGCAACCATTGCTCGCTGGAATAGGGAGTTCCACCATGGTTGTGAGTCCAGGACACCCGTCAGAAGTGACCAACGAGGACAATGTGGCCCGTGTGGAGAGGATGATCCTCGAAAATCGACGGGTGAAGGTCGAAGAAATTGAGCGAGAACTTGGAATATCACATGGAAGTGTTATCAACATCATCTATGACAATTTGGCCATGATCAAGGTCTCTGCCTGTTGGGTTCCTAGAAACCTCACGCCCCATGATCGACTTCAATGTTGTCAAAGTTCGGAGGAGCTGCTGCTCCTGTACAACCAAGACCCGGCGGGATTCGAGTCACGCATAGTGACAGGTGGTGAAACGTGGGTCCATCACTGGGATCCTGAGACCAAGCTTGAAAGCATGGCCTGGAAGCACAGGGGCTCTCAGACCCCCATCAAGTTCCGGACCCAACCCTCAGCCGGGAAGATCATGGACACCATCTTCTGGGATTTTGAGGGAGTGTTGATGGTGGAATATGCGCCTCGTGGAAGGACCATCACAGGCCAATATTACGCCGAGAACTGGCTGGGTTGAAGAAGTGCATCCGTCAGAAGCGACGCGGCAAGTTGACACGCAGTGTCCTGCTCCTCCACAACAATGCCCTTGTCCTCAAGGCCAGAGTTGCACAAGCTGCCCTGCGTGAGTGCGGATTCGAGGAGCTCAGCCATCTTCCCTACAGTCCAGATCAGGCCGCTAGCAACTACTTTGTATTCTGCCAGCCCAAGGCTGCACTGCGTGGACGCCGGTTTGGGGATGATGAAGATGTCCAGCTCGCCGTCCAGGAGTGGATTGAACAGCAGTCGGGAGATTTCTGGTTGTCGGGAATTCGAAGCCTCAGGGACAAGTGGCGCAAGTGCATTGAAGTCGAGGGTAGTTATATTGAAAAATAATAAAACACTTTTCCTCATATTTCGTTTCTTTTTATTGAATTGCAAAACTTATTGACAGCCCTTCGTATATCCTCACTTTTAACCTCCACTCCTGTCCACCAGTGCTGCTTATCACTCGCTGGATATTGGTTGAGGTGGACCAGTACCACTACTGCCCGCAGCAGTGTTACAAATGTCAGCGCTTTGGCCATGTAGCAAAACATTGCCATAGAGAGGTAGACACATGTGCCCGATCTAATGGTGGAGGTCATTGCAAGGATGCATGCACAAGTAAGGTGTCTTGCTTCCATTGTAAGGGACCTCACTACAGTTATGATAGACAATGTGCAAAATACAAATCTGAGAAAGATGTGGCAGTGGGTTCGCAACACCCTCACCACTCCCCCCCCCCCAACAAGGTCCACTCTGTGGTTCAAGGAGAATGTATTGAGGAGAGAGAGAGTATTTTCAAAATTGATTAAAACCCAATAAATATTCCAAGCTAAACCAAAGTCACAGCCTCAAAATCTTTTCTATAAATATACCTTATAACCTACTCAAAAATGACTATAATTCTATACAGACTATAGGTGGCTATACAATTTTGAAGCAAATTGGGCAATTTGCTTCAAAAGCAAATTGCCCAACACAAAGATCCGAGTCTGTCCAACTTTTATCAGATCTGGGAGCGCTATTACCGGTATAAAGGGGGGGAAGGGAGGCAGGCCCACTTTCTGAGGGAAGGGGGGTTCCTTAGGGTCTTCTTTCCTGTTGATCTGACAGTCCAGCTCCAGCCAATGTGAAATGATCTGCACTCAAGGACAGGGATGCGGTGGTTCCAGTCAATGCAGAAAGTGGGAGGGCTCTGGCTCCAATCGATGCATAGGTGACTTGGAGGCAGTCTTGAGACTCCCACTTTGAAAAACCGTCCCCTTACTGCCTCACGAAGGTCAAGATTGGCTGCTGCCACCTCACCAATTCAGATCACGCTGGACAAGCTGGCACCAAGAAGCTGGAAAGGAGAAGGCATTTTCATTCACCCAATCACTGTAACACTTAAAACATTCTTATACTGCCATTCATACACACCCATCCATTCAGACTAACACTCACCTGAATAACTATTCAGCTTCCTTCTAAATTGTAATCAAACACATGCACTTTATTTAATAATTGTCAAATTATGTCTCTTTCACTATTAACTATTCTCAATTTTGCCTGTGGGGGGGAGACAGGGATGAATGGGGGCCACGATAGAAGTCTATTGAGTCCCCACCCAGAGCGACAACAATGACACAGCCACAACACACACACCCTGAAAAGAGAAGAAAGGGATTAGAGATGGGGGAGGAGAGGCGGACAACAATAGACTACTACAATGTCTTAGACCTACAGATGAGAGAGCGAATTTCTCATTTTCTAGCTCTCCAAAGGATCTTAGACCAACACCATATCTATGAGCCTTTATACTCTGTACTGCACTGCACTGCACTGCAATTAACAGTGCAGTTGCCTCAGCAAGGACCACACCTAATCTTCCTACAATGTCAACCACTGCACATATTCCTTCCACATCCATGCCACAGAGATGGCATCAGCACTAATGCTATCATGGATGTGGATGTGAAGCATGAAACAGGACCTACAAGCTCTTAAAAGACCACCTGATGACCCTCATACTCAAACGTGATCGCCTTCACGATCGCAAAAGACTACCTCTATTCCACCTAAAGAACAACAGCAACCTAAGACAGTCACAGACCCAAGCTCACCTAGAACACAACTTTATGCAAGACTGGAAACACCAAAAACTCAGCCTATCAGCCTAGTGAGACTTCTGAGACTGCCCTACAACTGGAGACCTGTACTACTCACATTATAAAAAAAACGTCTCCTTACTTCGCCTACAAAAACCACCACAACCTTCGAGACCTATAATGTTTTGCTTTTATCCAAATTACTATTATATTGTTATTTAGTTAGATATTTATGCTTTTAATAGAAATTTCTGAATTTAAATGACTTAAATGTTATTTTTATGCCTCTTTACTGAAAGCTTCTGATCTCACTATAATAGATATATCTTATTTTCGTGTATCCTTTTTATACTCCAGATTGCTTCTTATAGTCAAAAATTTTAGCCACATAATTCTACTCAAGATTCATTGTTGAATCACCTTATGGTGTCTACGGTGGTAAAACACCTAATATAATAATAATGCTGTTTTATATCCATGCTTTATGAATAAGTTCATCCTGTATGAAGCACTGACAAATGAATTCCTCACATTTCTGTCACCTCATCTTCATCTAGTAAAACTCCAGATCACCAGTGAATTTAAGCTTTTTTCATTCTCAGATAAAGAACTGCATTTCAAAATCCCTATTTTCTTGAATAAGTAATTTTGTGACATTCATCTTGCAATTTACTTCCAAGATTACACTGAAATATAGAACTGGATACCATCATGGTTGGACGAGTACCTGAAATTTTAACATGATGCATTAAAAAAATCATAACTGAAAGGAAACTCAGCAACAAAACCAAATTTCTATTGCATCATCTTCAGAAATATAAGAGTGCATGGTAAAAATTTAAAAATGATAGTAAACTGCCCACACAGTCAACTAAGGTCATCAAAATGGGCATTTTTGCGACATTTTGAAATTGTAAATATTTTAGAAAATTATTCTGACACTTCCATATTTACTAACTAACATGGTTACTGCTCAGAAATGGTCTACTATATGCTAAAAAAGGCATACATTTGCTGTACTTTTTTTAATTCTTGGCAATTTTCAGTGGCCTGTAGATGGAAAAGTATGCAAGGGGTCATTCCATCCGAATTCAACAAGGGACATTTAGTCACCATCACAGATTTTGATGAAAATTGGTATACAGGTTGATTTTGATGAGAGAAAAACAATGAGACACTTCCCAGCCCTCAATTTTGAATAGCTCAAAAGATATAACCTGTCAAAGTTGAGAAAAATTGTCAAATTTCTTGATACCAGCATTGATAAAAAAATTATTTCTCCCTTATTATAGCACATAAAACAATGAATTATGTATTTTTTTTAAGCTTAAGGGTTGCTCTAAACATTTTTAACAACAAAATTAATTTTTGGTAAAAAAAATTTGTTTGACCTTAAAGGTCAACTTTTGACCTTAAAAAAAATATATTGGTATCATAAATTTTTGTGTAATTTTTTTTTTAAATATATATGCCTTTAGACTACAATATAAGATAAATTTCATTCTGGGTTTTTCATTATATCAGGAGTTATGATCAATTTTGTAACCACTGGTATGGCCATTTTTTGCTATCTTCACAAATAAATTTTTTTTATATGCATCTTTGTCATATTAACAGAGTTACGTCATATTCACAGAGTTAGTTATCAATTATTAGATGCCTAAGTATTATATTTGAATGCTTTTGATATATACTCGTGTATTAGAATCATTAATTCTATAGATATGTGTTAAATCCTACCTACAAGAAAAAATGAACTTTCAGTAATTTTTTATTTAAAATTATAAATATTTTTAAAGCTACCTACCTATGTATTTAATTTATAATTTGCTATGGTCAATGGTGGCAGAGCCACTACCAACAGTTAAGATACCTGCATAACTGCTGGTATCCCCATCGCCTAAGGGGCCACTCCTGATAGCTCAGCAAAAAAGCCACAGGTCCCACCCAACCTCCCAAAATGAATTTATTCTTTTTATAATAATTTAGGAATCAATTTTTTTCTGCATTATTTCTGTTGATTTTAATTGTTCATTTTTAGATAGTTTGTAAGTTCTTCCTGTTGCTGTTACAGGCTCAACAATGCTCAATATGTCATCTAATGGCAATATTAATACATCTGGTTTTCTTGGATATTTAAATGAATTTGATGGTCTTTCTGGTTCTAGGAATGTTATTTTAACAGTCATTTTCTCAACATTGGTATCCAATACACACCCTAAGTACCATTTGTCATCATACTTAGCAGTGACAAATCCTTTTACATCCTCCAATAATATTGCCTCTGTATAGGATATTTTCACTTTCTTGAATTCTGATGCAGATGATATTGTTTTCACTCTTAGTTTATTTTCATTAACTGGCTCAAAACTGTGTAATTTTTGGGTACCAATTATTGCAGAGGCCTGGTCAAATCTTTCTTGCAAATAATTTTTTTCTTCAATGTATTCACTATTTGGGACATATGAAAATTTGATTCCCTTAATGTGTCTTTCAGCAAAATCAAAGAGCTGTTGAGGAGTCATTATCTGATCATTATATGCTCTTTGCAGGCTAGCTTTTGCTGCTAGTCTTTTTACTGTGCCCCCTACACCATCGCATGGTCCTTTTCCATGAGATGTAGCAAAGAAATGCAATGGACTGCAACAGTGTCATGCTTCAAGCAGTTTGAAATCACAACAAAACTTATGTGTTGTGTTTCCCCAGCTTCTTTGTAGTAGGAAAGAAAGGGATGTAATGTAGCTTGGGAGTTATTCCAGTGGTACCCTTGTGCTGCATCGTGAAGAAGGAATGAGTAATTTTCAGCAAAATCGCATACTACTAAGATTTCACCATCTTTTAGTTCTTCTTTTTTAGTTGAACAAAATTGTGCCTGCTTTTTTGCTATGAAATCATGTTTTTTTTAAATTGAGAAGACTTAAGGTAAAAGTGTCTATAAATTCTTCAGTTGTTCTTGAAACAAGCTCTAAAGTTGAGCGATCAGTTGAGAGCCACTGCTTGTAATTTACCTCATCAATCATATTGTCATCCAAAATTTTAGTAACATATAGTTTTAGTTCGTCTATTTTAGAAAAACATTCTGAGCATTCATCAAAATAGCACTCATAAGTTGGAGGGTCACATGTAATGAATGATAGACATGTTTTGTAATCATCTAAATGCAGGTCACTGTCTTTTGTCAACTGTGGTAGCCTTGTACCAATAATCATCAGTTTAACATTTTGATGATGTGTGCAAACACACACACTGTGAGTTCCTGCACCACCAGCTAATACACACTCGTTGGGTCTCAGCTCAGCAAATTTTGAAAAGCCAATCTTAGTTTCTGGGTATTTTGTTTTAAATAAATGATAAATTTCTTTTAAATTTTCCCAAATTAAGTATTTTTGTTCATGAGTTTTCTGTCCATCTTTTCTAAAACTCTGGAAATCTTTTTTCCCTGGCATAATTCTGCTTACTTCTTCATTTTTATAAAAGTCTTCTACTACTTTAATTGTTTCTGATGGAAATGTACCTTTTCTTTTGCTTGGCAATGACATTATTCCTTCTTCCATTGCTAGTTTTTTAGCTTGTCTGGCCATGTAATTAGTAACATTAAATTCAGATTTAATTTTGGATAAGCTCCAGCTTTTTGGCAAAACAGTTAAGATTTGCAGCTGCTCAGACCTTTTACTAGTAGTTTGAAATTTCTCCTTCAGTTGATTTATCATTTCTTCACCATCTTTACTTGATTCTGTTCTAGAAGACTCTGGGTCTTGATCCAAGGGTAATGGATATTTTGTTGCAGAGCCTACAGTTCTGAGTTTACTTGAAATGGATTTTTAAATTTTATTCATTTTATCTGAACTATATTTTTTTACTACATCCATTTTAAATTTCTTGACTGGTGACTCTCCAATAGCTATTAATGATTTATTTAATTCAGTTAATGCTTCTTGTGATTCTTCCTGTTCAGTAATTGGCTCAATTTCCATTCTTTCTTCTGAAAGGCTTGGATTCGTATTTTGAGATGAAGAGCTATCTTTTTTCTGCAGTTATCACAGATTTTTTGGTCCTTAAAATTTTTTAATTTGGGATATTCTCTTATTAAGTCTTCTGAATTTTTCTTTATTAATTTTTTGTGACCTTTGTAAGGATCGCAACAATACTTAATATTTAAAAAATGCTTTCTCTTCTCATCCATAATAATTTGTTAAAATACAAATAATTGGTAATGCAAATTATTAATTACTTTTTCATCTAAGTATTAAACTTTCTGAAAAAAAAGAAAAAATTTTAAATTAGCTTTCATAGTTTATAAAGTAACACCTAATAGGTAAAATTTATAACATAAAAATAGGTAAAAATTGGCATACCAATGGTTACAAAATTGATCATAACTCCTGATATAATGAAAAACCCAGAATGAAATTTATTTTATATTGTAGTCTAAAGGCATATATATTTATAAAAAAATTACACAAAAATTTATTGATATCAATATATTTTTGAAAGGTCAAAAGTTGACCTTTAAGGTCAAAAAAACCTTTTTTAGCAAAAATTAATTTTGCTGTTAAAAATATTTAGAGCAACCCTTAAGCTTTTAAAAAATACATAATTCATTGTTTTATGTGCTATAATAAGGCAGGAATAATTTTTTTTCAAATGCTGGTATCCAGAAATTTGACAATTTTTCTCAACTTTGACAGGTTATAACTTTTGAGCTATTCAAAATTGAGGGCTGGGAAGTGTCTCATTGTTTTTCTCTCATCGAATTCAACCTGTATACCAATTTTCATCAAAATCGGTGATGGTGACTTAAAATTTTCCCCCAAATTGGTTGATTTCATATGGAATGACCCCAAGATATACTTGATTTGATAAGATATTCAAACTCTACAGAAAAAGTTAGGCTCAAACACATGATTTCAAACTTGTGCTTGTCATATTGGAGCGGGCCGAAAATATATCTCTGATCCCAATCGATCCAACCCACTTCCTACACTGTCCGGGCGTGAGACATCGAGGGAGAATGAAACGGATTGTATATACAGTCCCTTTACTTACAAAAAAAAGTACAATGATAATTACAGTAATTTATATTTACAAGGGAAGTGTGCACACTTCAAAATGAGACCAAATTCCCCAATCCAAATAAGATACCAAAAGAGAATTCTATAACAGGTGAATACAACAAATTTACTTAAATATATCTACACAAAATAAAAAAACACAACAACCGAATGAAAAGGGGCACGCGCTATCACTTGTGTGCTGGAGGTGGGTGGTAGTAGGCTAACATAAAAGGAGGCAGGCTTGTCAGCCAATGCGGGTGTGGTGGTCCAGGTGTCTAGTGAGGTATGAAAGCCCTCCGTCTCAGGGCTAGGCGGTGCACTCGTCTAGAGAACCCTTCTTGCCATCCGTCCAAGCTTCCACTCTCTGTAGAAGAGATATATCCTCCGTTTATGACCCATTTACTTATACATGGAAGGGAAACTAATAAGTGGGCATTACCCGAGTAAATTTATCGACTAGCTTACCTCTAAATGTATATTCAAACAATCCTCAGCCTTAACAATTCTCCAAATATTTAACTCTAAAAACTATTGTTTCAAATAATAATATTTTGATAAAAGATTATTTTAAACAAAGTACAATTTTGATAAAAGATTATTTTAAGCAAAGTACAATCTGAGAAAGAAAGTTTTAATACATGAAATCAAATACATATATATACAAAGAGAAAATATAAAAAAAAACTCATTCCCACTCACACACATTCTTACAGAGGGAGGGAGAGGGTACAGAGAAAAGGGGTGGGAGAATGGCCCCTCTTACACACTCACGTTCGCTCCACCACACCCCTCCTTCCTTAAGCCATTCGACCAGTCACTCACAAAACCCTTTCAATCACTCTTCATGGTACCACTTGTGCTCAATTGCACCTTTCTGCACCCATTCACACTCTTCTACTGGTTCCTGGCTACGCGTAGCAATTGGTCGGGTTTGTTCATCAGTCATCCTGTCAGTCTCATCGTCACTATTTATCATATCGTCCACCATACTTTTAGCCCTCATTACCAGTTCTCCCATCTCACGACAGAATTCTTTCATACTCTTCCGTTCAGAACCCTCACTCTTCATACCCCCATTCATCAGCTCCTCACTCACAGCTCTCATCCAACTCAAGGTACATTCTTGCGAAACAGACAGGTCACTCACATCCCCTGTATTCTCAACAGGCATACCAGAAACCTCTTCGACTGGTTCCCACCAGAAACCTGAAAAATCAGCCACTTCATCATTCACTACATCAAACTCACCCCTACTATTAACATTCATAAAACCCGAAAAATCAGCCACACTAGGTTCATTCTGCCCAAACACACTATCATTCATACTGTTCCCAAAACCAGAAAAATCAGGCACAGGCAGCTCACTCACTCGTCTAATTATACCAGCCAAATCACTCACCTGTTTACGCAAAAACTCAATCTCCCTTTCAAGATCCACCATACCAGAAAGACTCTGCTCAGACTTACTTTCATTCGTACTTGCATTCTTCCTTTCACTCTTCTTTGTACGCTTTCTACTCCTCGAGACTAAGACTAGCTCTTTCCCAGACAGATCCATACTATCACATTCAATCTCATCATCATGCACTTTACCTCTCTCTCTACACAGTCCATACACCGGATGGCTCACCAGGTAGTCAGGAGGTTCTCTCCATCTCCTTAACTGACTCTGATGAGCCCGCACTCTCTCAGTCATACCATCATTCAAACTCTCCAAAACATACGTCACCCCATTTTCCCAAACCCTCACAACTCTATAAGGTCCATCAAACTTCTCACTCATCTTTGACACATTCAACCTACCCTTCACTTCTTTCACCTTCAATACTTTTGCACCTAATTCAAATGAATGGAACCTTTCATGCGCCTCACACCATACACTCGGCTCACTTTCACTCAAACGAAACCTATCTTTCACTCGCCTTTCAAAATTCATCGCAAACTGACATGGGGACATTCCAGTTGCACTTATGCACACTTGAATTATACACCCACAACACTCTCCCCAGACACACATCCCAGTCATTCACTGTCGTACTCATCATTCTCAACATCTCACACAAGGTTCTTATAGTACGTTCAGCCAATCCATTTGAAGACGGTACATACAGAGCTGTTCTCACATGCTCCACACCATTCTCTCAACATTTGCTAAAACTCTTCCCCTACAAATTCAGGCCCATTATCACTCAGACATCTTCTAGGCTTCCATACACACATAGGAAAAAACAACTGCTCAACCACACGTGCGACAGTCACACTCCTTTTATCTCTCACAGGCGCTGCATACACAAACTTACTTTTCTGATCAACCATAACAACCATACCAACATTCCCAGTACTCGTACGCGGCAAAGACACACAATCAATCACTACCAATTTAAACGGTTCTTTTGCATCAACTTTCAACATCGGTGGTTTCACTTGCACACCTTGAACCTTTCACACGTAGTTGCAACATCATTCACAACAGTTCTCAGAAACGGATGGAACACACGCTCCTTCATACACTCCCACAGCTTAAACTTACCCATATGCCCATAATTATCATACACAACCTTTACCAGACCAATCATACCAACTAAGGACATCACAGGTACATACATATCATCACCACCCTTCACATGCCTCACAAAATATACAACATCCATACAAACAACAAAATCCTTAGCATACCTTTTAAAATCACTTAAACACTCTGGCCATTCATTCAAATCAACACGCATCATTACACACCTCTTCAACTCACTAACAAAAGGACATATCTCTTGCATCTCTAGAATATCCTCATCACTTAAAATCTCATTCTCATCATCCATGACCAACTCAATCATACCACAAAACTTGACAACATTCTTTGCACACTCATTCAACCTCATCACCTCAATTCACCTTTCATAAGACAATCCTTATCAGCATCCAAAGACAAATCATTCAATCTCATAAAGTCTACACCAAGCAAGAAACAACACGGCATTTGCTCATCCTTCAGAATCACAAAGTCATGCTTCACATTCACACCATTACCCAAACTCACTTTCAGACCAACCTGTTCCCATGCCACTATCATGCTATTCCCTAATCCACTTATCCGTAACTTCACAGGTTTATGCTCTCAACATTTAAACTCATCATATTTACTCAGAATCCTCTCATTTACTAAAGACACTTGCGCTCCAGTATCAATCAAACCACAGAACAACCTTTCACCAACTTTCACTCTCACTTCCATCATATCAGGTCCACCATGTTCGCAATACACAGAAGGAACAAGCACACCAACATCAGCACTGATATCCACACTGTCATTAACTCCCATATCATCACTCACCACACGACGCTCATCTTCATCCAGACAATCATTCTTCTCTCTTATATATGAACACTTTTCAATCACCCAATTGTAGTGCACACCGCTCAAACATTGCAGATGTACCACATTAGGATTCAAACCCTTCATCTTCTCATCCTTGTACACAATCGGCCTCTCACCACCAAAGTGCACATAAACAACGACTCACTACAATCAACACTTCCTGAAATGGCGGGACCCCTTGCATACACATCGCTCTCAATTCTTTCATGAAGTTCCGCACCTTTGCCATACCAATGCTTTCAGGCTTCCTACATACTTCATTCATTACCTCCTTCCTTAAATCATCCACACTATCGGGCACTCTCACGTCTAATCCATCACTCTTCAAATCTTGCAAACCATTCCATACACTCTCAAACAAGGAATCACCACCACCCTTACTCTCTTTTCCATTCATAATCCCTTTCAGCAAATACTCAAGATCACTCACTCCACACACATTTTCATCATTCGTACCAGGATACCTTGACATCAAATCAGCCACTCCATTCCGTTCACCAGGCACATATTCAATCACATAGTCAAAGTCACTAAAATCTTCCAAAGTCCTTGCAATCGTACTATCAGCCCACTTCATATGCTGCAGATACCAAGAGGTTGATGATCTGTTTTGATCACAAACCTCACACCATACAAAAACGGACGCAACACTTTCAAACAATACCTTATCGCAGCCAACTCTCGCTCCACAGTCGAATACTTTCGTTCTGCAACATTCATAGCCTTGGATACATACCCAATTATTCCCCTGACATTCTCTCCATTCAAACGCTGCTCTTGCATCAGAAAACCTCCCATACAATACCCACTCGCATCTGTATACAATTCAAGCATTTTAGCATTTACACTATAATCTGGGTAAGCGAATTCAACATCTTCAGCCGCTGCCTCTTTCAGTCTCTCATACGCCTCATTCATCTTATCATTCCACTTGACAACCGTACTACCTTTCTTGCCCATCCACTCAGTCAGAGGCTTACTCACACGAGAACAATCATGTATAAACTTTCGCTGGAACTCAATCAAACCCCAAAACGACTTCAGTTGCTTCACAGTCACCAGTTTAGGAAACATTCGCACCTTCTCAACATACTTCGGTGATTTTCGCAACCCATTCTCACTCACCATATGCCCAAGGAATTTGACTTCTTTCGCAAACCATTCACACTTCCCACTTTCACCTTCACACCAACACTCTCCAACGTTCTCAACACATCATTCACCAATCTCATATGCTCCTCAAAATTCTCAGTCATAATCAAAATATCATCTATAAATGCAATCACATTCTTACTCGCAAACTTACTCAACACAACATTCATTGCCCGCTGGAAGGCTCCGGGAGCATTAGCCAACCCAAAGCTGAGGTTCCGGAACTGGTAATGCCTCTTTGAGGAAGAAAAGGCAGTTACCGGCGGGCTCTCCTCAGCAATGGGCATCTGGTAATACCCCCGTACCAGATCCAGCTTCACAAACCACTCCATCCCATGCATACTATACACACACTCAGATACCACACACATCGGAACCTTTCTTTCACAGTCTTTTCATTCACCTTTCTATAATCCACACACAGACGCAATCTTCCATCCAGCTTACGTACAGGTACAATTGGACTATTCCATGCACTCTCGCTCTCTTCAATCACCCCCAATTGCTCCAATTCCAAACACTGCTCCTCAATTTCATTAGCAACCGGACGTGGGAAATGCCTTGGCCGCTGATAGATTGGGGAGTCCTCCTTCAGGACAATCTTGAATTCTGAGAGCTTTGCAACCCTGAAATCCAATCACCCTTACTGAGGGCTCCCTTTCATTCAAATATCATTCGATACACATCCTCCCTTTCATACTAAGTTAAACATCCATCCAATTCCACCATGCTCTTCACATCATTATACGTCTATTCACACGTCTCTTCACCTGCAACATTCACCCTGACATCCGTACTATCATCCATACCTACCTCATTGACAGTGGAGAGGTGACCCAGTACATCTCCGACTTGGATTTCCCTCACCTGCCGTTTCACACTGGGGTCCGCCTGCACACATACAAAAGGATCATTTATTCTCATCAAGCCATCAAACACACAAGCAACACGCCTTACCTTATAACACGCATCCTTTCCATCCAATATCACAGTGTTCTCACCCACATTCAAACTAACATCCTTACTCCAACTCACTCTAACAGACACCCTTTCACCCTTCACAAGCCTTACATTCTTCATAGCAGTCACCTCAATACCAGTAAACACACTCCTCAAAACGCTACCATCTTTCCCTACATACAACTTATACACCCCATTTTTACCAATCTTTCTCAATCTGATCACTCGCAGGATGCACAACCATACGATTCATTTTCATAAAATCATAGCCCCAAATCACACCATACTCACTACTCACCTTATCAATCACAGAAAATTCACATTCATTCATCATCATACCATGCATTCGAACAGCTGACCTTATCATTCCAATCACAGGCACTCTCCTATTACCAATACCTACCAAACTACCCTTGCACTCAGACAGGAGGGCTTTCTCCTAACCTTGTCATACACATCTTTATACACCAAGCTCGCCTTGCATCCAGAATCTATTAAAGCCAAACACTCAATTCCATTCAATTCCACCTTCACACTCAGACACTCATACTTCCTACCAGACAGCACTTTCACACTAGACAGACTTACCAACACATTACTCACACTCATGCACCCAGAGGATACTTCAGCAGGTACCCTCTTACCATTCAGTTTCCCGCTTCAGACTTTCCATTCACACCTTGCGCTCTCAGTCTAATCCAACACTTTTCACTTGAATGTCCTTCCATTGCACAATAGCTACATACATTCCTCTGGTCACGACACATCCTTGCATAATGACCAGCCTTTCCACAATTACCACATGCATATTTCATACTTTCCCCACCAGTTGCTCCACCATTCAACCTCGGACAATCTTTCTTCAAATGGCCTATTTCTTTACACTTGAAGCACTCTTTCACACTTTCCTGGCAATCCTTTATCATATGCCCTTTCTTACCACACCCAAAACATGCACCAGATGTCCACCTACATTCTGTCAACATATGACCTTTCCTTCCACACCGACGACCTTCCACAATCTTTCTCCCACTATTCGGTCTCTTGTTTGCTGGGACATACCTCGGTTTCTCTCTCATATATCCATTCCCACGCTTGAAATTCATCTGCCCCCTTCCATTCGACCACCCTCCATTTGCCCATCCATTCTGCCGGCCCAGGAAGTTCGACATCACTCCAGCTGGTGCAGCCTTCAGGGCATCCCTGTAGCTGACAAACTGCTGGGGTGGATGAAAGCTCCTGGGCTTCTTACCCCCAACATTCACACTGTACCATCCACTCTCTTCTAGATCGCTTTCATCATCAAATCGTCCATCTTCTAACAGTTCCAACACATCCTCCCACATCAACCATTCACCTGTCAGTCTCACTCTCTCCTTTCTCTTTCCACTCAGCTATTCACTCACCTTTCGCGGGATTGTGTCTAAAAACTTCCTCATGAGTGGTTTATGTTCATTTACATCATCATCACCATATCTCGTTCTTGCCATACTCTCAAGCCTATGTGCATACATATTCACACTTTCACTCTTCCCCATTCGAGCCTTCTCAAATTCATTCACCCTTTTATACCTCACACTATCTTTCATTCGTTTCACCTGCCCAATCAATCTCTTCTTCACTACCTCGTACTTTGGCTCTCCCACACTCGTTATCACTCGCAAGAACTCCAACACTTTCCCATCCAAACAATCTCCCAAAACACTCACCCAGTGACCCTTGTTGTGCGGGTACTTGAGCTTGCAGTACCGCTCAAAATCCCCGAAGAACTCATCCATACTCTTTACCCCATGCAATCTAAACTTATGAATCCTTGGCACTTCCCTAATCAAAATTCCTTTCCCCACATTCACTTCACTCTCCGAAGAGCTACTCTCGGTCTCACTCATTACAATCATATCGTCACTCTCTCCCTCATCTGAGTATAGCGAATCCACACTCTTCCCTCTCGCCTTCCTATCCTTAACCTTAGAACCATGCTTACTTCCTCTCTTACTTTCCACTCTCTTCCATTCACCCCCTTTCCTACCACTCACAGTATCTTCTTTAGACTCAATCATACTACCATCCATTCCATTTAGCGGAGTCCCTTCAGTGGGAGCAGGGGTCAGGGTTGTAGGTCCTGGGGCTGATCCAGCCCCTGTCATCATGTTATATAGGTCCTGCATCCGTCGGTCCGTCTGATCCTGTCGGTCTCCCATTTCCTTCTTCATCCTATCAGTCTTTTCATTCATCCCTTTTATTTTGTTCTCCATTCCCTCCATCATTCCCCGCAACATTTCACACTCCTCTTCTTTCTTTCTCAACTCCAGTCTCAATCGCACTACTTCTTCATTCAATGTTTCCGCTACAGCCATTGTTCCCAAGTTAGTAAAAAGATAGGAGGAGGGAAAAATCAATCAAACTACTTGTCACACTAATTGGGTATGGACTGCAATCCAATCCCGTCACGCTCCCGGTTTCGAAGTCTCACGTCCCTATTCGGGAGCCAAATGTAGCGGGCTGAAAATATATCTCTGATCCCAATCGACCCAACCCGCTTCCTACACTGTCCGGACGTGAGAAATCGAGGGAGAATGAAACGGATTGTATATACAGTCCCTTTACTTACAAAAAAAAGTACAATGATAATTACAGTAATTTATATTTACAAGGGAAGTGTGCACACTTCAAAATGAGACCAAATTCCCCAATCCAAATAAGATACCAAAAGAGAATTCTATAACAGGTGAATACAACAAATTTACTTAAATATATCTACACAACAACTGAACGAAAACGGGCACGCGCTATCACTTGTGTGCTGGAGGTGGGTGTTAGTAGGCTAACATAAAAGGATTCAGGCTTGTCAGCCAATGCGGGTGTGGTGGTCCAGGTGTCTAGCGAGGTATGAAAGCCCTCCATCTCAGGGCTGGGCGGAGCACTCGTCTAGAGAACCCTTCTTGCCGTCCGTCCAAGCTTCCACTCTCTGTAGAAGAGATATATCCTCCGTTTATGACCCATTTACTTATACATGGAAGGGAAACTAATAAGTGGGCATTACCCGAGTAAATTTATCGACTAGCTTACCTCTAAATGTATATTCAAACAATCCTCAGCCTTAACAATTCTCCAAATATTTAACTCTAAAAACTATTGTTTCAAAATATAATCTTTTGATAAAAGATTATTTTAAACAAAGTACAACTTTGATAAAAGATTATTTTAAGCAAAGTACAATCTGAGAAAGAAAGTTTTAATACATGAAATCAAATACATATATATACAAAGAGAAAATATAAAAAAAACTCATTCCCACTCACACACACATTCTTACAGAGGGAGGGAGAGGGTACAGAGAAAAGGGGTGGGAGGATGGCCCCTTTTACACACACACTCACGTTCGCTCCACCACAATATTAGAGGGAAAATAGCTGTCTCAATTTGGTCCGAGAGGCTTGTTCGGAAAAAAATGTAAATTTAATATTTTAAAGGCTTACAATTTCAAAACTATCAAAGATATTGACCTAATACTTGATATTTTTCCATCATATAGGTACAGGAGCTAGTATGAATATTTTCAGGGTCATCTGAGAGGGACCGGGTAACCTGGGAAACTTTTCTGAAACTGGGTGATTTGATATGGAATAACGCTTATAAGAAATGACAACTTCATGTAAAATTAGATCCCAGTTAAATGTTTGTTTGGCTCTCAAAAGCTGAATGTGTTTGATTAACCCTTTTGACTACACCATTGGAAGATGGATTGTAAGGTGTTATCAACATGTGAGTGATGTCAAACTGAGACAGGAGGCCACTGAAAAGTTGATTGGTAAATTCAGGACCATTTTGGATAACAGATGGTGTGACAGAGATGACAAAAATGGAAAACATGATTTTTGAGAGCACTAACTACAGATCTAGATTGTTTGTTCCAGAATAATGGTCAATTACCACTAGACAATGCCAAAATTGATGGGAAACTTAATAGATCCACAGAAACCATTTCAAATGGATAGGAAGTCTTGATTTTCAGAGTTGGTGGTTTCTCATAGGTATTATATAACTTGTTATACAGACAGACAGGCCAAGACTTGTAGATACCAGATGCCACTTCAATGATATATCGACTCCAAAACTGAGACAACTAGATCTCTCAATTTAACATGGCCCACATGAGAATGTTCATAATGAACAGACAAATAACCAGAGATTTCAGAATAATGGATAATAGGGCAGAACCAGAGCTATAGACAAGTAAACCTTTATTAAATGAAAGTTTTTGGACAGAAAATCGGAAAGGGGTCAAAACAGAAAACCAATTTAAAACAAACGTTCTTCAGGTGATAACATATTTTAACTTCTGAATGGCAGAATCATGTTTTTGAAGTGATTAAAGAATCCAAATCAATAAAAGAAGAGAATGGATAAACAACTGAATTGACCGATCACTATAAAAGATGAAATTGAAACATGACCAACTTGATTAAAAGAAGAAGTACTAACAGTTTCAGGATTCTCATCTTGAAATTGGTCATCAACCAGAATATGCAGAAGATATAACAGGGGGCGGGGGATGTAAGCTGGTATGTGATCCTAATGGAATTAACAAATTATAATGAATACTGACAAGACAATAGAGAGAACACCGCTGTAGTGTATTCAGAGACCCATAAATAATTGTGTCAAAACTCCCATTATAAACACAAAAGTCATATAACTGACCAGAATTTTTCATAACCTCAAATGTTTCAAAGTGGAAGCTTCTGGTCATAACCCTATTTAGTAGGATCTTTTAATATTTTGTCATAATGGGTTCATGGACAGTCTGATAATTAGAAACATCCCCAGTTTGGTAATATAAGATGCTCATAAATAAAGAATTTTCACCTCCAGGGATAGAAATCACCATGAATTCATCCAGAATGGTCTGCTCAGATATTGAATCAGAATGTTCTTCATTCAAGCCAACAAGTTTTGAGACAACATGTCAGCAATCACATAAGAAGGGCCCGGGCTGGAGTACCACAACTTATTAAACTCAGACATCTTCCACAGTACGGGGTGGATGAGGTGACTAATTTCATATTATGTAGATAAATTAGATGGTGGTGGTCAGTGTACAGAATAAAATGGCTACTATATACCAAGACTCAAAGGAACTTAACGACCCACCTCAGACCTGCCAATTCATGCTCCTTTGTTGAACACTTCTTTTGTGCCTCAGAAAAGGTGCATGAAAAAAAGCAATGGGTCAATTAACTCCATCTTGGACCTGAGACAGAACACCACTTGCACCAGTGTTAGAAGCATTTACTCACAATTCTAAGAGAAGCAGAATTTGAGTAATCCAGATAGACCAACATTTCTTTGTTTTTCAAAAGACTGTTAGCATTTTGATGTCCAGGCAAGACTTCTCTGACTAGTAATTACACACAGAGGTTTGGAGATTTCAGCATAATTTGGAAATATCGACAGTATAAATTTACCATTCCCCAAAATTGCCTAACCTGCCAGACAATAGTTAGTACAGGAAATTCTTTAATTCCAAACAGGTTGGGATCCAGAGGGAGAATTCCAGTAATAGAAATAATTTGTCCTAGGAATGGAACTTGGTGTTTACAGAGATCAGCTTTCCAAGGTTTTAATTTAAAATTATACTATTTCACAGCGGAAATCACCAATTCCAAATTAATCAGATGATCTTCAAAACTAGATCACATAATCAGACTATTACACAGAAAGTTGGAATGCTGGATAAAGCAATGGCCATTCCTCTTTGTAAAGTTTCTGGGTCCTTTGTCACTCTAAAGGGTCGTCTCAGAAATTCATAATGTGCCCTTGGAATAGAAAATGCAGTTATTTCAATGCTATCATCATCCATCAGAACTTGATAATAGCCTTGTACCAGATCAATTGATAAGAAACACGCCTGAATCTGGTGTTTAATAGTGGTGGTACTACCCTTACTGATTACATCAAGATACTGCTGTTGAACCCAACTTTTAAAATTGTTGGATGACCTGAGGATGGGCAGTGTTTTTGAAAACAGGAACCTGCTGGTTTTGGGCAGTCATATACAGGATTCTAGGAGGGCTCTCCAGTTGGCAACATTTATCCTGACTGAATTTGCCAAAACTAGGAGAAACAGGAAAGCCATCCAAGTCTTAACAAAATATCTGGTCATCCAAGAATGAGAATCAAAACAAACAGATTCCAGGGACAGACAATTGAAAGAAACTGACTAAAACAGATATGGGTCCCTGGCAACAGTTACATATGACCCATTTTCAAATGACAATAATAATTTCCAGTCAATATCAGGTAATAACCTATTTATTCTTATAAAATCTGCACCCAACATAAAAGCATGTCCTAGTACATCATTAGGTACAATGATGAATGAAATGCATTTAAAAGTGTACATCTCAGAAAACTGAATAGAAAGATACACTTGTTTGTGAGTCTCAATCAGATTAGATCCAATTCCTTTAATCCACTTCATATAGGAAGGTTTTCTGGAGAAGTGATAACCAAATACCTGTAAAGCTCTGTCAGAAGCCAAACCTCCACAGGCATCAGAATCAACAAGCATGTCAAAAGTCAAATTGCATGGACTATTACAGATTTGACCATAGACTGTTAGTCTATTTAAGAAAAGGAATTGATCTGCAGAATATCTTCAGAAGGCAGATTTGGGTAAATAGGAATTTCATCATCTACATATTATGTTAGACATTGGTTCAGGTATATATTCAAGTCTGGAATCACAGAGATAACAGGGTGGGGCATGAATTTGCCCTCCCACAATGTTCATAAATAAAAGTGTGATTATTTTCTGGATTTAATTCATTTGACTGAGGAACAGCCTTTGTCTTCAGAGGATTCTAGTTTAAAGCAGGACCAGCTCTGGAATTATTACCCATTTCCAGAAGTAGGGCCAGCAGACTAATTTGGATTAGCTGTCCCAAAAGTGTTACAAGATAAAGGACAATCCATTCCAGATTGTTGGCATTGAAAACAGAGATGGTTGGTTCTGGAACACTGCTCAATCTGATGTCCAAGTTTCTTATAATACCTAACTGGGCTGGTTGGGAGGTAATTTGATTTGCAGAGTGTGCAGATTAGAGCCTACCAGACTGCAGTGAGGTTTGGGTAGAATTTCCAGAATACCTACTCAGTAGGGGGGGGGGGTGCTTTCCTGAATTAGACTATTTCTACACTATGATAATTATCAATTCATTTGTGGTTGTGGAGTTTGTGCAGGTCTATTAGTCCTTTGAGGGCAGAAAAATGACTTACGAGGAGGAGAAGTGTAGATTTTGTGAGGATAAGTGAGAGTATGAATCTGGGAAAAGAACTGAATTTGAAATGAATCCAGGTCTCAAACCAGAGTCAGAAAATTAAGAAGTAGATCCATTTCTGGACAGAAGTGTTAAACAATTTGAACACAAAGAACACTCAGCTGAAGGATAAGATGCTGCCAAAATGTGTATAACTTCTGGGGAAGAATCAGGAGAATTTGGAACAGGACAGGATGTATTAGTCAAATTAGAAGAATTGGAGTAGGCATTAGCTAAAGATACCAATTGGCTCCAGGCTAACTGATCGTCCTCGTGTTCAGATTCGTACAGAATAATTCAATCCTGAACTTTCTCAAGAACAATTTGCTGGATTTTTGGAAGATTTGTCCCTTCTCTATTTTTTTTGAATGGTTGGTGACTTGCTTGGGTCTTTGAAAGAGGAGTGGCAGGCCTTCCTTAGGACTCCAAGTATATGGCATGAATCAGGGCAGCCCTGAAGGTTGCCTGGCAAACTGGATGGGAGATGGCCGAGGGGAACTTAAAGTTGCATGCCACTGCACCATGTCAGTTCCCATGGCCTTACCCGCCATTGCTGCAATGGCTTCAAGTCTCTTTGAATTGGGCATGTCACCATTTGATGGAATGTTTACCTGCAGCCTACTGCAATGACCTCGTTGTCCTCTGGGCTGTTTGGTACAGTGTTGAATGTCCCAGTCTGGGTGATCTTGTGCATGTTACCTGTCCTGGTACTGGGATAAGTTGGGTCACTCTCGCGTGTGCCTTGCACTCAGGATGATTTCATGTACACAAGACTTGTGGACTATCTGACTTTTTAGAGGAGGCTGGCCTCCTACATTTTATTTAACTCTCTTTGGTGTGAGTCACATTTTCCTACACAGGGGGGGGGGGGTGGTGCTCCCCCTAATGCCCAAGCATTCCTCCTTTTTGTTTTTTTTTGTTTCGTTCAGTTTTGGTAATTTTAACTTAGCTTAGCACTCGGCTCAAATTTTAATTTTGGCAACTTATGCCCTTGAAGGCAATCACGAGCTAGGCGTGTCTAAAAAAGGAGTCCAAAGGCAAGCTTTTTTTTTTTGTTGTCATTTCATTTACGCCTTATTGGCTTGTTTTGTTTTTGTTAATTATTATTGTTTATTATTTTAAAGTAGCCTCAAGATAGGCTTGTCTTTGTAATTTTGGTAGCTGAGAGAAGAGCTCTTGAAATTAAAAAGAAGCCCTCTGTACATGTCATAAAAGGTAGCTAAACCTGGATAAGGGGGTATTGACTGAGACATGGCACACTCAAAAGGTTTGTCTTGAGAGCATAGTATGTATTGGTGCCTAGAGATAGGTTTGTCTTTGTACTTTTGGTAGCTGCCAGAATGGATCATGAAATTAAATAAATGGTTGAAGATAAAAGATAAAGAAAATTTATAGCACTGTATTTTAATTATTTTATTTATTTTACCTTTTCACATTTTATTTTTACAGGTAATACTCAGTATATCCAAGCTATCTTTTACAATGCCTCAGAAAGAATTTTCATTGCCACCCCTCTTAAATGATAGCATTCAGGTAAAAATTAAAAGCATGTCTATATTATCTCACTTAACATTGTGTAAATGTAGGGTCTCCATTTATGTACTTGTCAGAGACAATCTAAATTGAAGCTAAACCATACAGAAGAAAATAGCATGAAAACGCTTGGAGATCCATCTCCAAGCGCAGCCTCACCCTTCCTTGGTGTAAAATAGAGTTACCCCTTCATGTAGTGGAGGGGCTCCCCTCTCACCATCACGATGCTGCAAAAGGGCTTCTCCTTGAGTTCTTTGGACCCACTCGGGGGCAGCATCACCTTTGAAAACAGGTGGCCCCTGTGCTTTCTCACGGGCTCCTCCAACCCTATTCTACTGAAGAGGAGGTTTACTCCTCTCCTAGTCATTTGAGTGTGGTGGATTCTCTTCATCCCCTTCTTTCTACCAGCCCTAGTTCACCTTTAGTATTACAGGTGACTGGCAAGAAAGCATGCATGCGACCAACCCCCTTATTGGGCTCAAGGGATAGTAGGGCCTGCCTTTTTGTGCCCCAAACAGTCCTTCAGTCCTGCCCCATAAGGAGCGCAGCGATTTGCCTTCCTGGCTGCCATGCTGATGGGACTCACCACCCTGTCCAACCCCAGCTTAGCCTCTTCTCCTTCCTTCAGAACACTTGTGTTTTCCCCCTGATTCCTCGCTTTTCATACAACCTCTCCCACAACTTTCTCTGGTCAGCCTCTAATTTCACAGGGTAGATGCTGACCTTCTTCTCAGCCAACTATCCTGGATTGGGGCTGAGGGCACACACAGTGGGTTTTTAAACAACCTGCTTCATCCCCACCAATACCTTCCTCACATTCCTTTTCCTTCTCTCTTCACACACTATCAATTTTACGTTGCATCCAAGGTCGAGCCTCCATGCTGAGGGGTGATTAGCGTTTGCATACCATACAAAAAAAAGGGTCACCATGCCCATGGATGAAAACTTAGAAAACCCCAAATCTCTCCCCATTTCCCCTTTAAGAACGATGGAGCTACTCTCAGGCAGCTCCACAGAAAAAATGGAGGTCCCCCCTCCCCCTCTGTGGTTCGCCAGGGGACCCTCCATAACTCTTCAATCAAAGAGGAGGCTTACAGGTGCAGGGGGCTCCCTCTCACCCCATTCCTTGGAGTCACCATGTGACTTCAGCTCAAATTTGGCAGTCTCACCTTTGCTTTCACAGGGGACTGCCAGGAAAGCAGCAGGCAGCCCATAACCGGCCGCTTCCCGTTGAAGCAGCTCGGTAGGGCAAACCCCCTAAGGGGGAGAGGTAAGAAAGGCCCCATCGGCCGCTTCCCTCTAAAGACATGCTGGCCCAAATATTAAATCTAGTGGGGGTGAAGGCCTATGCTCTCCAAAGAACAAGGACGAAACTGACATGACCTGTGATGCCATGAGGGGGATGGCCAAATGGAGGCCCCTCCCCCTCGAGATAGACATGCTCCCTGATGCAGCCCAGCTTCAGAAAGTGGGGCCTTTCATGGGGGCAGATTCGGACTCGGCATCAAACACTGAGCCCAATTCTGCTCCTGTACGGGGCCCTCGCCAGAAGGGTCGGGCTGCTAAGACATCACAAAGAGTGGAGGGATCTCTTCCTTGCGCCGGTGCCCCCACGACTACTGAGACCTTCACCATCTTGGCGAAAAACCTTGCAGAGGCTAGCCCATCTAGTCTGACAGCTCCTGCTGGGGGAGGGGAGAAGTGGGTCCATTCCCCGTCCTCCTCTCCTAAAAAGAAAAAGACTAATAAATATAAGACCAAATAGACTCGGGGCTCTTCTCCCTCCACGGGGGCCGCTAACATCCTTGAATGCGCCCAAGATTGGTACATCCGGCCCCGGTGCCCGCCTGGGTTGGGAATCCAAAAAGAAGACCAAAGTGGGCAGAGCGGAGCCTCAATTACATTGGGGCCCCTCATTCAGAGGTTATCTGGCATTTTCGAGCCTGCTGGCTTCAAACGCTTCTTAGTTATTTGGTAATGTGGTGCAATAAAGAAGGAATGAGTGGGCTACAAGGGAGTCTAAATGGGAGGAGACTGGAAGAAGTGCAGTCTTGTAGATATCTGGGCGTGGATCTGGCAGCTGATAGAAGGGGTGAAAATGAAATATTGGAGTGAATGGAAAAGGGAGTGCAAGCATATGGTGCGATAAGGAGTTTCATGAAAGTGAAGTGAATGAGCAGGCAGGCACAAATGGGATTGTATGAGGGAGTGGTGGTTCCCACTGCTCTTTATGAATGTAAAACATGGGCGTTGAATGCGAATAAAAGGAGGATGGTTGAAGTTATGTAAATGAAATGTCTGAGAAGTATTTGTGGTGTGAGATTGATTGATAGGGTGAGAAATGAAAGAGTGCAAGAGAGATGTGGAATTAAAGTGTTTGCTTAAAAGAGCTGATAGAGGTGTGATGAGATGGTATGGTCACCTAGAGAGAATGTAGGATGAAAGGCTGGTAATGAGAGTGTATCGATTTGGAGTGATAGGAATGAGACAGTATCGGCATCCGAGAATGGGTGGATGGAGTGTACGAGAGATGTCCTTGTTGTACAGGGCCTCAGCATCCAGGAGGCAGAAAGGCATGCTAGTTATAGGAATGAATGGCGTCAAATGGTTAGGGGAGGATGTGCTGTGTAGGGTGATACAAAAATGCAGATAATGAAGTTTTCAGGGAAAACCAGATAGCTGGACTCTGATGACGATGGGAAAAATATAGTAGGTGAGTCACCTTGGTTAAGCAGTGGATAATGTGCACAAATGGTGGAGTGGAAGTATCTCTGGCCATGTGCTACACCATACGTGGGGTATAATATATATATATGCTTGTAATTAAATAAATTTTTAAGTGTTGCTTGATTTTTTTTTTCAAGGGGAGATTGGACTTCATCATGCTTCGACCTGTTCTCATAATACCTCTCCTGCCACATCAGGAACTGGAAGTTAAGTTCACCTGGTGGGGTAGTAACTTTCTTCATTACATCAGGTATGTTTGATTTGAGATTTAATTTGAGAGAATATAGTGGCTCTAATATTCTGACTAAATGAATTAAGTGATGAATTAGGAGAATTGCTTTTTCAAAAGTTTGCATTCAGATGTTTAGCTACTAGAAATCACCTAGGAACTGATCCCTGTATTTATCCACCTACACAACTCTCCTACATTGGGGATCACTATGCAGATCCCCAATGCAGATCCTCTATAACCTTGTGTGCTGAAGGAGTATGTCTGATATTGCACCTGTTTAGCTCTTTTCATTACCATATCTCTTCTAAATATTTTTCTTCTGTGCGGAAACACCTCCTAGTTGAACCAGTCCCAAATAAGGGGAATTGCTCTGATCGTTCCAACTATTGTTAAATTACTTTCATCTCAACTTTCCTTAAAGTCTTGAATCCATCCACAATGCTCACTTTCTTAAACATCTTGAATACTCTACCATCTTTCTGATCACCAATATGAGTTCTTCAATACTCACTCCACTTGCGATCTTGTGTCATACCTTACTCATCTAGTCATCGTCTCTTTGGGATTATAGGGAATCTTTTGCCATTCCACTGGACATTTCTAGAGCTTTTGACACTGTTTGGCACAAATCATTACTATCTCCTCTCTGTGACCTGATATCTCAACTGTTGTAGATGGATCTACTTCAGTTGCTTTAGCCATATCTCTGGGTGTTCCACAAGGCTGTGTTCTCTCTCCTACACAATTTCTACTTTTCATTAATGATCTAACTTTATTTTCTAACTCCATTCATTCCTATTCTCTTGACTCCACTTTGCACTCTTCCTCTCACTCTCCCAACATTCCTTTCTCCATCAACCTTGAGCAGTCCTGCCTTTAGCAATCCTCTCAACTAGCATTAAGTTAGAGGCAATAGTACAGTGGAGATTAAATATAATACTAACAAAACAGTTTGTATCCATTTCACTTAAACATTCACCCCCTGAATATCAATATCTCTTTCAAACCTCACTCTCGCAACCCCATTCTGCATTCAATATCTTAGGTGTAACAGTCATATCAGATCTATCATGGTAGAAGCACATATCAGCCATAGTCCAAAATTGCTTCTTAAAATATCAGGATCCCTCTAGATTTAAATTTTTTTTCACTCTTTTCCACTTAATGAAACTTTATAAGGGATTAATACGCCCTTACATTGACTACATATTAGGGAAGAGTTACCTTCCACTAAATTATTCAATGCCATACAAAAAAAAAGCTTTCTGACTCATCAATAACCTAATCTTCGCTGTAACACAGGGTACCCTGTGTAGACTTACACCCAGAACCTGAAGGGGTAGTACATCATCCCAGCCCCAGTGCCCACAGTCTTCACCTTCTGGCATGTCCTCCCAGTTCCATTGCTTGCAATTGTGCTCCCTTCCAGCCACACTGTTTGCAGGACAAGCGGCTTTATATCTTCACTTTTTTCACTCTACATTCCATTCCTTTGAGATCTTTCCTTACTGACTTCTGAATTGCAACTTAATTTTCTTTCCAGGCCAACTACCTCTTTCTGTGAGGTAGGCATCCCCTAGGAAGGCCATTCACTGCTGCGACTGAAACTGTGAGGACAAGCACACCCTCCTACTCCCAGTGTAGGGTTATGATAATAAATGATTATCCACCCTACTCCTTAATGGACCTTCCTAGGCCCTATTCTTGTTCATTACATACCCTAGCCTCCACATCCCAACTTCCCCTCTTACTATCCAGAGAGGTTCTGCTAGTTTTGGCCCACTTCCGGTCTGTTACAAGAACCTGGATGAGTGGCAAATAAAGTATGGTCTCCCCAGATGGGGGTGGAGATACTAGGTGTATTGTGTGCACAACTTCATCAGATACCTGGAATCTCAGAAGCTATTTGCGCTGTAGAAAAAAAAATGACATTAAATTTTACTTTTGACTCCTTTGTTATGATTTAGCATACTTTCAAAACATTCATGATAGTACTTTTCTGACCATCTATTATTTTTACTATTTTCCTATCAATTTTTACTCACTTTACTTTAATTTTATGTTTACTTTTTTACAAACTTAATTTTATCCATCTTATGTTGAGATTGTTGTATAATTTTACTTTCATGCCTGCATGACTTGAAAATTATATACTTTTTAGTTCACAAGTAAAAAAAAAAGAAGCTAAATTTGTAGCTCTGCTTCCATAACTTGTTTCAAATCTGGAGTCACTTGTGCTGGGTTGCCAACTTTCTTCCCTGCTACCAGTGCACCTATGAGTTGGCCTCTCACCATCCTTTATGAGTTAAAGTACAAGGACATAGTTGCTGTGAATGGTGGGTCAGGTTGTCAAGGCCTATCTTATTTAGCTCACAACCAAGGCTGACTGTGTAAATAATGATATTCTGGATGTTTCTGAATGGGCATGGTGGTACCCTGTATAGTCTGCTACACCTGGTACCTCGAGGAATGGTGCATCTTCCTGGCTCATGGCCTTGTAAGACCTCACTGAGTTTACTTCAACTCTGGCAAGGCTTTGTTGTTGCACCCCATAAGGGGCAGGGCAATGTGTTTCTCTGGCCACTGTGCTGACGGGACTCAGTGCTAACACTGGCACCAAGTTAGCCTCTCTTCCCTCCTTCACTAATCCATAATCTCCGTCTCCTGTACCATCTCTCCCTCATCTTGCCCCTGCCCCTTCTGTCATCCCTTTACAATCATCTTTTCTCTACTTCTTTTGTTGGCCCCTTCTTCTCCTGCCCATGGACCTTCCTGATCATGACCCGGCACTCATCTTGATCACAGAAATTAACACTCTAATGTAAAGATGTTAGGTGTGGTGACCCTAAACACTCAGAAGCTGGTCACCAAGCTGGATCTATCATCTCGACCTGCCTAACAGGCCACATGTAGGATTTGGTCCAGATTTTCCCAAGAGGTAGTGGAGAAGGCATATACCACGCCACCCAGTGATACTGCCCTGGGCCAATCAAAGGCTCCCAGTAGTGCTGTTCCTTTGTTGGGGTCACTGATGGCCATCACAGGCATCGACGGAGCCGCTCATGGGCAGCTCGAAATCAGAAAAGGGACAACCTCCCACCACTGTACTTTCTCAGGAACCCCTCCAATCCTCTTCTTCTGGACAGCAGCTTACTCCTCTTCTAGGCCTATGGGTGCTGTGGATCCTCCCTTCTCTGGAGCACCCTTGGGCGACTCCATCTCTTTTCCAGCGGCAGTCCCTCCTTTACTTTCATAATGGGACTGCCAAGAGAGCAAGCAGGAGGCCCAAAATCGACTGACCGGGAGCAGCTTGATAGGCCCAACTTCCTTAGTGGGGCAAGGGATATCAGGGCCCTTCAGTCTCTATCCCCTAACATCATGCAGTCATGCATATTAAGTCTACAGGGGTTCAGTTTACCTGCCCCCACTCTCCTACCCAACAGATGCCAGTATGCTAGCTGTAGACAAGACAAAAGGTACCTCGAATGGGATCTGTGATGTCTTGGGCAGCCCCTGAGATGGACATGGTCCCAGAGGAGACCCAGCCCTGGATGTCAGGGTCTTTGATGCCGTCAAGCCCAGGCTCGGTACCAAGCACCAAACCTGAGTCCATCCCTGTGCAAGCTTCTACTCAGAATGCTCAGGCCCCTGAGGACTCAAAAGGAGAGGGAGGACCTCCTCCCCAGCCGGTGCCCCTATGACAGCCAAGACCTTCTCCATTTCGGAGCAGGATCTTGCTGAGGCCAGTCCATCTGGCCTGAGGGCTCCTTCCAGCAGTGGAGAGAGGTGGGTTCATTCATCACCCTCATCTCCTAAAAAGATAAGAAAGACTAAGTGTTCCTCTCCCTCAGCAGGAGCTCCAGGTACAGACAGGTCCTCTGCCATTTCATTAAGTGACCAGGCCAAGATCGGTATGTCCGGTCCAGACCAAGATCAAAGTTGCAAGTGCGCCGGGCGGAGTCTCGATTTTGTTGGGGCCCCTCATTGAGAGACTACCTACCATTTTCGAGCCTGCTGGCTTGAAACGATTTCTGGTGTTTTGCCCCACTGATGGCAACATGTTCCATCTGAGAAGAGCACTAGCTTGCCTGATTGGTAGAGAGCCCAAGGTGACCCATTTTTCAGATGAGAGCCTTCTGTTGAATGCGCTTGATCTCTGAGGTGGTGATAATTAGTGCCCTTCAGTCACTTTATGGCATGCCGATGAGTGTGACCTGCCTGGGATGTCTTTATGTCTCAATGTTAAAAAAAGACGCCCTCTGCTCCTGGCTCCTACAGGCACAGTTGTTTCCTTGCCCATTCAGAACCCTTATGCAGGTTCTACCCTGCATAGAGCCTGGTAGAGCCTCGGCTAAAACCAGGGCTCCCACCCCCCTCCCCTCTGTGCCTGTTTCCCATAAGGCAAAACGTCTGCCCACCGCCTCAGAGTTGTTAGACTCAAGAGGCAACACCCCTGAAGGTTTCTGTGAGGGCATCTTCCAGGGATCCTAAAGCTGTCCCCCGAAAGGACATCACCAAAGGAGCTTCGGCTCTTACGACCACATCCAGTACTAGGCTGGGTGCCTAAGGTTTTGAGGTCAATGGAGGAAAAGACTCTCATGGTGAGCCCAATCTTCCCTTATAAGCCCTTTGAAGGTAAGAGCTCCTAGTGCCCAGAGTTCTGCCTCCAGGAAGTGTACGGCCATTTCCATGAGGGTCTTCTCTTCGAAGAGGGCCCCCACATCTCCTAGCTAGGCATGGAGGGCATATTCCTTCAATGGAATTGCTGCGGACCCTGGGCCAACTGGGAGGAGCTGCAGAGGCTCATCTCCTCCCGCTTTCCCTTAGCTATCTTTCTTCAGGAGACCATGCTGGGCGCATACCCCCTACCCACCCTCCCGGGTTTTAAGGGTTTTGCGACCCCACCACTATGGGATGGGGGCCGGGTAGGAGGATCCGCCATTTACATCCAGGATGATGTTTCCATTCTTCTCTTCACTCTAGACACTTTTCAGGCAGTAGCTGCACCTGGATAAGAGGCATACTGTTATTTCTGCGTACATTCCACCATCAGCCATCCCTCCACCCTTCTCTTTCACAGAGTCCTGCTCCCAACTGAAAACGAACAAACATGCAGAACCAGTACTGCATGGTCACCGCCCCCCATAGGAACATTTAGATTGCCCAAACCTCCATTAGAGGGGCAAGGGTGGTGGGGGTTCAGTGTGTCTCGTGTCCCATACTCTTTCCTTGCTTGACATTCTTGATGCTGGTATGCCTCACACCCTTAATCTTCCTTATGGAGTTTGCTTATCAGCCTCTTTGACACGGAAAATTGAACAAGGCAATAGACCTAGTAAGTCCCTGGTCATGATCCCCAAAATCTTGGGAGAGGATGATCAGATGGAGTTCTCTCCTGAAGTGAGCTAAGAGCTGAATTTACACTGGCCCCATATGGCAGGGTCTTTTCCAGGAGCACCCATTGACTCAGTGGGAGACCTCTGAGCCTAAGTCTGCTCCTAAATGAGATCCACCCAGAGGAAAATACAGCCCCCCCCACCTCCCCTGAGTACTCAAAAGGAAAGGATGGCACTCTTTCCTCTGATGGTTCCTCACAGGCAGTGAGGTCATTTTCCATTTTGGGAGGACTGGGCCAAGGACGGCTATCCAGCCTCGGAATAACTTTGGTGGGAGAGTACATTTCTCACTCTCAGCTTGACAAAAATAAAAAAATAAACAAGATCCTCTCCTGGGAGGGTTGCTTGGGATAGTTAGGTCAGCTTAGGTTAGGTCTTACATGATAAAGCCCAAGTGAGGAAATTGTGGTGAGTCGCACATTGCTTCCTTGAAGCAAAGTGACTCGTATTTGTATAAGGAAGATGTCTTGGCTGTCCAAGCTGCACACTGAATTTCTTTGAGAGGCCAAGGAATTGGTTCTTTTGCAGTTAGTGCACCTAGGGGGACTTTCTGCCCTTCTCATTAAAAAAGTTTACTCTGTTCCTCTTGAGGCCTACAAGCACAGCAGCTACTGCACTCAGTTTGAACCCATTTGCTGGTTTTACCTCCCCTGGTTGCTGCCAATTGAGATGGTAAATCTAAAAAAAAACCTTTTAAATGACTTTTTTTACTAAATATCTCATTTAATGTTTAATTGTGAGGGTTCATAGATAAGAGTCCTTTGCATTGTTCAAGATTGCAAATATAGTTAATCATTATTATACTCGGGTAATCATTGAAGCTTTAATTGTACTTTAGTGACAATATTCTATTGGTACATGCTTAATACCTATATTTTTAATAGATTTTACTGCCACATTTTTATTCTTTCTCTCCTTCTCTTTTAAATTCAACAACCCATCTTTAAATGTTTTTGAAATATTTGTTACTAGATCCCTCATTGATAGTTTTAAATTTTTAACACCCATTGCTTACAACTTCAATTCTGGCTGACAATTTATTTAGCCCAAGGAGTCTTTCTCTTTCTGCATTTTTGTAAATGTTCATTTCTGAAAGTTTTCTCAAAATTCCACCAAGTACTTGAGAGTAGATTAGTTTGGCTCTGGATTTGCTTCTAGTTTACTTTGATCCATTTTTAACCTATATTATTTTCATTGTTCATTCCCTCTTCATTTAATTTCTATCTCGCTATGAGTATTGATTTTCTTTTTAAATTATTTACTTTAGTATCAACCTTTCCATCAACTCTATGATACAGAAACAATTCTTGTTAAATGACTTGTAAAATCTTTTTTTTTACACCCAAATTCTGTCCATGATTTTAACAATTTTGTTTTTTAATTTTGTGTGCAATCCAGATTTCTACCCAACATAGAAGAAGTGAAGCTAGTTTTTAATATCCATTGTGATTTGAAAGGGCTGCAGAGATATTTTGATGATTCTCCAGCTATTGAAATAGAAGTTGCTGTTTCTGCAGCACCTGTTGATAAAGGTGTAGAATGTGTTAAGTCACTGGACAAGAACAAGTCACTGCCATGTAGATATACAAAATATCAACTAAAAAACAAGAAACAATGGAAAAGTGGTGAATATGTTGGAAAATTTGTCATTTCTAAGATACATTTTAATACCAGAGGCGAATTTGTAGATGAATGTGATATTTTTAATGCATCTGGTGAACATTGTGGTGCTGTAGTAATTTTTATGCTTCATACAGATCTGAAATATAATGTCGATCATGCATCGCACAAGGAGGAATCACAGATTAGAAACAAAGATCATCCCATAAGACAATTACAGAGTGCTCATTCTTCATCTAAAAACAAATCCATAGAGAAAATATTTCCTTCAGAAAAACTGGATTCCCCACGTTTTATACCTTTTGAAAGGGGTAAAAATGATTCACATAAAAAATATAATTGCAGAAAATTATCTTTCAGCAATGAATTTAAAAAAGTTAACAGTCCACAAAAGAGAACAAATTTGAAAGAATCGAGACCCCCAAATAATCCATCAAGATTTCCTGTCTCCCCTGATTCTACATGTACTCAGTTTCCTGTTGCAGAATATGAAAGGCCAACAACTTCAAAGTGGAATACTCAAGTTTTACCAATGCTGGGTGGATGTAATGCCATTGGGTCAAAACTCATTTCACAACAGCATGTCCCAAACTCAACTGATGAAAACTTCATCCTTACAAAACTATTTTCTATTGTAGGTAAGTGTGTGTGTATATATGTATGCCTATATATAAAGCATATCTCATGAATGTGAGAGAATGATGAAAATAAAACCCGCATGCTGCAAGAAAGAAAACACAATCATTTTTCTTCCCAAAAAGTTATTTCCTAATTTAAAAAAATCTGTACTGGGGTGGGATTCAAACCAAGCTCACTGAGGCAGCGAGCAACCACATAGCCGAGTAGTTAAAGGCTCTCTTTAATTGATATCAAAGCGGTTGCTCACTGCCTCAGTGTGCTTAGTTTGTTTGAATCCCACCCCAGTACAGACTTTTTAAAATTAGGAAATAACTTTTTCTGAAGAAAAATGATCCCGTTTTCTCTTTCTTGCGGTATGCTGGATTTCTATATATATAGTGGGCTGAAAAAGTTTACAACACAGGTGAAACTATATGTAATAAATACAATGTAATGATCAGAATATCAAAATGGTGAACAGGAAAAACTTATGAGAACAATAGTGAAATTTGACAATGAAAAAGTTTTACAACTCCTTCATATAAACATGGATTAGTACTTGGTCAATTACAGTTTGCAAGTGCTTTGAGTAGTCTCTTTGATCTTTCTACAGGTGCTTGGACTGATTTTGTTCCATTCCTCAAAACGTTTTTTCTTAAAATCAGATAGGTTAGGTGGATCCTATTTCTGAAGCATGGGTTTCAATTCCCTCCAAAGATTTTAAATGGGATTCAGGTCAAGAGATTGACTTTGCCATTCCAAAACATTAGTTCTACCTGTATGCAGCAATTCTTAGTTTATTTTGTTGTATGCTTGTAGTCATTGCCTTGTTGAAATACCCATCCTGGTTTCAAGTTCAGAGAGCCAATGCTGGATAAAAAATTTCTTTCCAAACATCCCTTGTACATTTTGCTGTTCATTCTTCCAACCCCTTATGAACAAAAACTACCCTATACCATGAGTGATCAACTACCGAAAGCAATAGGGTAAAAAGATAGGCAAGACCGATAAATTACAATGTATGAAATCAGTGAGTTAACTTTTGTTCTTAGAAGTTATTAGTCATGGTGCTCCTATAATGAACATAGACAGTTCCTTAAATTATCCCTCACCAAAACCTTTTCATTGTGGCACTCAATATATACAGTAAGAGAATATAATCTTGCAAGATTTTACACTATAAAAGAGGGAGGGGTTCCTCTATGGATAGTTTAATTTCCTTATATAGTTGTTTACTTGTCCATTCTTCATTAATAAAAAACTAGGGTTAAAGCCCAAACCCTTTCACTCTCACATTAGGAATTAGAAGATAGAAATTCAGAGGTGATGCTAGTTGTATAGTTAGAATTCTCCTAGGGGATGAATCGAATGCAAGAGCAGGGTTGCTTGTTCAAGTTTTTCTAGCCTTGCAACTGGAGTGTCAAATGGTCTCATTAATAGATAATTGCTTTCAGATTCAGGGGCCATTCAACCTTCAGATCTGCCAGCTCTGATACAGATATGTCAAGGAAGATGTCCAAGTCTCGAATTTGACTCATCAGAACTTAATTTAACTTACCATGAATCAATGGATGAACCAAAAGTTTGCCAACCAATGAATCCAACTATAAAAGTGTCTGCTGTTGGCAAAAGAAAGAAAAGTGTTAATTTCTCCACTATTTCTCATACAGACACTTCTTTGGATGAGAATCCAAAAGATTATCGTGTCTTTGATGACAAGTTCATGTCCCTCTTGGCTGAGCAGAAAGTCCTCACTCAAAAAAGTGATTCTTCCCCCTCATACAAGACTAAACCTGATAAAATTGCTTGTCCTTTACCAAACAATCAGGAAATTAAAAATTGCAGTGCTACTTCAGATAATTCAAAAGGTAAACACTTTTTGCTGTTTATCAATGTATTTCTCATCTCATGTTGCTTAACCCATCAACTACATTTCTTTTTTTCAGATTTGATGTTGTTTTCGTTGTCATTCTCTTTTCATTTCCTATCGGACTCCACCCATTTCTATCTTAATTCACACTCTTATTCTTTTCCCATTGAATGAACTTGTTCCCATCAAATTATGCTAACTGCTCCTTTCTCAATTATTTTTTCAACCAATATTATAGCAATTAACACTTCTTTATATCAGAGATGCTGAACCTTTTTAAATGTTAGTTCCTTTTTGTTACTTTGGAATTTAAAAAAACAACAAATGGATCAATTATTTATTTATCACTAGTATTCTTGAAATAACCTCCCATTTCCACTACATTCCAAACTAACTTCCCTTTTCTTTGTAGTCATTTTCTTTTAGTTATAATTTTCCAATTAAACAAATTAACACAACTTTAGATTGATGCCTATTTATGCCTTTCTAAGCAGTCACCAGATGGGTGCTAAAACCCCCCAAAAAACAAACTTCAGATAGTGGAGGCAAGACAAACAGAACCATAAGAAATTGCCAAAAGCATTGAATCAGTTAAAAATTAGTAAATTTTTTAAAAGTTTATATTATTATTTTATTCTTCAGAGGATATCTAATTATTTGAATACAGCAAGTCCTCATTTAACAACGAGGTTCCATTCCAACGACCCCGTTGTTAATCAATTCTGTCATTGAACAAACCCCACCATTGACTGACAACTTGGCCGACACATAGTGTCAGGCCTATTAATGAAGTCAGTGTTATCTGCAATCTCGGCACTTATTTTCTTCATTTCGACTAATACTGATTGGACTTGTATAATAATTTGTACTCAGGTGGAAGACACGAAAACATGTGCGCAAACAAGTCCGACACGGCAATCTCAGCGAGTACATCGTTAAGTGAGGACTTGCTGTATTCCTAAGAACTATAATAATCATTTTAAAAGGCAAAATATTTATTAAAAGAAATTAGTAAAATTATAAATGTACCACTTGCAATTTCATCTTTCCAAATTCTTCAGCCATCATCTAAATTAAATTAACTCAGTTTGCTATCTGTATGAAATGTTTAATCAGTCAGTAAGTTACTGACAAGTACTTTACCTTTATTAGAGTCAGTAAGTTACTGACAAGTACTTTACTGTTATTAGAGTCAGTAAGTTACTGACAAGTACTTTGCTGTTTTGGATAAAAATTCAGGAAACTATTGTCATAGAGGTGGAGCTTTGAGCATTCTATTTTGGGACAATAATTAAAGGTCAAAGTCATCATTATACATTTTTCCACTAAATGGGGTTGGCATTCTTCACTACCAATAAGCCCCCCTTCCTTCCTGCCCCTTTTATGCTCTACAATACACAAGGCCACCCATTATTTTCTCCATACCCCCTTCATAACAATGATGTGCTGTAGCATATCTTCCAGTCATCGTTCATCTTTGAGCAGAAAGCCTCTAGCATGCACAATCACAAACCACCCTCCATCCACATCTCTCATACACAAT